>OX388345.1:3911401-4411637 GCA_947579665.1 Sympetrum striolatum | reverse complement strand
ATTAGAAAAATGCAAAATAAATCGAATTGTTTTAGCGAAATTCCATTTTTTTCCTCTTTTTTATCCTTAATTTTCCTCATTTTATTTAGAAATTAATAGAAAAATGCGAAAAAAATCGAATAGTTTATGCGAAAGTACATTTTTCACCTCATTTTCTTCCTAAATTTTCCTTATATTATCGAGATATTATCTAAAAAAGTAACAAAAATGAATATTTTTGCGAAATTTCAATCAAATTCCTCTTTTTTCCTTAAGTTTCGTCATTTTATCGAGATATGACTGAAAAAAGCAACAAAAAAAGATAATTTAAGAAAATTCCATTTTTTCCTCTTTTTTCCTTAATTCTCCTAATTTTATCGAGTTATGACCGAAAAAAGCCACAAAAACGAATAATTTTGGCGAAATTTCAATTTTTTTCCTTTTTTTCCTTAATTTTCCTCATTTTATCGAGAAATTATGGAAAAATTAAAAAAAAAGAGTGGTTTTAGCAAAATCTCATTTTTTCCTCTTCTTTTTCCTAAATTTTCCTCAATTTATCGAGATTTAACCTAAAAAAGTAACAAAGAAGAATAATTTATGCGAAATTTTAATCAAATTCCTGTTATTTTTCCTAAATTTTGGTCATTTAATCGAGATATGACCGAAAAAAGCAACAAAAACAGATAATTTTAGCAAAATTCAATTTCTCCTCTTTTTTCCTTAATTCTCCTAATTTTATCGAGATATTATGGAAAAAAGAAATAAAAACGAATAATTTAAGAATTTAATCTTTATCCTCTTATTTCCTGAATTTGCCCCATTTTGAAGACATATAACATATAATATAATATAAAAGCAACAAAAACTAATAATTTTTGCGAAATTTCAGGTTTTTTCCTATTTTTTTCCTTAATTTTCCTCATATTTTCAAGATATGACCGAAAAAGACACAAAAACGAATAATTTTTGCGAAATTTCAATTATTCTCATTTTTTTCTCTTAATTTTCCTTAATTTATCAAGATATTATGGAAAAAAGAAATAAAAACGAATAATTTTAGCGAATTTTAATCTTTATCCTCTTATTTCCTGAATTTGCCCCATTTTGAAGACATATAACCGGAAAAAACAACAAAAACAGATCATTTTAGCGAAATTTTAATGTTTTTCCTCTTTTTTGTCCTTAGTCTTCCTCATTTATGGAGATATGACCGTATAAGGAACAAAATCGAATAATTATAGCGAAATTTCAATTTTTTCCTCTTTTCTTCCTTTCGCTTCCTAATTTTATCGAGATATTATCGAAAAAAGAAACAATAATGAATAATTTTAGCGAAATTTCTTTTTTTTCCTCTTTTTTCCTTAATTTGCCCCATTTTGACGACATATAACCGAAAAAAGCAACAAAAACAGTTAATTTTAGTGAAATTTCCATTTTTTTCCTCTTTTTTTTCCTTAATTTTCCTCATTTTATCGAGATATTATCGAAAAAAGAAACAAAAACGAATAATTTTAGCTAATTTTCAATTATTTTCCTTGATTTTCCTCATTTTATTAAGATATTATGGAAAAAAGAAACGAAATCGAATATTTTTAGCAAAATTTCTAATTCTTTCCTCTTTTTTATCCTTTATTTTCCTCATTTAACGAGATATTATGGAAAAAAGAAACAAAAAGGAATAATTTTGGCGAAAATTCAATATTTTTCCTCTTTTTTTTCGTTAATTTTCCTCATTTTATCGAGTAATTATTAGAAAAATGCAAAATAAATCGAATTGTTTTAGCGAAATTCCATTTTTTTCCTCTTTTTTATCCTTAATTTTCCTCATTTTATTTAGAAATTATTAGAAAAATGCAAAAAAAATCGAATAGTTTATGCGAAAGTACATTTTTCACCTCATTTTCTTCCTAAATTTTCCTTATATTATCGAGATATTATCTAAAAAAGTAACAAAAATGAATATTTTTGCGAAATTTCAATCAAATTCCTCTTTTTTTCCTTAATTTTCGTCATTTTATCGAGATATGATCGAAAAAAGCAACAAAAACTAATATTTTTTACAAAATTTCAATTTTTTTCCCTCCTTTTCTCCTTAATTTTCCTCAAATTTTCGAGATATGAACGAAAAAAGCAAAAAAAAACAATATTTTTGGCAAATTTTCAATTTTTCTCCTCTTTTTTTCCATAAATTGCCTCATTTATCGAGATATCATCAAAAAAATAAACAAAAACGAAAAAACATAAGCGAAATTTCATTTTTTTCCTTAATTTTCCACATTTTATCGAGATATTATCAATATAAGCAACAAAAACGAATAATGTTAGCGAAATTTACATTTCTTCCTGCTTTTTTCCCTTTATTTTGCCTCATTTTATTGAGATATTATGGAAAAAACCAACAAAAACGAATAACTTTATTGAAATTACAAATTTTTCCTCTTTTTTTTCCTTGATCTTTCTCATTTTATCGAGATATTATCGAAAAAAGGAACAAAAACATTTAATTTTAGTGAAAATATAATTTTTTCCTTTTTTTCCCTTAATTTTCCTCATTTTATCGAGAAATTGTGGAAAATGCATAAAAAAATCGAATAGTTTTAGCGAAATTTCATATTTTTCCTCTTTTTCTTCTTAAATTTTCCTCATTTTATCGAGTTATGACTGGAAAAAGCCACAAAAACGAATAATTTTGGCGAAATTTCAATTTTTCTCCTTTTTTTTCCTTGATTTTCCTCATTTTTTCGTGAAATTATCTATGAAAAGTTTCTATTTTTTTACCTTTTTTTCTTTAACTTTCGTCATTTTATCGAGATGTGACCGAAAAAAGCAACAAAAACAGATAATTTTAGTGAAATTTCCATTTTTTTCCTCTTTTTTCCCTTAATATTCCTCATTATATCGAGATATTATCGAAAAAGGAAACAAAAACGAATAATTTTAGCAAATTTTCAATTATTTTCCTTAATTTTCCTCATTTTATTAAGATATTATTGAAAAAAGAAACGAAATCGAATATTTTTAGCAAAATTTCAAATTTTTTCCTTTTTTTTTCCTTCATTTTCTTCATTTTATCGAGATATTATCTAAAAAAGTATCAAAAATGAATATTTTTGCGAAATTTCAATCAAATTCCTCTTTTTTTCCTTAATTTTCGTCATTTTATCGAGATATGATCGAAAAAAGCAACAAAAACTAATAATTTATACAAAATTTCAATTTTTTTCCCTCCTTTTCTTCTTAATTTTCCTCATATTTTCGAGATATGAACGAAAAAAGCCAAAAAAAATCAATATTTTTGGCAAATTTTAATTTTTCTCCTCTTTTTTTCCATAAATTGCCTCATTTTATCGAGATATCATCAAAAAAATAAACAAAAACGAAAAAACATAAGCGAAATTTCATTTTTTTCTTTAATTTTCCACATTTTATCGAGATATTATCAATATAAGCAACAAACACGAATAATACTAGCGAAATTTCAATTTCTTCCTGTTTTTTCCTTTATTTTCCCTCATTTTATTGAGATATTATCGAAAAAGCAACAAAAACGAATAACTTTGTTTAAATTACAATTTTTTTCCTCTTTTTATTCCTTCATCTTCCTCATTTTATCGAGATATTATCGAAAAAAGCAACAAAAACGTTTAGTTTTAGCGAAAATAAATTTTCTTTCCTTTTTTCCCTTAATTTTCCTCATTTTATCGAGAAATTGTGGTAAAATGCAAAAAAAATCGAATAGTTTTAGCGAAATTTCATTTTTTTCCTCTTCTTCTTCCTAAATTTTCCTCATTTTATTGAGTTATGACCGGAAAAAGCTACAAAAACGAATAATTTTTGCGAAATTTCAGTTTTTCTCCTTTATTTTCCTTAATTTTCCTCATTTTGTCGTGAAATTATAGAAAATGTTAAAAAAAATCGAGTAGTTTAAACAAAATATCTTTTTTTCATCTATTTTTTCTTAAATTTTCCTCAATTTATCGAAATATAATTCAAAAAAGAAACAGTAATGAATAATTTTAGCGAAATTTTTTTTTCTCTCTTTTTTTCTTAATTTGCCCAATTTTGACGACATATGACCGAAAAAAGGAACAAAAACAGATCATTTTACCGAAATTTCAATTTTTTTCCTCTTTTTTCCTTAATTTGCCCCATTTTGACGAATTATAACCGAAAAAAGCAACAAAAACAGATCATTTTCTTGAAATTTCAATTTTTGTCCACTTTTTTTCCTTAATTTTCCTCATTTTATCGAGACATGACCGTTAAAAGAAACAAAAAAAAATAATTATAGTGAAATTTCAAGTTTGTTTCTTTTTTCTTTAACTTTCGTCATTTATCGAGATGTGATAGAAAAAAGCAACAAAAACTGATAATTTTAGTGAAATTCAATTTATTAACTCTTTTTTTCCTTAATTTTCCAAATTTTATCGGGACATGATCGAAAAAAGCAACAAAAACTAATAATTTTTAGGAAATATCAATTTTCTTCCATTTGTTTTAATTAATTTTCCTCATATTTTCGAGTTATGACCAAAAAAAGTCACAAAAACGAATATTTTTGGCAAATCTTTAATTTTTCTCCTCTTTCTTTCCTTAATTTTCCTCATTCTAAGGAGTAATTACCGAAAAAATAAACAAAAACAAAAATATATTAGCGAAATTTCAATTTATTTCCTTAATTTTCCTAATCTTATCGAGATAATATTCAAAAAAATATCAAATTCAATCAAAATCCTCTTTTTTTCCTCAATTTTCGTCATTTTATCGAGATACGCCAAAGAAAAGCAACAAAAACAGAAAATTTTAGCAAAATTCCATTTTTTTCCGCTTTTTTTTCCTTAATTTTCCTAATTTTATCGAGATATGATCGAAATAAGGAACAAAAACGAATAATGTTAGCGATATTTAAATTTCTTCCTGCTTTTTTCCCTTTATTTTGCCTCATTTTATTGAGATATTATGGAAAAACCAACATAAACGAATAACTTTATTGAAATTACAATTTTTTCCTCTTTTTTTTCCTTGATCTTTCTCATTTTATCGAGATATTATCGAAAAAAGCAACAAAAACATTTAATTTTAGTGAAAATATAATTTTTTTCCTTTTTTTCCCTTAATTTTCCTCATTTTATCGAGAAATTGTGGAAAAATGCAAAAAAAAATCGAATAGTTTTAGCGAAATTTCATATTTTTCCTCTTTTTCTTCTTAAATTTTCCTCATTTTATCGAGTTATGACCGGAAAAAGCCACAAAAACGAATAATTTTGGCGAAATTTCAATTTTTCTCCTTTTTTTTCCTTGATTTTCCTCATTTTTTCGTGAAATTATCTATGAAAAGTTTCTATTTTTTTACCTTTTTTTCTTTAACTTTCGTCATTTTATCGAGATGTGACCGAAAAAAGCAACAAAAACAGATAATTTTAGTGAAATTTCCATTTTTTTTCCTTAATATTCTTCATTATATCGAGATATTATCGAAAAAGGAAACAAAAACGAATAATTTTAGTAAATTTTCAATTATTTTCCTTAATTTTCCTCATTTTATTAAGATATTATTGAAAAAAGAAACGAAATCGAATATTTTTAGCAAAATTTCAAATTTTTTCCAATTTTTTCCCTTCATTTTCCTCATTTTGTCGAGATATTATGGAAAAAAGAAACAAGAACAAAATTTAAGCAAAAATTCAATTTTTTTCCTCTTTTTTTTCTTAATTTTCCTCATTTTATTTAGAAATTATTAGAAAAATGCCAAAAAAATCGAATAGTTTATGCGAAAGTACATTTTTCACCTCATTTTCTTCCTAAATTTTCCTTATATTATCGAGATATTATCTAAAAAAGTAACAAAAATGAATATTTCTGCGAAATTTCAATCAAATTCCTCTTTTTTTCCTTAATTTTCGTCATTTTATCGAGATATGATCGAAAAAAGCAACAAAAACTAATAATTTATACAAAATTTCAATTTTTTTCCCTCCTTTTCTCCTTAATTTTCCTCATATTTTCGAGATATGAACGAAAAAAGCCAAAAAAAACAATATTTTTGGCAAATTTTCAATTTTTCTCCTCTTTTTTTCCATAAAATGCCTCATTTTATCGAGATATCATCAAAAAATAAACAAAAACGAAAAAACATAAGCGAAATTTCATTTTTTCCTTAATTTTCCACATTTTATCGAGATATTATCAATATAAGCAATAAAAACGAATAATACTAGCGAAATTTCAATTTCTTCCTGTTTTTTCCTTTATTTACCCTCATTTTATTGAGATATTATCGAAAAAGCAACAAAAACGAATAACTTTGTTTAAATTACAATTTTTTTCCTCTTTTTATTCCTTCATCTTCCTCATTTTATCGAGATAAAATCGAAAAAAGCAACAAAAACGTTTAATTTTAGCGAAAATAAATTTTCTTTCCTTTTTTCCCTTAATTTTCCTCATTTTATCGAGAAATTGTGGTAAAATGCAAAAAAAATCGAATAGTTTTAGCGAAATTTCATTTGTTTCCTCTTTTTCTTCCTAAATTTTCCTCATTTTATCGAGAAATTATGGAAAAATGAAAAAAAAAGTAGTCTTAGCAAAATATTTTTTTTCCTCTTTTTTTTCCTAAATTTTCCGCAATTTATCGAGATATAACGCAAAAAAGTAACAAAGAATAATAATTTATGCGAAATTTCAATCAAATTCCTCTTTTTTTCCTTAATTTTCGTCATTTTATCGAGATATGACTGAAAAAAGCAACAAAAAAAGATAATTTAAGAAAATTCCATTTTTTCCTCTTTTTTCCCTTAATTCTCCTAATTTTATCGAGTTATGACCGAAAAAAGCCACAAAAACGAATAATTTTGGCGAAATTTCAATTTTTTTCCTTTTTTTTCCTTAATTTTCCTCATTTTATCGAGAAATTATGGAAAAATTTAAAAAAAAGAGTAGTTTTAGCAAAATTTCATTTTTTTCCTCTTTTTTTTCCTAAATTTTCCTCAATTTATCGAGATTTAACCTAAAAAAGTAACAAAGAAGAATAATTTATGCGAAATTTTAATCAAATTCCTGTTATTTTTCCTTAATTTTCGTCATTTAATCGAGATATGACCGAAAAAAGCAACAAAAAAAGAAAATTTTAGCAAAATTCAATTTCTCCTCTTTTTTAGCTTAATTCTCCTAATTTTATCAAGATATTATGGAAAAAAGAAATAAAAACGAATAATTTTAGCGAATTTTAATCTTTATCCTCTTATTTCCTGAATTTGCCCCATTAACCGGAAAAAACAACAAAAACAGATCATTTTAGCGAAATTTTAATGTTTTTCCTCTTTTTTGTCCTTAGTCTTCCTCATTTTATGGAGATATGACCGTATAAGGAACAAAAACGACTAATTATAGCGAAATTTCAATTTTTTTCCTCTTTTCTTCCGTTCGCTTCCTCATTTTATCGAGATATTATCGAAAAAAGAAACAATAATGAATAATTTTAGCGATATTTCTTTTTTTTCCTCTTTTTTCCTTAATTTGCCCCATTTTGACGACATATAACCGAAAAAAGCAACAAAAACAGATTATTTTAGCGAAATTTCAATTTTTGTCATCTTTTTTTCCTTAATATTCCTCATTTTATCGAGTCATGACCGTTAAAAGAAAAAAAACGAATAATTTTAGCGAAATTTCAATTTTTGTCATCTTTTTTTCCTTAATATTCCTCATTTTATCGAGATATGACCGAAAATAGTAACAAAAACAGTTAATTTTAGTGAAATTTCCATTTTTTTCCTCTTTTTTTTCCTTAATTTTCCTCATTTTATCAAGATATTATCGAAAAAAGAAACAAAAACGAATAATTTTAGCTAATTTTCAATTATTTTACTTGATTTTCCTCATTTTATTAAGATATTATGGTAAAAAGAAACGAAATCGAATATTTTTAGCAAAATTTCTAATTCTTTCCTCTTTTTTTTCCTTTATTTTCCTCATTTAACGAGATAATATGGAAAAAAGAAACAAAAAGGAATAATTTTAGCGAAAATTCAATATTTTTCCTCTTTTTTTTCGTTAATTTTCCTCATTTTATCGAGTAATTATTAGAAAAATGCAAAATAAATCGAATTGTTTTAGCGAAATTCCATTTTTTTCCTCTTTTTATCCTTAATTTTCCTCATTTTATTTAGATATTATTAGAAAAATGCAAAAAAAATCGAATAGTTTATGAGAAAGTACATTTTTCACCTCATTCTCTTCCTAAATTTTCCTTATATTATCGAGATATTATCTAAAAAAGTAACAAAAATGAATATTTTTGCGAAATTTCAATCAAATTCCTCTTTTTTTCCTTAATTTTCGTCATTTTATCGAGATATGATCGAAAAAAGTAACAAAAACTAATAATTTTTACAAAATTTCAATTTTTTTCCCTCCTTTTCTCCTTAATTTTCCTCAAATTTTCGAGATATGAACGAAAAAAGCCAAAAAAAAAACAATATTTTTGGCAAATTTTCAATTTTTCTCCTCTTTTTTTCCATAAATTGCCTCATTTTATCGAGATATCATCAAAAAAATAAACAAAAACGAAAAAACATAAGCGAAATTTCATTTTTTTCCTTAATTTTCCACATTTTATCGAGATATTATCAATATAAGCAACAAAAACGAATAATACTAGCGAAATTTCAATTTCTTCCTGTTTTTTCCTTTATTTTCCCTCATTTTATTGAGATATTATCGAAAAAGCAACAAAAACGAATAACTTTGTTTAAATTACAATTTTTTTCCTCTTTTTATTCCTTCATCTTCCTCATTTTATCGAGATATTATCGAAAAAAGCAACAAAAATGTTTAACTTTAGTGAAAATATAATTTTTTTTCTTTTTTTCCCTTCATTTTCCTCATTTTATCGAGAAATTGTGGAAAAATAAAAAAAAAATCGAATAGTTTTAGCGAAATTTCATTTTTTTCCTCTTCTTCTTCCTAAATTTTCCTCATTTTTTTGAGTTATGACCGGAAAAAGCTACAAAAACGAATAATTTTTGCGAAATTTCAGTTTTTCTCCTTTATTTTCCTTAATTTTCCTCATTTTGTCGTGAAATTATAGAAAATGTTAAAAAAAATCGAGTAGTTTAAACAAAATATCTTTTTTTCCTCTTTTTTTTCTTATATTTTCCTCAATTTATCGAAATATAATTCAAAAAAGAAACAGTAATGAATAATTTTAGCGAAATTTTTTTTTCTCTCTTTTTTCCTTAATTTGCCCAATTTTGACGACATATGACCGAAAAAAGGAACAAAAACAGATCATTTTACCGAAATTTCAATTTTTTTCCTCTTTTTTCCTTAATTTGCCCCATTTTGACGAATTATAACCGAAAATAGCAACAAAAACAGATCATTTTCTTGAAATTTCAATTTTTGTCCACTTTTTTTCCTTAATTTTCCTCATTTTATCGAGACATGACCGTTAAAAGAAACAAAAACGAATAATTATAGTGAAATTTCAAGTTTGTTTCTTTTTTCTTTAACTTTCGTCATTTATCGAGATGTGATAGAAAAAAGCAACAAAAACAGATAATGTTAGTGAAATTCAATTTATTAACTCTTTTTTTCCTTAATTTTCCAAATTTTATCGGGACATGATTGAAAAAAGCAACAAAAACTAATAATTTTTAGGAAATTTCAATTTTCTTCCATTTGTTTTAATTAATTTTCCTCATATTTTCGAGTTATGACCAAAAAAAGTCACAAAAACGAATATTTTTGGCAAATCTTTAATTTTTCTCCTCTTTCTTTCCTTAATTTTCCTCATTCTAAGGAGTAATTACAGAAAAAATAAACAAAAACAAAAATATATTAGCGAAATTTCAATTTATTTCCTTAATTTTCCTAATCTTATCGAGATAATATTCAAAAAAATATCAAATTCAATCAAAATCCTCTTTTTTTCCTCAATTTTCGTCATTTTATCGAGATACGCCAAAGAAAAGCAACAAAAACAGAAAATTTTAGCAAAATTCCATTTTTTTCCGCTTTTTTTTCCTTAATTTTCCTAATTTTATCGAGATATGATCGAAATAAGGAACAAAAACGAATAATTTTAGCGAAATTTAAATTTCTTCCTGCTTTTTTCCCTTTATTTTGCCTCATTTTATTGAGATATTATGGAAAAAACCAACATAAACGAATAACTTTATTGAAATTACAATTTTTTTTTTTTTCCTTGATCTTTCTCATTTTATCGAGATATTATCGAAAAAAGCAACAAAAACATATAATTTTAGTGAAAATATAATTTTTTCCTTTTTTTCCCTTAATTTTCCTCATTTTATCGAGAAATTGTGGAAAAATGCAAAAAAAATCGAATAGTTTTAGCGAAATTTCATATTTTTCCTCTTTTTCTTCTTAAATTTTCCTCATTTTATCGAGTTTTGTCCGGAAAAAGCCACAAAAACGAATAATTTTGGCGAAATTTCAATTTTTCTCCTTTTTTTTCCTTGATTTTCCTAATTTTTTCGTGAAATTATCTATGAAAAGTTTCTATTTTTTTACCTTTTTTTCTTAAACTTTCGTCATTTTATCGAGATGTGACCGAAAAAAGCAACAAAAACAGATAATTTTATTGAAATTTCCATTTTTTTCCTTAATATTCTTCATTATATCGAGATATTATCGAAAAAGGAAACAAAAACGAATAATTTTAGCAAATTTTCAATTATTTTCCTTAATATTCCTCATTTTATCGAGATATGACCGAAAAAAGTAACAAAAACAGTTCATTTTAGTGAAATTTCCATTTTTTTCTCTTTTTTTTCCTTAATTTTCCTCATTTTATCGAGTAATTATTAGAAAAATGCAAAATAAATCGAATTGTTTTAGCGAAATTCCATTTTTTTCCTCTTTTTTATCCTTAATTTTCCTCATTTTATTTAGAAATTATTAGAAAAATGCAAAAAAAATCGAATAGTTTATGCGAAAGTACATTTTTCACCTCATTTTCTTCCTAAATTTTCTTTATATTATCGAGATATTATCTAAAAAAGTAACAAAAATGAATATTTTTGCGAAATTTCAATCAAATTCCTCTTTTTTTCCTTAATTTTCGTCATTTTATCGAGATATGATCGAAAAAAGCAACAAAAACTAATAATTTTTACAAAATTTCAATTTTTTTCCCTCCTTTTCTCCTTCATTTTCCTCATATTTTCGAGATATGAACGAAAAATGCCAAAAAAACAATATTTTTGGCAAATTTTCAATTTTTCTCCTCTTTTTTTCCATAAATTGCCTCATTTTATCGAGATATCATCAAAAAAATAAACAAAAACGAAAAAACATAAGCGAAATTTCATTTTTTTCCTTAATTTTCCACATTTTATCGAGATATTATCAATATAAGCAACAAAAACGAATAATACTAGCGAAATTTCAATTTCTTCCTGTTTTTTCCTTTATTTTCCCTCATTTTATTGAGATATTATCGAAAAAGCAACAAAAACGAATAACTTTGTTTAAATTACAATTTTTTTCCTCTTTTTATTCCTTCATCTTATCGAGATATTATCGAAAAAAGCAACAAAAACGTTTAATTTTAGCGAAAATAAATTTTCTTTCCTTTTTTCCCTTAATTTTCCTCATTTAATCGAGAAATTATGGAAAAATGAAAAAAAAGTAGTTTTAGCAAAATATTTTTTTTCGTCTTTTTTTCCTAGATTTTCCGCAATTTATCGAGATATAACGCAAAAAAGTAACAAAGAATAATAATTTATGCGAAATTTCAATCCAATTCCTCTTTTTTTCCTTAATTTTCGTCATTTTATCGAGATATGACTGAAAAAAGCAACAAAAAAAGATAATTTAACAAAATTCCATTTTTTCCTCTTTTTTCCCTTAATTCTCCTAATTTTATCGTGTTATGACCGAAAAAAGCCACAAAAACGAATAATTTTGGCGAAATTTCAATTTTTTCCTTTTTTTTCCTTAATTTTCCTCATTTTATCGAGAAATTATGGAAAAAGTTAAAAAAAAGAGTAGTTTTAGCAAAATTTCCCTTAATTTTCCTCAATTTATCAAGATATTATGGAAAAAAGAAATAAAAACGAATAATTTTAGCGAATTTTAATCTTTATCCTCTTATTTCCTGAATTTGCCCCATTTTGAAGACATATAACCGGAAAAAACAACAAAAACAGATCATTTTAGCGAAATTTTAATGTTTTTCCTCTTTTTTGTCCTTAGTCTTCCTCATTTCATGGAGATATGACCGTATAAGGAACAAAAACGACTAATTATAGCGAAATTTCAATTTTTTTCATCTTTTCTTCCTTTCGTTACCTCATTTTATCGAGATATTATCGAAAAAAGAAACAATAATGAATAATTTTAGCGAAATTTCTTTTTTTTCCTCTTTTTTCCTTAATTTGCCCCATTTTGACGACATATAACCGAAAAAAGCAACAAAAACAGATTATTTTAGCGAAATTTCAATTTTTGTCATCTTTTTTTCCTTAATATTCCTCATTTTATCGAGACATGACCGTTAAAAGAAAAAAAACGAATAATTTTAGCGAAATTTCAATTTTTGTCATCTTTTTTTCCTTAATATTCCTCATTTTATCGAGATATGACCGAAAAAAGTAACAAAAACAGTTAATTTTAGTGAAATTTCCATTTTTTTTCTCTTTTTCTTCCTTAATTTTCCTCATTTAATCGAGATATTATCGAAAAAAGAAACAAAAACGAATAATTTTAGCTAATTTTCAATTATTTTCCTTGATTTTCCTCATTTTATTAAGATATTATGCAAAAAAGAAACGAAATCGAATATTTTTAGCAAAATTTCTAATTCTTTCCTCTTTTTTTTCCTTTATTTTCCTCATTTAACGAGATATTATGGAAAAAAGAAACAAAAAGGAATAATTTTAGCGAAAATTCAATATTTTTCCTCTTTTTTTTTCTTAATTTTCCTCATTTTATCGAGTAATTATTAGAAAAATGCAAAATAAATCGAATTGTTATAGCGAAATTCCATTTTTTTTCCTCTTTTTTATCCTTAATTTTCCTAATTTTATCGAGATATGTCCGAAAAAAGCCACAAAAACGAATATTTTTGGAAAATTTTGAATTTTTCCCCTCTTTTTTTCCTTAATTTTCCTCATTTTAACGAGTAATTAGCAAAAAAATAAACAAAAACGAAAATATATTAGCGAAATTTCAATTTATTTCCTTCATTTTCCTCATTTTCTCGAGATATTATCCAAATCAGCAACAAAAACGAATAATGTTAGCGAAATTTCAAATTCTTCCAGTTTTTTACTTTTATTTTCCCTCATTTTATTGAGATATTATCGATAAAAGCAACAAAAACGAATCATTTTATTGGAATTACAATTTTTTTCCTCTTTCTTCCTCATTTTACCGAGATATTATCCAATAAAGTAACGAAAACGAAAATTTTAGCGAAATTACCATTTTTTTCATCTTTTTTTCCTTAATTTTCCTAATTTTATCGAGATATTATCGAAATAAGCAACAAAGACAAATAATGTTAGCGAAATTTCAACTTCTTCCTGTTTTTTTCCCTTAATTTCCCTCATTTTAATAAGGTATTATCGAAAAAAGCAAAAAAAACGAATAATTTTATTGAAATTACAATTTTTTTCCTTTTTTCCGTTAATTTTCCTCATTTTATCGAGATATTATCGAAAAAAGAAACAATAAAGAATAATTTTAGCGAAATTTCTTTTTTTTCCTCTTTTTTATGTTAATTTGCTCAATTTTGACGACATATAACCGAAAAAAGCAACAAAAACAGATCATTTTAGCGAAATTTCAATTTTTTTCCCTTAATTTTTCTCATTTTATCGAGACATGACAGTTAAAAGAAACAAAAACAAATAATTTTGGCAAATTTTCAATTTTTCTTCTCTTTTTTTCCTTAATTTTCCTCATCTTAACGAGTAATTACCGAAAAAATCACCAAAAACGAAAATATATTAGTGAAATTTCAATTTTTTTCCTTAATTTTCCTCATTTTCTCGAGAAATTATGGAAAAAAGGAAAAAAAATCGAATAGTTTTAGTGAAAGTTCATTTTTTCCTCTTTTTCTTCCTAAATTTTCCTCATTTTATCGAGATATTATCCAAAAAAGTAACAAAAATGAATATTTTTGCGAAATTTCAATCAATTTCCGCTTTTTTTCCTTAATTATCGTCATTTTATCGAGATATGATCGAAAAAAGCAACAAAATCAGATAATTTTAGCGATATTTCCATTTTTTCCTGTTTTTTTCCTTAATTTTCCTTATCTTATCGAGATATGATCGAAAAAAGCAAAAAAACTAATAGTTTTTACGAAATTTCAATTTTTATCACCTTTTTTTCCTTAATTTTCCTCATTTTAACGAGTAATTACCGAAATAAGCCACAAAATCGAATAGTTTTAGCGAAAATTCAATTTTTTTCCTTAATTTTCCTCATTTTATCGAGAAATTATGGAAAAATGAAAAAAAAAAAAATTTAGCAAAATATTTTTTTTTCCTCTTTTTTCCCCAAATTTTCCCCAATATATCGAGATATAACGCAAAAAAGTAACAAAGAATAACAATTTATGCGAAATTTCAATCAAATTCCTCTTTTTTACCTTAATTTTCGTCATTTTATCGAGATATGACCGAAAAAAAGCAACAAAAAAAGATAATTTTAGCAAAATTCCATTTTTCCTCTTTTTTCCCTTAATTCTCCTAATTTTATCGAGTTATGACCGAAAAAAGCCACAAAAACGAATAATTTTGGCGAAATTTCAATTTTTTTCCTTTTTTTTCCTTAATTTTCCTCACTTTATCGAGAAATTATGGAAAAATGTAAAAAAAGAGTAGTTTTAGCAAAATTTCATTTTTTTTCCTAAATTTTCCTCAATTTATCGAGATTTAACCTAAAAAAGTAACAAAGAAGAATAATTTATGCGAAATTTCAATCAAATTCCTGTTATTTTTCCTTAATTTTCGTCATTTAATCGAGATATGACCGAAAAAAGCAAAAAAAACAGAAAATTATAGCAAAATTCCATTTCTCCTCTTTTTTCCCTTAATTCTCCTAATTTTATCAAGATATTATGGAAAAACGAATAATTTTAGCGAATTTTAATCTTTATCCTCTTATTTCCTGAATTTGCCCCATTTTGAAAACATATAACATATAATATAATATAAAAGCAACAAAAACTAATAATTTTTGCGAAATTTCAGGTTTTTTTCTATTTTTTTCCTTAATTTTCCTCATATTTTCAAGATATGACCGAAAAAGCCAAAAAAACGAATAATTTTTGCGAAATTTCAATTATTCTCATTTTTTTCCCTTAATTTTCCTCAATTTATCAAGATATTATGGAAAAAAGAAATAAAAACGAATAATTTTAGCGAATTTTAATCTTTATCCTCTTATTTCCTGAATTTGCCCCATTTTGAAGACATATAACCGGAAAAAACAACAAAAACAGATCATTTTAGCGAAATTTTAATGTTTTTCCTCTTTTTTGTCCTTAGTCTTCCTAATTTTATGGAAATATGACCGTATAAGGAACAAAATCGACTAATTATAGCGAAATTTCAATTTTTTTCCTCTTTTCTTCCTTTCGTTTCCTCATTTTATCGAGATATTATCGAAAAAAGAAACAATAATGAATAATTTTAGCGAAAATTCTTTTTTTCCTCTTTTTTCCTTAATTTGCCCCATTTTGACGACATATAACCGAAAAAAGCAACAAAAACAGATTATTTTAGCGAAATTTCAATTTTTGTCATCTTTTTTTCCTTAATATTCCTCATTTTATCGAGACATGACCGTTAAAAGAAAAAAAACGAATAATTTTAGCGAAATTTCAATTTTTGTCATCTTTTTTTCCTTAATATTCCTCATTTTATCGAGATATGACCGAAAAAATTAACAAAAACAGTTCATTTTAGTGAAATTTCCATTTTTTTTCTCTTTTTTTTCCTTAATTTTCCTCATTTTATCGAGATATTATCGAAAAAAGAAACAAAAACGAATAACTTTAGCTAATTTTCAATTATTTTCCTTGATTTTCCTCATTTTATTAAGATATTATGGAAAAAAGAAACGAAATCGAATATTTTTAGCAAAATTTCTAATTCTTTCCTCTTTTTTTCCTTTATTTTCCTCATTTAACGAGATATTATGGAAAAAAGAAACAAAAAGGAATAATTTTAGCGAAAATTCAATATTTTATCCTCTTTTTTTTTCCTTAATTTTCCTCATTTTATCGAGTAATTATTAGAAAAATGCAAAATAAATCGAATAGTTTTAGCGAAATTCCATTTTTTTCCTCTTTTTTATCCTTAATTTTCCTACTTTTATCGAGATATGTCATAAAAAAAGCCACAAAAACGAATATTTTTGGCAAATTTCAATTTTTTTCCCTCTTTTTTTCCTTAATTTTCCTCATCTTAGGGAGTAATTACCGAAAAAATGACCAAAAACGAAAATATATTAGTGAAATTTCATTTTTTTTTCCTTAATTTTCGTCATTTTATCGAGATATTATGGAAAAAGTAACAAAAACGAAAAATTTTAGCGAAAATTCAATTTTTTTCCTTAATTTTCCTCATTTTCTCGAGAAATTATGGAAAAAAGAAAAAAAATCGAATAGTTTTAGTGAAAGTTCATTTTTTCCTCTTTTTCTTCCTAAATTTTCCTCATTTTATCGAGATATTATCCAAAAAAGTAACAAAAATGAATATTTTTGCGAAATTTCAATCAAATTCCGCTTTTTTTCCATAATTATCGTCATTTTATCGAGATATGATCGAAAAAAGCAACAAAATCAGATAATTTTAGCGATATTTCCATTTGTTTCCTGTTTTTTTCCTTAATTTTCCTAATTTTATTTAGATATGATCGAAAAAAGCAAAAAAACTAACAGTTTTTACGAAATTTCAATTTTTATCCCCTTTTTTCCTTGTTTTTCCTCATTTTAACGATTAATTACCGAAATAAGCCACAAAATCGAATAGTTTTAGCGAAAATTCAATTTTTTTCCTTAATTTTCCTCATTTTATCGAGAAATTATGGAAAAATGAAAAAAGAAGTAGTTTAAGGAAAATATTTTTTTTCCTCTTTTTTCCCCAAATTTTCCCCAATTTATCGAGATATAACGCAAAAAAGTAACAAAAAATAATAATTTATGTGGAATTTCAATCAAATTCCTCTTTTTTTCCTTAATTTTCGTCATTTTATCGAGATATGACCGAAAAAAGCAACAAAAAAAGATAATTTTAGCAAAATTCCATTTTTTCCTCTTTTTTCCCTTAATTCTCCTAATTTTATCGAGTTATGACCGAAAAAAGCCACAAAAACGAATAATCTTGGCGAAATTTCAATTTTTTTCCTTAATTTTCCTCATTTTATCGAGAAATAATGGAAAAATGTAAAAAAAAGAGTAGTTTTAGCAAAATTTCATTTTTTTCCTCTTTTTTTTCCTAAATTTTCCTCAATTTATCGAGATTTAACCTAAAAAAGTAACAAAGAAGAATAATTTATGCGAAATTTCAATCAAATTCCTGTTATTTTTCCTTAATTTTCGTCATTTAATCGAGATATGACCGAAAAAAGCATCAAAAACAGAAAATTTTAGCAAAATTCCATTTCTCCTTTTTTTTCACTTAATTCTCCTAATTTTATCGATATATTATGGAAAAAAGAAATAAAACGAATAATTTTAGCGAATTTTAATCTTTATCCTCTTATTTCCTGAATTTGCCCCATTTTGAAGACATATAACATATAATATAATATAAAAGCAACAAAAACTAATAATTTTTGCGAAATTTCAGGTTTTTTCCTATTTTTTTCCTTAATTTCCCTCATATTTTCAAGATATGACCGAAAAAGCCACAAAAACGAATATTTTTTGCGAAATTTCAATTTTTCTCATTTTTTTCCCTTAATTTTCCTCAATTTATCAAGATATTATGGAAAAAAGAAATAAAACGAATAATTTTAGCGAATTTTAATCTATATCCTCTTATTTCCTGAATTTGCCCCATGTTTTTCCTCTTTTTTGTCCTTAGTCTTCCTCATTTTATGGAGATATGACCGTATAAGGAACAAAATCGACTAATTATAGCGAAATTTCAATTTTTTTCCTCTTTTCTTCCTTTCGTTTCCTCATTTTATCGAGATATTATCGAAAAAAGAAACAATAATGAATAATTTTAGCGAAAATTCTTTTTTTTTCTCTTTTTTCCTTAATTTGCCCCATTTTGACGACATATAACCGAAAAAAGCAACAATAACAGATTATTTTAGCGAAATTTCAATTTTTGTCATCTTTTTTTCCTTAATATTCCTCATTATATCGAGACATGACCATTAAAAGAAAAAAAAACGAATAATTTTAGCGAAATTTCAATCTTTGTCATCTTTTTTTCCTTAATATTCCTCATTTTTTCGAGAATTCACCGAAAAAAGTAACAAAAACAGTTAATTTTAGTGAAATTTCCATTTTTTTTCTCTTTTTTTTCCTTAATTTTCCTCATTTTATCGAGATATTATCGAAAAAAGAAACAAAAACGAATAATTTTAGCTAATTTTCAATTATTTTCCTTGATTTTCCTCATTTTATTAAGATATTATGGAAAAAAGAAACGAAATCGAATATTTTTAGCAAAATTTCTAATTCTTTCCTCTTTTTTTTCCTTTATTTTCCTCATTTAACGAGATATTATGGAAAAAAGAAACAAAAAGGAATAATTTTAGCGAAAATTCAATATTTTTCCTCTTTTTTTTCCTTAATTTTCCTCATTTTATCGAGTAATTATTAGAAAAATGCAAAATAAATCGAATAGTTTTAGCGAAATTCCATTTTTTTCCTCTTTTTTATCCTTAATTTTCCTAATTTTATCGAGATATGTCCGAAAAAAGCAACAAAAACGAATATTTTTGGCAAATTTTGAATTTTTTTTTTTCCTTAATTTTCCTCATTTTAACGAGTAATTAGCGAAAAAATAAACAAAAACGAAAATATATTAGCGAAATTTCAATTTATTTTCTTAATTTTCCTCATTTTCTCGAGATATTATCCAAATCAGCAACAAAAACGAATAATGTTAGCGAAATTTCAAAATCTTCCAGTTTTTTACTTTTACTTTCCCTCATTTTATTGAGATATTATCAATAAAAGCAACAAAAACGAATCATTTGATTGGAATTACAATTTTTTTCCTCTTTTTTCCTCATTTTACCGAGATATTATCCAATAAAGTAACGAAAACGAAAATTATAGCGAAATTACCATTTTTTTCATCTTTTTTTCCTTAATTTTCCTAATTATATCGTGATATTATCGAAATAAGCAACAAAGACGAATAATGTTAGCGAAATTTCAACTTCTTCCTGTTTTTTTCCCTTAATTTCCATCATTTTAATAAGGTATTATCGAAAAAAGCAAAAAAAACGAATAATTTTATTGAAATTACAATTTTTTTCCTTTTTTCCGTTAATTTTCCTCATTTTATCGAGACATGACCTTTAAAAGAAACAAAAACGAATAATTTTGGCAAATTTTCAATTTTTCTCCTCTTTTTTTCCTTAATTTTCCTCATCTTAACGAGTAATTACCGAAGAAATCACTAAAAACGAAAATATATTAGTGAAATTTCAATTTTTTTCCTTTATTTTCCTCATTTTATCGAGATATTATGGAATAAGTAACAAAAACGAAAAATTTTAGCGAAAATTCAATTTTTTTCCTTAATTTTCCTCATTTTCTCGAGAAATTATGGAAAAAAGGAAAAAAAATCGAATAGTTTTAGTGAAATTTCATTTTTTTCTTCTTTTTCTTCCTAAATTTTCCTGATTTTATCGAGAAATTATAGAAAAATGAAAAAAAAAGTAGTTTTAGCAAAATATATTTTTTTCCTCTTTTTTTCCCTAAATTTTCCGCAATTTATCGAGATATAACGCAAAAAAGTAACAAAGAATAATAATTTATGCGAAATTTCAATCGAATTCCTCTTTTTTTCCTTAATTTTCGTCATTTTATCGAGATATGACCGAAAATAGCAACAAAAAAAGATTATTTTAGCAAAATTCCATTTTTTCCTCTTTTTTCCCTTAATTCTCCTAATTTTATCGAGTTATGACCGAAAAAAGCCACAAAAACGAATAACTTTGGCGAAATTTCAATTTTTTTCCTTTTTTTTCCTTAATTTTCCTCATTTTATCGAGAACTTATGGAAAATTGTAAAAAAAGAGTAGTTTTAGCAAAATTTCATTTTTTTCCTCTTTTTTGTCCTTAGTCTTCCTCATTTTATGGAGATATGACCGTATAAGGAACAAAAACGACTAATTATAGCGAAATTTATATTTTTTTCCTCTTTTTTCCTTAATTTGCCCCATTTTGACGACATATAACCGAAAAAAGCAACAAAAACAGATTATTTTAGCGAAATTTCAATTTTTGTCATCTTTTTTTCCTTAATATTCCTCATTTTATCGAGACATGACCGTTAAAAGAAAAAAAACGAATAATTTAGGCAAAATTTCAATTTTTGTCATCTTTTTTTCCTTAATATTCCTCATTTTATCGAGATATAACCGAAAAAAGTAACAAAAACAGTTAATTTTAGTGAAATTTCCATTTTTTTTCTCTTTTTTTTCCTTAATATTCCTCGTTTTATCGAGATATTATCGAAAAAAGAAACAAAAAGGAATAATTTTAGCTAATTTTCAATTATTTTCCTTGATTTTCTTCATTTTATCGAGATATTATCCAAAAAAGTAACAAAAATGAATATTTTCGCGAAATTTCAATCAATTTCCGCTTTTTTTCCTTAATTTTCGTCATTTTATCGAGATATGATCGAAAAAAGCAACAAAATCAGATAATCTAGCGAAATTACCATTTTTTTCATCTTTTTTTCCTTAATTTTCCTAATTATATCGTGATATTATCGAAATAAGCAACAAAGACGAATAATGTTAGCGAAATTTCAACTTCTTCCTGTTTTTTTCCCTTAATTTCCATCATTTTAATAAGGTATTATCGAAAAAAGCAAAAAAAACGAATAATTTTATTGAAATTACAATTTTTTTCCTTTTTTCCGTTAATTTTCCTCATTTTATCGAGACATGACCTTTAAAAGAAACAAAAACGAATAATTTTGGCAAATTTTCAATTTTTCTCCTCTTTTTTTCCTTAATTTTCCTCATCTTAACGAGTAATTACCGAAGAAATCACTAAAAACGAAAATATATTAGTGAAATTTCAATTTTTTTCCCCATTTTCCTCATTTTATCGAGATATTATGGAATAAGTAACAAAAACGAAAAATTTTAGCGAAAATTCAATTTTTTTCCTTAATTTTCCTCATTTTCTCGAGAAATTATGGAAAAAAGGAAAAAAAAATCGAATAGCTTTAGTGAAATTTCATTTTTTTTCTTCTTTTTCTTCCTAAATTTTCCTGATATTATCGAGAAATTATAGAAAAATGAAAAAAAAAGTAGTTTTAGCAAAATATATTTTTTTCCTCTTTTTTTCCCTAAATTTTCCGCAATTTATCGAGATATAACGCAAAAAAGTAACAAAGAATAATAATTTATGCGAAATTTCAATCAAATTCCTCTTTTTTTCCTTAATTTTCGTCATTTTATCGAGATATGACCGAAAATAGCAACAAAAAAAGATTATTTTAGCAAAATTCCATTTTTTCCTCTTTTTTCCCTTAATTCTCCTAATTTTATCGAGATATGATCGAAAAAAGCAAAAAAACTAATAGTTTTTACGAAATTTCAATTTTTATCCCCTTTTTTTCCTTAATTTTCCTCATTTTAACGAGTAATTACCGCAATAAGCCACAAAATCGAATAGTTTTAGCGAAAATTCAATTTATTTCCTTAATTTTCATCATTTTATCGACAAATTATGGTAAAATGAAAAAAAAAGTAGTTTGAGCAAAATATTTTTTTTTCCTCTTTTTTTCCCTAAATTTTCCCCAATTTATCGAGATATAACGCAAAAAAGTAACAAAGAATAATAATTTATGCGAAATTTTAATCAAATTCGTCTTTTTTTTCCTTAATTTTCGTCATTTTATCGAGACATGACCGTTAAAAGAAACAAAAACGAATAATTTTGGCAAATTTTCAATTTTTCTCCTCTTTTTTTCCTTAATTTTCCTCATCTTAACGAGTAATTACCGAAAAAATAACCAAAAACGAAAATATATTAGTGAGTTTTCAATTTTTTTCCTTAATTTTCCTCATTTTATCGAGATATTATGGAAAAAGTAACAAAAACGAAAAATTTTAGCGAAAATTCAATTTTTTTCCTTAATTTTCCTCATTTTCTCGAGAAATTATGGAAAAAAGGAAAAAAAATCGAATAGTTTTAGTGAAAGTTCATTTTTTCCTCTTTTTCTTCCTAAATTTACCTCATTTTATCGAGATATTATCCAAAAAAGTAACAAAAATTAATAATTTTGCGAAATTTCAATCAATTTCCTCTTTTTTTCCTTAATTTTCGTCATTTTATCGAGATATGATCGAAAAAAGCAACAAAATCAGATAATTTTAGCGATATTTCCATTTTTTTCCTGTTTTTTTCCTTAATTTTCCTAATTTTATCGAGATATGATCGAAAAAAGCAAAAAAAACTAATAGTTTTTACGAAATTTCAATTTTTATCCCCTTTTTTTCCTTAATTTTCCTCATTTTAACGAGTAATTACCGCAATAAGCCACAAAATCGAATAGTTTTAGCGAAAATTCAATTTATTTCCTTAATTTTCATCATTTTATCGACAAATTATGGTAAAATGAAAAAAAAAGTAGTTTGAGCAAAATATTTTTTTTTCCTCTTTTTTTCCCTAAATTTTCCCCAATTTATCGAGATATAACGCAAAAAAGTAACAAAGAATAATAATTTATGCGAAATTTTAATCAAATTCGTCTTTTTTTCCTTAATTTTCGTCATTTTATCGAGATATGACCGAAAAAAGCAACAAAAAAAGATAATTTTAGCAAAATTCCATTTTTTCCTCTTTTCTCCCTTAATTCTCCTAATTTTATCGAGTTATGACCGAAAAAAGCCACAAAAACGAATAATTTTGGCGAAATTTCAATTTTTTTTCCTTTTTTTTTCCTTAATTTTCCTAATTTTATCGAGAAATAATGGAAAAATGTAAAAAAAGAGTAGTTTTAGCAAAATTTCATTTTTTTTCCTCTTTTTTTGCCTAAATTTTCCTCAATTTATCGAGATTTAACCAAAAAAAGTAACAAAGAAGAATAATTTATGCGAAATTTCAATCAAATTCCTGTTAGTTTTCCTTAATTTTATTAAGATATTATGGAAAAAAGAAACTAAATAAAATATTTTTAGCAAAATTTCTAATTCTTTTCTCTTTTTTTTCCTTTATTTTCCTCATTTAACGAGATATTATGGAAAAAAGAAACAAAAAGGAATAATTTTAGCGAAAATTCAATATTTTTCCTCTTTTTTTTCCTTAATTTTCCTCATTTTATCGAGTAATTATTAGAAGAATGCAAAATAAATCGAATAGTTTTAGCGAAATTCCATTTTTTTTCCTCTTTTTTATCCTTAATTTTCCTAATTTTATCGAGATATGTCCGAAAAAAGCCACAAAAACGAATATTTTTGGCAAATTTTGAATTTTTCCCCTCTTTTTTTCCTTAATTTTCCTCATTTTAACGAATAATTAGCGAAAAAATAAACAAAAACGAAATTACATTAGCGAAATTTCAATTTATTTCCTTAATTTTCCTCATTTTCACGAGATATTATCCAAATCAGCAACAAAAACGAATAATTTTAGCGAAATTTCAATTTCTTCCAGTTTTTTACTATTATTTTCCCTCATTTTATTGAGATATTATCGATAAAAGCAACAAAAACGAATCATTTTATTGGAATTACAATTTTTTTCCTCTTTTTTCCTCATTTTACCTAGATATTATCCAATAAAGTAACGAAAACGAAAATTTTATCGAAATTACCATTTTTTTCATCTTTTTTTCCTTAATTTTCCTAATTTTATCGAGATATTATCGAAATAAGCAACAAAGACGAATAATGTTAGCGAAATTTCAACTTCTTCCTGTTTTTTTCCCTTAATTTCCCTCATTTTAATAAGGTATTATTGAAAAAAGCAAAAAAACGAATAATTTTATTGAAATTACAATTTTTTTCCTTTTTTCCCTTAATTTTCCTCATTTGATAGAGATATTATCGAAAAAGGAAATAATAATGAATAATTTTAGCGAAATTTCTTTTTTTCCCCCTTTTTTCCCTTAATTTTTCTCATTTTATCGAGACATGACCGTTAAAAGAAACAAAAACGAATAATTTTGGCAAATTTTCAATTTTTCTCCTCTTTTTTTCCTTAATTTTCCTCATCTTAACGATTAATTACCGAAAAAATCACCAAAAACGAAAATATATTAGTGAAATTACAATTTTTTTCCTTAATTTTCCTCATTTTATCGAGATATTATGGAAAAAGTAACAAAAACGAAAAAGTTTAGCGAAAATTCAATTTTTTTCCTTAATTTTCCTCATTTTCTCGAGAAATTATGGAAAAAAGGAAAAAAAATCGAATAGTTTTAGTGAAAGTTCATTTTTTCCTCTTTTTCTTCCTAAATTTTCCTCATTTTATCGAGATATTATCCAAAAAAGTAACAAAAATGAATATTTTTGCGAAATTTCAATCAATTTCCTCTTTTTTTCCTTAATTTTCGTCATTTTATCGAGATATGATCAAAAAAAGCAACAAAATCAGATAATTTTAGCGATATTTCCATTTTTTTTCCTGTTTTTTTTCCTTAATTTTCCTAATTTTATCGAGATATGATCGAAAAAAGCAAAAAAACGAATAATGTTAGCGAATTTTAATCTTTATCCTCTTATTTCCTGAATTTGCCCCATTTTGAAGACATATAACATATAATATAATATAAAAGCAACAAAAACTAATAATTTTTGCGAAATTTCAGGTTTTTTCCTATTTTTTTTCCTTAATTTTCCTCATATTTTCAAGATATGACCGAAAAAGCCACAAAAACGAATAATGTTAGCGAAATTTCAATTTCTACCTGCTTTTTTTCCTTTATTTTCCCCCATTTTATTGAGATATTATCGAAAAAAAGCAACACAAACGTTTAATTTAGGCGAAAATATAATTTTTTTCCTTTTTTGCCTTAATTTTCCTAATTTTATCGAGATATTATGGAAAAAAGAAATAAAAACGAATAATTTTAGCGAATTTTAATCTTTATCCTCTTATTTCCTGAATTTGCCCCATTTTGAAGACATATAACATATAATATAATATAAAAGCAACAAAAACTAATAATTTTTGCGAAATTTCAGGTTTTTTCCTATTTTTTTTCCTTAATTTTCCTCATATTTTCAAGATATGACCGAAAAAGCCAAAAAAAACGAATAATTTTTGCGAAATTTCAATTATTCTCATTTTTTTCCCTTAATTTTCCTCAATTTATCAAGATATTATGGAAAAAAGAAATAAAAACGAATAATTTTAGCGAATTTTAATCTTTATCCTCTTATTTCCTGAATTTGCCCCATTTTGAAGACATATAACCGGAAAAAACAACAAAAACAGATCATTTTAACGAAATTTTAATGTTTTTCCTCTTTTTTGTCCTTAGTCTTCCTCATTAAATGGAGATATGACCGTATAAGGAACAAAATCGACTAATTATAGCGAAATTTCAATTTTTTTCTTCTTTTCTTCCTTTCGTTTCCTCATTTTATCGAGATATTATCGAAAAAAGAAACAATAATGAATAATTTTAGCGAAAATTCTTTTTTTCCTCTTTTTTCCTTAATTTGCCCCATTTTGACGACATATAACCGAAAAAAGCAACAAAAACAGATTATTTTAGCGAAATTTCAATTTTTGTCATCTTTTTTTCCTTAATATTCCTCATTTTATCGAGATATGACCGAAAAAAGTAACAAAAACAGTTAATTTTAGTGCAATTTCCATTTTTTTCCTCTATTTTTTCCTTAATTTTCCTCATTTTATCGAGATATTATCGAAAACAGAAACAAAAACGAATAATTTTAGCTAATTTTCAATTATTTTCCTTGATTTTCCTCATTTCATTAAGATATTATGGAAAAAAGAAACGAAATCGATTATTTTTAGCAAAATTTCTAATTCTTTCCTCTTTTTTTTCCTTTATTTTCTTCATTTAACGAGATATTATGGAAAAAAAGAAAGAAAAAGGAATACTTTTACGAAAATTCAATATTTTTCCTCTTTTTTTTTCCTTAATTTTCCTCATTTTATCGAGTAATTATTAGAAAAATGCAAAATAAATCGAATAGTTTTAGCGAAATTCCATTTTTTTTCCTCTTTTTTATCCTTAAATTTCCTAATTTTATCGAGATATGTCCGAAAAAAGCCACAAAAACGAATATTTTTGGCAAATTTTGAATTTTTCCCCTCTTTTTTTTCCTTAATTTTCCTCATTTTAACGAGTAATTAGCGAAAAAATAAACAAAAACGAAAATACATTAGCGAAATTTCAATTTATTTCCTTAATTTTTCTCATTTTCTCGAGATATTATCCAAATCAGCAACAAAAACGAATAATGTTAGCGAAATTTCAATTTCTTCCAGTTTTTTACTTTTATTTTCCCTCATTTTATTGAGATATTATCGATAAAAGCAACAAAAACGAATCATTTTATTGGAATTACAATTTTTTTCCTCTTTTTTTCCTCATTTTACCTAGATATTATCCAATAAAGTAACGAAAACGAAAATTTTAGCGAAATTACCATTTTTTCCATCTTTTTTTCCTTGATTTTCCTAATTTTATCGAGATATTATCGAAATAAGCAACAAAGACGAATAATGTTAGCGAAATTTCAACTTCTTCCTGTTTTTTTTCCCTTAATTTCCCTCATTTTAATAAGGTATTATCGAAAAAAAAGCAAAAAAAAACGAATAATTTTATTGAAATTACAATTTTTTTCCTTTTTTCCGTTAATTTTCCTCATTTTATCGAGATATTATCGAAAAAGGAAACAATAATGAATAATTTTAGCGAAATTTCTTTTTTTCCCCCTTTTTTCCCTTAATTTTTCTCATTTTATCGAGACATGACCGTTAAAAGAAACAAAAACGAATAATTTTGGCAAATTTTCAATTTTTCTCCTCTTTTTTTCCTTAATTTTCCTCATCTTAACGAGTAATTACCGAAAAAATCACCAAAAACGAAAATATATTAGTGAAATTTCAATTTTTTTCCTTAATTTTCCTCATTTTATCGAGATATTATGGAAAAAGTAACAAAAACGAAAAATTTTAGCGAAAATTCAATTTTTTTCCTTAATTTCCTCATTTTCTCGAGAAATTATGGAAAAAAGGAAAAAAAAATCGAATAGTTTTAGTGAAAGTTCATTTTTTCCTCTTTTTCTTCCTAAATTTTCCTCATTTTATCGAGATATTATCCAAAAAAGTAACAAAAATGAATATTTTTGCGAAATTTCAATCAATTTCCTCTTTTTTTCCTTAATTTTCGTCATTTTATCGAGATATGATCGAAAAAAGCAACAAAATCAGATAATTTTAGCGATATTTCCTTTTTTTCCTGTTTTTTTCCTAAATTTTCCTAATTTTATCGAGATATGATCGAAAAAAGCAAAAAAACCTAATAGTTTTTACAAAATTTCAATTTTTATCCCCTTTTTTTTCCTTAATTTTCCTCATTTTAAACGAGTAATTACCGAAATAAGCAACAAAAACGAATAATGTTAGCGAAATTTCAATTTCTACCTGCTTTTTTTCCTTTATTTTCCCCCATTTTATTGTGATATTATCGAAGAAAAGCAACAAATTCGAATAACTATATTCAAATTACAGTTTTTTTCCTCTTTTTTTCCTTCATCTTCCTCATTTTCTCGAGATATTATCGAAAAAAGCAACAAAAACGTTTAATTTAGGCAAAAAAATATAATTTTTTTCCTTTTTCCTTAATTTTCCTCATTTTATCGAGAAATAATGGAAAAATGCAGAAACAATCGAATTGTTTCTGTCTCGAATCGAATTTTCATTTTTTTCCTCTTTTTCTTCCTAAATTTTCCTCATTTTATCGAGATATTATCGAAAAAAGAAACAAAAACGAATAATTTTAGCTAATTTTCAATTATTTTCCTTGATTTTCCTCATTTTATTAAGATATTATGGAAAAAAGAAACGAAATCGAATATTTTTAGCAAAATTTCCATTTCTTTACTCTTTTTTTTCCTTTATTTTCCTCATTTAACGAGATATTATGGAAAAAAGAACAAAAAGGAATAGTTTAAGCGAAATTCCATTTTTTTTCCTCTTTTTTATCCTTAATTTTCCTAATTTTATCGAGATATGTCCGAAAAAAGCCACAAAAACGAATATTTTTGGTAAATTTTGAATTTTTCCCCTCTTTTTTTTCTTAATTTTCCTCATTTTAACGAATAATTAGCGAAAAAATAAACAAAAACGAAAATACATTAGCGAAATTTCAATTTATTTCCTTAATCTTCCTCATTTTCTCGAGATATTATCCAAATCAGCAACAAAATCAAATAATGTTAGCGAAATTTCAATTTCTTCCAGTTTTTTACTATTATTTTCCCTCATTTTATTGAGATATTATCGATAAAAGCAACAAAAACGAATCATTTTATTGGAATTACAATTTTTTTTCCTCTTTTTTCCTAATTTTACCTAGATATTATCCAATAAAGTAACGAAAACGAAAATTTTAGCGAAATTACCATTTTTTTCATCTTTTTTTCCTTAATTTTCCTAATTTTATCGAGATTTTATCCAAATAAGCAACAAAGACGAATAATTTTAGCGAAATTTCAACTTCTTCCTGTTATTTTCCCTTAATTTCCCTCATTTTAATAAGGTATTATCGAAAAAAGCAAAAAAAAACGAATAATTTTATTGAAATTACAATTTTTTTCCTTTTTTCCGTTAATTTTCCTCATTTTATCGAGTTATTATCGAAAAGGAAAACAATAATGAATAATTTTAGCGAAATTTCTTTTTTTCCTCTTTTTTATGTTAATTTGCTCAATTTTGACGACATATAACCGAAAAAAGCAACAAAAACTGATCATTCTAGCGAAATTTCAATTTTTTTCCCCCTTTGTTCCCTTAATTTTTCTCATTTTATCGAGACATGACCGTTAAAAGAAACAAAAACGAATAATTTTGGCAAATTATCAATTTTTCTCCTCTTTTTTTCCTTAATTTTCCTCATCTTAACGAGTAATTACCGAAAAAATCACCAAAAACGAAAATATATTAGTGAAATTTCAATTTTTTTCCTTAATTTTCCTCATTTTATCGAGATATTATGGAAAAAGTAACAAAAACGAAAAATTTTAGCGAAAATTCAATTTTTTTCCTTAATTTTCCTCATTTTCTCGAGAAATTATGGAAAAAAGGAAAAAAAATCGAATAGTTTTAGTGAAAGTTCATTTTTCCTCTTTTTCTTCCTAAATTTTCCTCATTTTATCGAGATATTATCCAAAAAAGTAACAAAAATGAAACATTTTGCGAAATTTCAATCAATTTCCTCTTTTTTTTCCTTAATTTTCGTCATTTTATCGCGATATGATCGAAAAAAAGCAACAAAATCAGATAATTTTAGCGATATTTCCATTTTTTTTCCTGTTTTTTTCCTTAATTTTCCTAATTTTATCGAGATATGATCGAAAAAAGCAAAAAAACTAATAGTTTTTACGAAATTTCAATTTTTATCCCCTTTTTTTTCCTTAATTTTCCTCTTTTTAACGAGTAATTACCGAAATAAGCAACAAAAACGAATAATGTTAGCGAAATTTCAATTTCTACCTGCTTTTTTTCCTTTATTTTCCCCCATTTTATTGAGATATTATCGAAAAAAAGCAACAAATTCGAATAACTGTATTCAAATTACAGTTTTTTTCCTCTTTTTTTCCTTCATCTTCCTCATTTTCTCGAGATATTATCGAAAAAAGCGACAAAAACGTATAATTTAGGCGAAAATATAATTTTTTTCCTATTTTGCCTTAATTTTCCTCATTTTATCGAGAAAGTATGGAAAATGCAGAAAAAATCGAATTGTTTTAGCGAAATTTCATTTTTTCCTCTTTTTCTTCCTAAATATTCCTCATTTTATCGAGTTATGACCGGAAAAAGCCACAAGAACGAATAATTTTGGCGAAATTTCAATTTTTCTCCTTTTTTTCTTTGATTTTCCTCATTTTTTCGTGAAATTATCTATGAAAAGTTTCTATTTTTTTACCTTTTTTTCTTTAACTTTCGTCATTTTATCGAGATGTGACCGAAAAAAGCAACAAAAACATAATTTTAGTGAAATTTCCATTTTTTTCCTCTTTTTTACCTTAATATTCTTCATTATATCGAGATATTATCGAAAAAGGAAACAAAAACGAATAATTTTAGCAAATTTTCAATTATTTTCCTTAATTTTCCTCATTTTATTAAGATATTATTGAAAAAAGAAACGAAATCGAATATTTTTAGCAAAATTTCAAATTTTTTCCACTTTTTTTTCCCTTCATTTTCCTCATTTTATCGAGATATTATGGAAAAAAGAAACAACAACAAAATTTTAGCGAAAATTCAATTTTTTTCATCTTTTTTTTCTTAATTTTCCTCATTTTATTTAGAAATTATTAAAAAAATGCAAAAAAAATCGAATAGTTTATGCGAAAGAACATTTTTCACCTCATTTTCTTCCTAAATTTTCCTTATATTATCGAGATATTATCTAAAAAAGTAACAAAAATGAATATTTTTGCGAAATTTCAATCAAATTCCTCTTTTTTTTCCTAAATTTTCGTCATTTTATCGAGATATGATCTTTTACAAAATTTCAAATTTTTTCCCTCCTTTTCTCCTTAATTTTCCTCATATTTTCGAGATATGAACGAAAAAAGCCAAAAAAAACAATATTTTTGGCAAATTTTCAATTTTTCTCCTCTTTTTCTCCATAAATTGCCTCATTTTATCGAGATATTATCAAAAAAATAAACAGAAACGAAAAAACATAAGCGAAATTTCATTTTTTTCCTTAATTTTCCACATTGTATCGAGATATTATCGATATAAGCAACAAAAACGAATAATACTAGCGAAATTTCTATTTCTTCCTGTTTTTTTCCTTTATTTTCCCTCATTTTATTGAGATATTATCGAAAAAGGAAACAATAATGAATAATTTTAGCGAAGTTTCTTATTTTCCTCTTTTTTATGTTAATTTGCTCAATTTTGACGACATATAACCGAAAAAAGCAACAAAAACAGATCATTTTAGCGAAATTTCAATTTTTCCACCTTTTTTCCCTTAATGTTTCTCATTTTATCGAGACATGACCGTTAAAAGAAACAAAAACGAATAATTTTGGCAAATTTTCAATTTTTCTCCTCTTTTTTTCCTTAATTTTCCTCATCTTAACGAGTAATTACCGAAAAATTCTCCAAAAACGTAAATATATTAGTGAAATTTCAATTTTTTTCCTTAATTTTCCTCATTTTATCGAAATATTATGGAAAAAGTAACAAAAACGAAAAATTTTAGCGAAAATTCAATTTTTTTCCTTAATTTTCCTCATTTTCTCGAGAAATTATGGAAAAAAGGAAAAAAATCGAATAGTTTTAGTGAAAGTTCATTTTTTCCTCTTTTTCTTCCTAAATTTACCTCATTTTATCGAGATATTATCCAAAAAAGTAACAAAAATTAATAATTTTGCGAAATTTCAATCAATTTACTCTTTTTTTCCTTAATTTTCGTCATTTTATTTAGATATGATCGAAAAAAGCAACAAAATCAGATAATTTTAGCGATATTTCCATTTTTTTCCTGTTTTTTTCCTTAATTTTCCTAATTTTATCGAGATATGATCGAAAAAAGCAAAAAAACTAATAGCTTTTACGAAATTTCAATTTTTATCCCCTATTTTTCCTTAATTTTCCTCATTTTAACGAGTAATTACCGAAATAAGCAACAAAAACGAATAATGTTAGCGAAATTTCAACTTCTTCCTGTTTTTTTCCCTTAATTTCCCTCATTTTAATAAGGTATTATCGAAAAAAGCAAAAAAAACGAATAATTTTATTGAAATTACAATTTTTTTCCTTTTTTCCGTTAATTTTCCTCATTTTATCGAGATATTATCGTAAAAGGAAACAAAAATGAATAATTTTAGCGAAGTTTCTTTTTTTCCTCTTTTTTATGTTAATTTGCTCAATTTTGACGACATATAACCGAAAAAAGCAACAAAAACAGATCATTTTAGCGAAATTTCAATTTTTTCCCCCTTTTTTCCCTTAATTTTCTCATTTTATCGAGACATGACCGTTAAAAGAAACAAAAACGAATAATTTTGGCAAATTTTCAATTTTTCTCCTCTTTTTTTCCTTAATTTTCCTCATCTTAACGAGTAATTACCGAAAAAATAACCAAAAACGAAAATATATTAGTGAGTTTTCAATTTTTTTCCTTAATTTTCCTCATTTTATCGAGATATTATGGAAAAAGTAACAAAAACGAAAAATTTTAGCGAAAATTCAATTTTTTTCCTTAATTTTCCTCATTTTCTCGAGAAATTATGGAAAAAAGGAAAAAAAATCGAATAGTTTTAGTGAAAGTTCATTTTTTCCTCTTTTTCTTCCTAAATTTACCTCATTTTATCGAGATATTATCCAAAAAAGTAACAAAAATTAATAATTTTGCGAAATTTCAATCAATTTCCTCTTTTTTTCCTTAATTTTCGTCATTTTATCGAGATATGATCGAAAAAAGCAACAAAATCAGATAATTTTAGCGATATTTCCATTTTTTTCCTGTTTTTTTCCTTAATTTTCCTAATTTTATCGAGATATGATCGAAAAAAGCAAAAAAACTAATAGTTTTTACGAAATTTCAATTTTTATCCCCTTTTTTTCCTTAATTTTCCTCATTTTAACGAGTAATTACCGAAATAAGCAACAAAAACGAATAATGTTAGCGAAATTTCAATTTCTACCTGCTTTTTTTCCTTTATTTTCCCCCATTTTATTGAGATATTATCGAAAAAAAGCAACAAATTCGAATAACTATATTCAAATTACAGTTTTTTTCCTCTTTTTTTCCTTCATCTTCCTCATTTTCTCGAGATATTATCGAAAAAAGCGACAAAAACGTTTAATTTAGGCGAAAATATAATTTTTTTCCTTTTTTGCCTTAATTTTCCTCATTTTATCGAGAAAGTATGGAAAAATGCAGAAAAAATCGAATTGTTTTAGCGAAATTTCATTTTTTTCCTCTTTTTCTTCCTAAATATTCCTCATTTTATCGAGTTATGACCGGAAAAAGCCACAAAAACGAATAATTTTGGCGAAATTTCAATTTTTCTCCTTTTTTTTCCTTGATTTTCCTCATTTTTTCGTGAAATTATCTATGAAAAGTTTCTATTTTTTTACCTTTTTTTCTTTAACTTTCGTCATTTTATCGAGATGTGACCGAAAAAAGCAACAAAAACATATAATTTTAGTGAAATTTCCATTTTTTTCCTTAATATTCTTCATTATATCGAGATATTATCGAAAAATGAAACAAAAAGGAATAATTTTAGCAAATTTTCAAATATTTTCCATAATTTTCCTCATTTTATTAAGATATTATTGAAAAAAGAAACGAAATCGAATATTTTTAGCAAAATTTCAAATTTTTTCCACTTTTTTTCCCTTCATTTTCCTCATTTTATCGAGATATTATGGAAAAAAGAAACAACAACAAAATTTTAGAGAAAATTCAATTTTATTCCTCTTTTTTTCCTTAATTTTCGTCATTTTATCGAGATATGATCGAAAAAAGCAACAAAAACTAATAATTTTTACAAAATTTCAATTTTTTTCCCTCCTTTTCTCCTTAATTTTCCTCATATTTTCGAGATATGAACGAAAAAAGCCAAAAAAAAACAATATTTTTGGCAAATTTTCAATTTTTCTCCTCTTTTTTTCCATAAATTGCCTCATTTTATCGAGATATTATCAAAAAAATAAACAAAAACGAAAAAACATAAGCGAAATTTCATTTTTTTCCTTAATTTTTCACATTGTATCGAGATATTATCGATATAAGCAACAAAAACGAATAATACTAGCGAAATTTCTATTTCTTCCTGTTTTTTTCCTTTATTTTCCCTCATTTTATTGAGATATTATCGAAAAAGCAACAAAAACGAATAATTTTGTTTAAATTACAATTTGTTTCCTCTTTTTATTCCTTCATCTTCCTCATTTTATCGAGATATTATCGAAAAAAGCAACAAAAACGTTTAATTTTAGCGAAAATAAATTTTCTTTCCTTTTTTCCCTTAATTTTCCTCATTTTATCGAGAAATTGTGGTAAAATGCAAAAAAAAATCGAATAGTTTAAGCGAAATTTCATTTTTTTCCTCTTTTTCTTCCTAAATTTTCCTCATTTTATCGAGAAATTATGGAAAAATGAAAAAAAAGTAGTTTTAGCAAAATATTTTTTTTTCCTCTTTTTTTCCCTAAATTTTCCGCAATTCATCGAGATATAACGCAAAAAAGTAACAAAGAATAATAATTTATCCGAAATTTCAATCAAATTCCTCTTTTTTTCCTCAATTTTCGTCATTTTATCGGGATATGACCGAAAAAAGCAACAAAAACAGAAAATTTAAGCAAAATTCCATTTCTCCCCTTTTTCTCTTAAATCTCCTAATTTTATCGAGATATTAAGGAAAAAAGAAATAAAAACGAATAATTTAGCGAATTTTATCTTTATCCTCTTATTTCCTGAATTTGCCCCATTTTGAAGACATATAACCGGAAAAAAACAACAAAAACAGATCATTTTAGCGAAATTTTAATGTTTTTCCTCTTTTTTGTCCTTAGTCTTCCTCATTTTATGGAGATATGACCGGATAAGGAACAAAATCGACTAATTATAGCGAAATTTCAATTTTTTTCCTCTTTTCTTCCTTTCGTTTCCTCATTTTATCGAGATATTATCGAAAAAAGAAACAATAATGAATAATTTTAGCGAAATTTCTTTTTTTCCTCTTTTTTCCTTATTTGCCCCATTTTGACGACATATAACCGAGAAAGGCAACAAAAACAGATTATTTTAGCGAAATTTCAATTTTTGTCATCTTTTTTTCCTAATTATTCATCATTTTATCGAGACATGACCGTTAAAAGATAAAAAACGAATAATTTTAGCGAAATTTCAATTTTTGTCATCTTTTTTTCCTTAATATTCCTCATTTATCGAGATATGACCGAAAAAAGTAACAAAACAGTTAATTTTAGTTCAATTTACAATTTTTTCCTCTTTTTTTTCCTTAATTTTCCTCATTTTATCGAGATATTATCGAAAAAGAAACAAAAACGAATAATTTTAGCTAATTTTCAATTATTTTCCTTGATTTTCCTCATTTTATTAAGATATTATGGAAAAAAGAAACAAAAAGGAATAATTTTAGCGAAAATTCAATATTTTTCCTTAATTTTCCTCATTTTATCGAGTAATTATTAGAAAAATGCAAAATAAATCGAATAGTTTTAGCGAAATTCCATTTTTTTTCCTCTTTTTTATCCTTAATTTTCCTAATTTTATCGAGATATGTCCGAAAAAAGCCACAAAAACGAATATTTTTGGCAAATTTTGAATTTTTCCCCTCTTTTTTTCCTTAATTTTCCTCATTTTAACGAGTAATTAGCGAAAAAATAAACAAAAACGAAAATACATTAGCGAAATTTCAATTTATTTCCTTAATTTTCCTCATTTTCTCGAGATATTATCCAAATCAGCAACAAAAACGAATAATGTTAGCGAAATTTCAATTTCTTCCAGTTTTTTACTTTTATTTTCCCTCATTTTATTGAGATATTATCGATAAAAGCACAAAAACGAATCATTTTATTGGAATTACAATTTTTTTCCTCTTTTTTCCTCATTTTACCTAGATATTATCCAATAAAGTAACGAAAACGAAAATTTTAGCGAAATTACCATTTTTTTCATCTTTTTTCCTTAATTTTCCTAATTTTATCGAGATATTATCGAAATAAGCAACAAAGACGAATAATGTTAGCGAAATTTCAACTTCTTCCTGTTTTTTTCCCTTAATTTCCCTCATTTTAATAAGGTATTATCGAAAAAAGCAAAAAAAACGAATAATTTTATTGAAATTACAATTTTTTTCCTTTTTTCCGTTAATTTTCGTCATTTATCGAGATATTATCGAAAAAGGAAAAATTAATGAATAATTTTAGCGAAATTTCTTTTTTTTCCTCTTTTTTATGTTAATTTGCTCAATTTTGACGACATATAACCGAAAAAAGCAACAAAAACTGATCATTCTAGCGAAATTTCAATTTTTTTCCCCCTTTTTTCCCTTAATTTTTCTCATTTTATCGAGACATGACCGTTAAAAGAAACAAAAAAGAATAATTTTGGCAAATTTTCAATTTTTCTCATCTTTTTTTCCTTAATTTTCCTCATCTTAACGAGTAATTACCGAAAAAATCACCAAAAACGAAAATATATTAGTGAAATTTCAATTTTTTTCCTTAATTTTCCTCATTTTATCGAGATATTATGGAAAAGGTAACAAAAACGAAAAATTTTAGCGAAAATTCAATTTTTTTCCTTAATTTTCTTCATTTTCTCGAGAAATTATGGAAAAAAGGAAAAAAAATCGAATAGTTTTAGTGAAAGTTCATTTTTTCCTCTTTTTCTTCCTAAATTTTCCTCATTTTATCGAGATATTATCCAAAAAAGTAACAAAAATTAATAATTTTGCGAAATTTCAATCAATTTCCTCTTTTTTTCCTTAATTTTCGTCATTTTATCGAGATATGATCGAAAAAAGCAAAAATACTAATAGTTTTTACGAAAATTCAATTTTTATCCCCTTTTTTTCCTTAATTTTCCTCATTTTAACGAGAAATTATGGAAAAATGCAGAAACAATCGAATTGTTTTAGCGAAATTTCATTTTTTTCCTCTTTTTCTTCCTAAATATTCCTCATTTTATCGAGTTATGACCGGAAAAAGCCACTTAAACGAATAATTTTGGCGAAATTTCAATTTTTCTCCTTTTTTTTCCTTGATTTTCCTCATTTTTTTGGTGAAATTATCTATGAAAAGTTTCTATTTTTTTACCTTTTTTGCTTTAACTTTCGTCATTTTATCGAGATGTGACCGAAAAAAGCAACAAAAACAGATAATTTTAGTGAAATTTCCATTTTTTTCCTCTTTTTTTCCTTAATATTCTTCATTATATCGAGATATTATCGAAAAAGGAAACAAAAACGAATAATTTTAGCAAATTTTCAATTATTTTCCTTAATTTTCCTTATTTTATTAAGATACTATTGAAAAAAGAAACGAAATCGAATATTTTTAGCAAAATTTCAAATTATTTCCACTTTTTTTCCCTTCATTTTCCTCATTTATCGAGATATTATGGAAAAAAGAGACAACAACAAAATTTAAGCGAAAATTCAATTTTTTTCATCTTTTTTTTCTTAATTTTCCTCATTTTATTTAGAAATTATTAGAAAAATGCAAAAAAAATCGAATAGTTTATGCGAAAGTACATTTTTCACCTCATTTTCTTCCTAAATTTTCCTTATATTATCGAGATATTATCTAAAAAAGTAACAAAAATGAATATTTTTGCGAAATTTCAATCAAATTCCTCTTTTTTTCCTTAATTTTCGTCATTTTATGGAGATATGATCGAAAAAAGCAACAAAAACTAATAATTTTTACAAAATTTCAATTTTTTTCCCTCCTTTTCTCCTTAATTTTCCTCATATTTTCGAGATATGAACGAAAAAAGCCAAAAAAAAACAATATTTTTGGCAAATTTTCAATTTTTCTCCTCTTTTTTTCCATAAATTGCCTCATTTTATCGAGATATTATCAAAAAAATAAACAAAAACGAAAAAACATAAGCGAAATTTCATTTTTTTCCTTAATTTTCCACATTGTATCGAGATATTATCGATATAAGCAACAAAAACGAATAATACTAGCGAAATTTCTATTTCTTCCTGTTTTTTTTCTTTATTTTCCCTCATTTTATTGAGATATTATCGAAAAAGCAACAAAAACGAATAACTTTGTTTAAATTACAATTTGTTTCCTCTTTTTATTCCTTCATCTTCCTCATTTTATCGAGATATTATCGATCAAAGCAACAAAAACGTTTAATTTTAGCGAAAATAAATTTTCTTTCCTTTTTTCCCTTAATTTTCCTCATTTTAACGAGAAATTGTGGTAAAATGCAAAAAAAATCGAATAGTTTAAGCGAAATTTCATTTTTTTCCTCTTTTTCTTCCTAAATTTTCCTCATTTTATCGAGAAATTATGGAAAAATGAAAAAAAAAGTAGTTTTAGCAAAATATTTTTTTTTCCTCTTTTTTTCCCTAAATTTTCCACAATTTATCGAGATATAACGCAAAAAAGTAACAAAGAATAATAATTTATCCGAAATTTCAATCAAATTCCTCTTTTTTTCCTTAATTTTCGTCATTTTATCGAGATATGACCGAAAAAAGAAACAAAAACAGAAAATCTTAGCAAAATTCCATTTCTCCTCTTTTTTCCCTTAATTCTCCTAATTTTATCGAGATATTAAGGAAAAAAGAAATAAAAACGAATAATTTTAGCGAATTTTAATCTTTATCCTCTTATTTCCTGAATTTGCCCCATTTTGAAGACATATAACCGGTAAAAACAACAAAAACAGATCATTTTAGCGAAATTTTAATGATTTTCCTCTTTTTTGTCCTTAGTCTTCCTCATTAAATGGAGATATGACCGTATAAGGAACAAAATCGACTAATTATAGCGAAATTTCAATTTTCTTCCTCTTTTCTTCCTTTCGTTTCCTCATTTCTTCGAGATATTATCGAAAAAAGAAACAATAATGAATAATTTTAGCGAAATTTCTTTTTTCCTCTTTTCTCCTTAATTTGCCCCATTTTGACGACATATAACCGAAAAAAGCAACAAAAACAGATTATTTTAGCGAAATTTCAATTTTTGTCATCTTTTTTTCCTTAATATTCCTCATTTTATCGAGACATGACCGTTAAAAGATAAAAAACGAATAATTTTAGCGAAATTTCAATTTTTGTCATCTTTTTTTCCTTAATATTCCTCATTTTATCGAGATATGACCGAAAAAAGTAACAAAAACAGTTAATTTTAGTTCAATTTTCATTCTTTTCCTCTTTTTTTCCTTAATTTTCCTCATTTTATCGAGATATTATCGAAAAAAGAAGCAAAAATGAATATTTTTAGCGAAATTACATTTCTTTTCCTTTTTTTTCCTTAATTTTCCTCATTCTGACGACTTATGACCGAAAAAAGCAACAAAAACGACTAATTTTATCGAAATTTCAAATTTTTTCCTCTTTTTTTCCTTAATTTCCTCAATTTATCGAGAATTTATCGAAAAAAGGAACAAAAACAAATAATTTTAGAGATTTTTTTTTTTCTTTTTTTCCTTAATTTTTCCCATTTTGACGACATATGAACGAAAAAAGCAACAAAAACAGATCATTTTAGCGAAATTTCAAATTTTTTCCTCTTTTTTTTCCATAATTTTCCTCATTTAATGATATATGTCCGAAAAAAACAACAAAAATAAATATTTTTAGCGAAATTTCAATTTTTTTCCTCTTTTTTTCCTTAATTTCCTCATTTTATCGAGATATCATCGAAAAAAGGAACAAAGACGAATTATTTTAGCAAAATTTTTTTTTCTTTTTTTCCTTAATTTTTCCCATTTTGACGACATATGAACGAAAAAAGCAACAAAAACAGATCATTTTAGCGAAATTTCAACTTTTTTCCTCTTTTTTTTCCATGATTTTCCTCATTTATCGAGATTTGTCCGATAAAAACAACAAAAATTAATATTTTTAGCGAAATTTCAATTTTTTTCCTCATTTTTTCCTTAATTTCCTCATTTTATCGAGATATCATTGAAAAAAGGAACAAAGACGAATTATTTTAGCGAAATTTTTTTTATTCATTTTTTTCCTTAATTTTTCTCATTTTGACGTCATATGAACGAAAAAAGCAACAAAAAGAGATCATTTTAGCGAAATTTCAATTTTTTTCCTCTTTTTTTTTCCATAATTTTCCTCATTTATCGAGATATTATCGAAAAAATAAACAAATACGAAAAAACATTAGCGAAATTTCATTTTTTTTTCCTTAATTTCCTACATTTTATCGAGATATTATTGTTGTAAGCAACAAAAACGAATAATGTTAGCGAAATTTCAAATTCTTCCTGTTTTTTTTTCGTTTATTTTCCCTCATTTTATTAAGATATTATCGGAAAAAGCAAAAAAAACGTATAATTTTATTGAAATAACAATTTTTTTCCTCTTTTTTCTCCTTAATTTTCCTCATTCTTCCGAGATATTATCCAATAAAGTAACGAAAACGAATAATTTTAGCGAAATTACCATCTTTCCTCTTTTTTTCCTTAATAATCCTCATTTTATCGAGATATTATCGAAAAAAGAATCAATAATGAATAAATTTAGCGAAATTTCTTTTTTTTCCTCTTTTTTCCTTAATTTGCCCCATTTTGACGACATATAACCGAAAAAAGCAACAAAAAAAGATCATTTTAACGAAATTTCAATTTTTTCCTCTTTGTTTCCTTCGTTTTCCTCATTTTAACGGGTAATTACCGAAAAAATAAACAAAAACGAAAATATATTAGCGAAATTTCAATTTTTTTCCTTAATTTTCCCATTTAATCGAGATATTATGGAAAAAAAATCGAAAAGGAGTAATTTTAGCGAATTTTAATTACTTTCCTCTTTTCTTCCTTCATTTTCCTCATTTTATCGAGAAATTATAAAAAAAAGAAACAAATACGTTTAATTTTGAAGAAAAGACATTTTTTTTCTTTTTTTCCCTTAATTTTCCTCATTTGATCGAGATAATATCGAAAAAAGCAACAAAATCGAATATTTTATGCGAAATTTCAATTTTTTTCCTATTATTTTTCCTTAATTCTCCTCATTTTATTTAGATATTATGGAAAAAAGAAACATAAACGAATGAAATTTAGCGAATTTCAATTTTTTTCCCTTTTTCTCCTTAATTCTCCTCATTTAACGTGATATTATCGAAAAAAGAAAAAAAAACGAATAATTTTAGCGATATTTCAATTCTTTTCCTATTATTTTTCCTTAATTTTCCTCATTTTATCAAAATATTATCGAAAAAATATTAGCGAAATTTTACTTTTTTTCCTTAATTTTCCACATTTTATCGAGATATTATAGAAATAAGAAACAAAAACGAATAAAGTTAGCGAAATTTCAATTTCTTCCTGTTTTTTTTCGTTTACTTTCTCATTTTATTGAGATATTATCGAAAAAAGCAACAAAAACGAATAATTTCATTGAAATTTCAATTTTTTTCCTCTTTTTTTCCTTAATTTTCCTCATTTTTTCGAAATATGACCGAAAAAAGCAAAAAAAACGAATTATTTTCGTGAAATTTCAAATTTTTTCCCTTTTTCTCCTTAATTCTCCTCATCTTATTATGATATTATGGAAAAAAGAAACGAAAACGAGTAATTTTAGCGAATTTAAATTTCTCTCCTCATTTTATCGAGAAATTATCAAAAAAAGAAACAAAAACGTTTAATTTTCAAGAAAAGACAATTTTTTCCTTTCTTTCCCTTAATTTTTTCTCATTTTATCGAGATATTATCGACAAAAGCAACAAAATCGAATATTGTAAGCGAAATTTTAATTTTTTTCTTTAATTTTCCTCATTTTATTTAGATATTATCGAAAAAAAAAACAAAAACGTATCATTTTAACAAAATTTCATTTTTATCCCTCTTTTTTTCCTTAATTTTCCTCATTTTGAGGACATGCGACCGAGAATAGCAACAGAAACAGATCATTTTAGCAAAATTTCAATTTTTTTCCTGTTTTTCCTTCTTAATTTTCTTAATTTTAACGAGACATTATAGGAAAGAGCAACAGAAACGAATAATTTTCTTTAAAATACAATTATTTTCCTTAATTTTCCCCATTTTATCGAGATATTATCGAAAAAAGAATCAATAATGAATAAATTTAGCGAAATTTCTTTTTTTTCCTCTTTTTTCCTTAATTTGCCCCATTTTGACGACATATAACCGAAAAAAGCAACAAAAAAAGATCATTTTAACGAAATTTCAATTTTTTCCTCTTTGTTTCCTTCGTTTTCCTCATTTTAACGGGTAATTACCGAAAAAATAAACAAAAACGAAAATATATTAGCGAAATTTCAATTTTTTTCCTTAATTTTCCCATTTAATCGAGATATTATGGAAAAAAAATCGAAAAGGAGTAATTTTAGCGAATTTTAATTTCTTTCCTCTTTTCTTCCTTCATTTTCCTCATTTTATCGAGAAATTATTAAAAAAAGAAACAAATACGTTTAATTTTGAAGAAAAGACATTTTTTTTTCTTTTTTTCCCTTAATTTTCCCCATTTGATCGAGATAATCGAAAAAAGCAACAAAATCGAATATTTTACGCGAAATTTCAATTTTTTTCCTATTATTTTTCTTTAATTCTCCTCATTTTATTTAGATATTATGGAAAAAAGAAACATAAACGAATAAATTTTAGCGAATTTCAATTTTTTTCCCTTTTCCTCCTTAATTCTCCTCATTTAACGCGATATTATCGAAAAAAGAAAAAAAACGAATAATTTTAAAGATATTTCAATTCTTTTCCTATTATTTTTCCTTAATTTTCCTCATTTTATCAAAATATTATCGAAAAAATAAACAAAAACGAAAAAATATTAGCGAAATTTTATTTTTTTTCCTTAATTTTCCACATTTTATCGAGATATTATAGAAATAAGAAACAAAAACGAATAAAGTTAGCGAAATTTCAATTTCTTCCTGTTTTTTTTTCGTTTACTTTCTCATTTTATTGAGATATTATCGAAAAAAGCAACAAAAACGAATAATTTCATTGAAATTTCAATTTTTTTCCTCTTTTTTTCCTTAATTTTCCTCATTTTTTCGAAATATGACCGAAAAAAGCAAAAAAAACGAATTATTTTCGTGAAATTTCAAATTTTTTCCCTTTTTCTCCTTAATTCTCCTCATCTTATTATGATATTATGGAAAAAAGAAACGAAAACGAGTAATTTTAGCGAATTTAAATTTCTCTCCTCATTTTATCGAGAAATTATCAAAAAAAGAAACAAAAACGTTTAATTTTCAAGAAAAGACATTTTTTTCCTTTCTTTCCCTTAATTTTTTCTCATTTTATCGAGATATTATCGACAAAAGCAACAAAATCGAATATTGTAAGCGAAATTTTAATTTTTTTCTTTAATTTTCCTCATTTTATTTAGATATTATCGAAAAAAAAAACAAAAACGTATCATTTTAACAAAATTTCATTTTTATCCCTCTTTTTTTCCTTAATTTTCCTCATTTTGAGGACATGCGACCGAGAATAGCAACAGAAACAGATCATTTTAGCAAAATTTCAATTTTTTTCCTGTTTTTCCTTCTTAATTTTCTTAATTTTAACGAGACATTATAGGAAAGAGCAACAGAAACGAATAATTTTCTTTAAAATACAATTATTTTCCTTAATTTTCCCCATTTTATCGAGATATTATCGAAAAAAGAATCAATAATGAATAAATTTAGCGAAATTTCTTTTTTTTCCTCTTTTTTCCTTAATTTGCCCCATTTTGACGACATATAACCGAAAAAAGCAACAAAAAAAGATCATTTTAACGAAATTTCTATTTTTTTCCTCTTTGTTTCCTTCGTTTTCCTCATTTTAACGGGTAATTACCGAAAAAATAAACAAAAACGAAAATATATTAGCGAAATTTCAATTTTTTTCCTTAATTTTCCCATTTAATCGAGATATTATGGAAAAAAAATCGAAAAGGAGTAATTTTAGCGAATTTTAATTTCTTTCCTCTTTTCTTCCTTCATTTTCCTCATTTTATCGAGAAATTATTAAAAAAAGAAACAAATACGTTTAATTTTGAAGAAAAGACATTTTTTTTTCTTTTTTTCCCTTAATTTTCCCCATTTGATCGAGATAATCGAAAAAAGCAACAAAATCGAATATTTTACGCGAAATTTCAATTTTTTTCCTATTATTTTTCTTTAATTCTCCTCATTTTATTTAGATATTATGGAAAAAAGAAACATAAACGAATAAATTTTAGCGAATTTCAATTTTTTTCCCTTTTCCTCCTTAATTCTCCTCATTTAACGCGATATTATCGAAAAAAGAAAAAAACGAATAATTTTAAAGATATTTCAATTCTTTTCCTATTATTTTTCCTTAATTTTCTTCATTTTATCAAAATATTATCGAAAAAATAAAAAAAAACGAAAAAATATTAGCGAAATTTCATTTTTTTTCCTTAATTTTCCACATTTTATCGAGATATTATCGAAATAAGAAACAAAAACGAATAAAGTTAGCGAAATTTCAATTTCTTCCTGTTTTTTTTCCTTAATTTTCCTCATTTTTTCGAAATATGACCGAAAAAAGCAAAAAAAAACGAATTATTTTCGTGAAATTTCAAATTTTTTCCACTTTTTCTCCTTAATTTTCTCATTTTATTATGATATTATGGAAGAAAGAAACGAAAACGAGTAATTTTAGCGAATTTAAAATTTCTCTCCTCATTTTATCGAGAAATTATCAAAAAAAGAAACAAAAACGTTTCATTTTGAAGAAAAGACATTTTTTTCCTTTCTTTCCCTTAATTTTTTCTCAATTTATCGAGATATTATCGAAAAAAGCAACAAAATCGAATATTTTAAGCGAAATTTCAATTTATTTCTTTAATTTTCCTCATTTTATTTAGATATTATCGAAAAAAAATACAAAAACGTATCATTTTAGCAAAATTTCATTTTTTTCCCTTTTTTTTCCTTAATTTTCCTCATCTTGACGACATGCGACCGAGAATAGCAACAGAAACAGATCATTTTAGCAAAATTTCAATTTATTGCCTGTTTTTCCTTCTTAATTTTCTTCATTTTAACGAGATATTATAGGAAAGAGCAACAGAAACGAATAATTTTCTTTAAATTACAATTTTTTTCTTTCATTTTCCTCATTTTAACGAGATATTATCGAAAAATGTAACAAAAAGGAATAATGTTTGCGAAATTTCAATTTCTTCCTGCTTTTTCTCCTTTATTTTCCATTTTTCACCTTAATTTTCCTGTTTTATTTTCTTAATTTTCTTCATTTTATCGATATATTATAGGAAAGAGCAACAGAAAGGGATAATTTTCTTTAAATTACAATTTTTTTCATTCATTTTCCTCATTTTAACGAGATATGACACAAAAAAGCGACAAAAAAAGATTATTTTAGCGAAATTTCAATTCTTTACCCCTTTTTAATTTCTCCATATACGAAGTATAGAGAAAGTATTGTTTTAATGAAAAAATTCGACTTCGAGATTTCAACGGAAATACATGTTTTGGGGTCCCTAGAACACGTTTTGACCATTTTCCGAATGATGTCTGTGTGTATGTGTGTGTGTGTGTGTGTGTGTGTGATAGTGGGCGCTCTAACGTGAAAACTATTAGTCGTATCAATACCAAACTTCATATATAGTACTGTCGTGTGTGCTGTCATAGTTGATTAGTTTTTGGAGTAAATCGGTCAACCGGAAGTCGAGCTTTATTCATTAAAGCTCATTTCCGGTTTTCAAAATATCTCCATAAATATGATATATACGTATATTTTATATCTTATAAAATTTTTTGATAATGTAATTTACTATAACTTTTGTATTTAACATATTTTTGTAACACCGGTTGATTAGGAGTTATTCGTGAAGTACTGATAAACCGGAGGAAGATGATTATGTACTTTGTGGGCGCTCTATCATGAAAATTATTTGTCAGATCAACACCAAATTTCATATGTAGTACCTTTATTATAGTCGTTAGAGTTGATTAGTTTTCAGGGTAAATCGGCTGACCGGAAGTCGAGCTTCATTCTTCAAAGCTCATTTCCGGTTTTCAAAATATCTCCATAAATATGATATTTAGGTATATACTATTATTTACAAATGTTTTAGAAAATTTATTATACTATAACTTTGGTATGAAACATATTTTTTTATCACTGATTGTTTAGGAGTTATTGATGAAATACTGATAAACCGGAAGTTGCTGATTATGTACTTTGTGGGCGCCCCCGGCTCTATGGGCGAAAGGCCAAATTCATCTTTTTTCATTGAGCATGTCCCGAAAAACATTATTTATAATGTTTGAGACATAAAAGATAATAATATATAAATTAATCACTCATCTTAAAAGTCTAGATGGAATATAGAGTTCGAAATTACTGTCGTAGATAAATATTTACATCTTATATATATGGAGAAAGTCATGTGCTGGCCACATCAGATTTTTTCCTTAATTTTCGTCATTTTCTTAAGTAATGATCAAAAAAAGCATCGATAGCGGAGAATTTTAAAAAAATTTCAATTTTTACCACCTTTTTTTCCTTAATTTTCGTCATTTTCTTGCATTTCGATCAAAAAAAGCATTGAAAACGGAGAATTTTGGCGAAATTTCAATTTTAACTCCCTTTTTTTACTTTCTCCATATACGAAGTATAGAGAAAGTATTGTTTTCATGAAAAAATTCGACTTCGAGATTTCAACGGAAATACATGTTTTGGGGTCCCTAGAACACGTTTTGACCATTTTCGGAATGATGTCTGTGTGTATGTGTGTGTGTGTGTGTGTGTGTGTGTGTGTGTGTGATAGTGGGCGCTCTAACGTGAAAACTATTAGTCGTATCAATACCAAACTTCATATATATTAGTGGTGTGTGTGCTGTCAGAGTTTATTAGTTTATGGAGTAAATCGGTCAACCGGAAGTCGAGCTTTATTCATTAAAGCTCATTTCCGGTTTTCAAAATATCTCCATAAATATGATATATACGTATATTGTATTACTTATAAAAGTTTTAGATAATATAATTTACTATAACTTAATATATTTTTGTATCTGCGGTTGATTAGGAGTTATTCGTGAAATACCGATAAACCGGAAGTATCTGATTATGTACTTTGTGGGCGCTCTAACATGAAAACCATTTGTCGGATCAACACCAAATTTTATATATAGTATTTGGGTTTGTGTGTTTAGAGTTGATTAGATTTTGGAGTAAATCGGTTAACCGGAAGTCGAGCTTTATTCTTCAAAGCTCATTTCCGGTTTTCAAAATATCTCCATAAATATGATATTTAGGTATATAGTATTAATGATAAAAGTTTTAGAAAATGTAATTTACTATGACTTTTGTTTGAAACATATTTTTGTATCACGGATTGTGTAGGAGTTATTTGTGAAATACTGATAAACCGGAAGTTGCTGATTATGTACGTTGTGGGCGCTCTGGGCGCTGGGGCGAAAGGACACTTCATATTTTTTCATCGATCATGTCCTGAAAAACATTATTTATAATGTTTGTGACGTAAAAGATAATAGTATTTATAAATTAATCACTCATCTTCAAAGTTTAGATGGAATATAGAGTTCGAAATTACTGTCGTAGATAAATATTTACATCTTATATTTGGAGAAAGTCATGTGCTGGCCACATCAGATTTTTTTCTTAATTTTCGTCATTTTCTTGCATTTTGATCAAAAAAAGCATCGAAAACTGAGAATTTTAGCGAAATATCATTTTTTACTTTCTCCATATACGAAGTATAGAGAAAGTATTGTTTTCATGAAAAAAATCGACTTCGAGATTTCAACGGAAATATATGTTTTGGGGTCCCTAGAACACGTTTTGACCATTTTCGGAATGATGTCTGTGTGTATGTGTGTGTGTGTGTGTGTGTGTGTGTGTGTGTGTGTGTGTGTGTATGTGTGTGTGTGACAATGGGCGCTCTAACGTGAAAACTATTGGCCGTATCAATACCAAAATTCATATATAGTACTGTGGTGTGTGCTGTCAGAGTTGATTAGTTTTTCAAGTAAATCGGTAAACCGGAAGTCGAGTTTCAATCATCAAAGCTCATTTCCGGTTTTTAAAATATCTCCATAAATAAGATATATAGGTATATTGTACGCCTTATAAAAGTTTTAGATAATGACCTTTACTATAATTTTTGTATTTAACATATTTTTGTATCACCAGTTGATTAGGAGTTATTCGTGAAATACTGATCAACCGGAAGTAGCTGATTATGTACTTTGTGGGCGCTCTAACATAAAAAATGTTTGTTGGATCACAACCAAATTTCATGTGTAGTATTTTGGTTGATGCCTATAGAGTTGATTAGATTTTAAAGTAAATCGGTTAACCGGAAGTCGAGCTTCACTCTTCAAAGCTCATTTCCGGTTTTCAAAATATCTCCATAAATATGATATTTAGGAATATACTATTTATTATAAAAGTTTTAGAAAATAATATTTACTATAACTTTTGTATGAAACATATTTCTGTACCACTGATTGTGTAGGAGTTATTTGTAAAATACTGATAAACCGGAAGTTGCAGATTATGTACGTGGTGAGCGCACTGGGAGCTGGGGTGAAAGGCCTATTTATCGTTTTTCATCGAACATATCCCAAAAAAACATTATTTATAATGTTTGTGAAGTAAAATATAATATGATATAAATTAATCATTTATCTTCCAAGTTTAGGTTGAATATGGAGTTCGAAAATACTGTCGTAGATAAATATTTACATCTTATATATGGAGAAAGTCATGTGCTGGCCACATCAGATTTTTATTTCTTTTTTTCCTTAATATTCGTCATTTCTTGCATTTTGTTCAAAAAAGGGATCGAAAACGGAGAATTTTAGGAAAATTTAAATTTTACCCCCCTTTTTACTTTCTCCATATACGTAGTATAGAGAAAGTATTGTTTTCATGAAAAAATTCGACTTCGAGATTTCAACGGAAATACACGTTTTGGGGTCCCTAGAACACGTTCTGACCATTTTCTGAATGATGTCTGTGTGTATGAGTGTGTGTGTGTGTGTGTGTGTGTGTGTGTGTGTGTGTGTGTGAGTGTGTGTGTGTGTATGTGTGTGTGTGATAATGGGCGTTCTAACTCGAAAACTAAAAGTCGTATCAATACCAAACTTCATATATAGTACTGTTGTGTGTGCTGTCAGAGTTGATTAGTTTTTGGAGTAAATCCGTTAACCGGAAGTCGAGCTTTATTCATTAAAGCTCATTTCCGGTTTTCAAAATATCTCCATAAATATGATATATACGTCTATTGTATTACTTATAAAAGTTTTAGATAGTATAATTTACTATAACTTTTGTATTTAACATATTTTTGTATCACCGGTTCATTAGGAGTTATTCGTGAAATACTGATAAACCGGAAGAAGATGATTATGTACTTTGTGGGCGCTCTAACATGAAAACTATTTGTCGGATCAACACCAAATTTCATACATAGTACTTTTATTACAGTCGTTAGAGTTGATTAGTTTTTGGAGTAAATCGGCTGACCGGAAGTCGAGCTTCATTCATCAAAGCTCATTTCCGGTTTTCAAAATATCTCCATTAATATGATATTTAGGTATATACTATTATTTATAAATGTTGTAGAAAATTTATTTTACTATAACTTTTGTATGAAACATATTTTTGCATCACTGATTGTTTAGGAGTTATCCATGAAATACTGATAAACCGGAAGTTGCTGATTATGTACGTTGTGTAAAGCTCATTTCTGGTTTTCAAAATATATCCATAAATATGATATATTGGTATATTGTATTCCTTATAAAAGTTTTAGATAATATAATTTACTATAACTTTTGTATTTAACATATTTTTGTATAACCGGTTGATTAGGAGTTATTCGTGAAATACTGATAAACCGGAAGAAGATGATTATGTACATTGTGGGCGCTCTAACATGAAAACTATTTGTCGGATCAACACCAAATTTCATATATAGTATTTTGGTTTGTGTCGTTAGAGTTGATTAGTTTTTGGAGTGAATCGGTTGACCGAAAGTTGAGCTTAATTCTTCAAAGCTCATTTCCGGTTTTCAAAATATCTCCATAAATATGGTATTTAGGTATATACTATTATTTATAATTGTTGTAGAAAATGTAATGTACTATAACTTTTGGTTGAAACATATTTTTGTATCACTGATTGTGTAGGAGTTATTCTTGAAATACTGATAAACCGGAAGTTGCTGATTAAGGACTTTGTGGGCGCTCTGGGCTCTATGGGCGAAAGGCCAATTTCATCGTTTTTCATCGATCATGTCCCGTAAAAATTATTTATCATGTTTTTGGCATCAAAGATAATATACAATATTAATAACTCAAATTCCAAGTTTAGATGGAATATAGAGTTCGAAATTATTGCGGTAGATAATTATTTACATCTTATATATATGGAGAAAGTCATGTGCTGGCCACATCAGATTTTTTACTTTCTCCACATACGAAGTATAGAGAAAGTATTGTTTTCATGAAAAAATTCGACTTCGAGATTTCAACGGAAATACATGTTTTGGGGTCCCTAGAACACGTTTTGACCATTTTCGGAATGATGTCTGTGTGTATGTGTGTGTGTGTGTGTGTGTGTGTGTGTGTGTGTGTGTGTGTATGTATGAGTGTGTGTGATAGTGGACGCTCTAACGTGAAAACTATTGGTCGTATCAACACCAAACTTTATATATAGTACTGTGGTGTGTGCTGTCAGAGTTGATTAGTGTTTGGAGTAAATCGGTCAACCGGAAGTTGAGCTTTATTCATTAAAGCTCATTTCCGGTTTTCAAAATATCTCCATAAATATGATATATACGTATATTGTATTACTTATAAAAGTTTTAGATAATATAATTTACTATAACTTTTGTATTTAACATATTTTAGTATCACCGGTTGATTAGGAGATATTCGTGAAACACTGATAAACCGGAAGAAGATGATTATGTACTTTGTGGGCGCTCTAACATGAAAACTATTTGGCAGATCAACACCAAATTTCATATGTAGTACTTCTATTATAGTCTCTAGGGTTGATTTGTTTTTGGAGTAAATCGGTAAAACGGAAGTTGAGCTTCATTCTTCAAAGCTCATTTCCGGTTTTCAAAATATCTCCATAAATATGATATTTAGGTATATGCTATTATTTATAAATGTTTTAGAAAATAATACTTACTATAACTTTTCTATGAAACATATTTTCGTATCACTGATTGTTTAGGAGTTATTCCTGAAATACTGATAAACCGGAAGTTGCTGAATACGTACTTTGTGGGTGCTCTGGGCTCTATGGGCGAAAGGCCAGTTTCTTCGTTTTTCATCCAGCATGTCCCGAACAATATTATTTATAATGTTTAGAGTTCGAAATTACTGTCGTAGATAAGTATTTACATCTTATATATGGAGAAAGTCATGTGCTGGTCACATCAGATTTTTACTTTCTCCATATACGAAGTATAGAGAAAGTATTGTTTTCATGAAAAAAATCGACTTCGAGATTTCAACGGAAATACATGTTTTGGGGTCCCTAGAACACGTTTTGACCATTTTCGGAATGATGTCTGTTTGTATGTGTGTGTGTGTGTGTGTGTGTGTGTGTGTATGTGTGTGTGTGATAGTGGGCGCTCTAACGTAAAAACTAGAGGTCGTATCAATACCAAACTTCATATATAGTACTGTTTTGTGTGCTGTCAGAATTGATTAGTTTTTGAAGTAAATCGGTTTACCGGAAGTCGAGCATTATTCAACAAAGCTCATTTCCGGTTTTCAAAATATCTCCCTAAATATGATATATACGTGTATTGTATTTCTTATAAAAGTTTTAGATAATGTATTCTTCTATAACTTTGGTATTTAACATAGTTTTGTATCACCGGTTGATTAGGAGTTTTTCGTGAATTACCGATAAACCGGAAGAAGATGATTATGTACTTTGTGGGCGCTCTAACATGAAAACCATTAGTTGGATTGACACTTTATTTCATATATAGTATTTTGGTTGGTGTTTTTAGAGTTGATTAGTTTTTGGAGTAAATCGGTATACCGGAAGTTGAGCTTCATTCTTCAAAGCTCATTTCCGGTTTTCAAAATATCTCCATAAAAATGATATTTAGGTATATACTATTATTTATAAAAGTTTTAGAAAATGTTATATACTATGACTTTTGTGTGAAATATATTTTTGTATCACTGATTGTGTAGGAGTTATTTGTGAAATACTGATAAACCGGAAGTTGCTGATTATGTACGTTGTGATTGCTCTTGGCGCTGGGGCGAAGGGCCACTTCATCGTTTTTCATCGAAAATGTCCCGAGAAACATTATTTATAATTTTTGTGACGTAAAAGATAATACAAAAGAAATTAAGCACTTATCTTCCAAGTTTAGATAAAATATAGAGTTCGAAATTAATGTCGTAGGTTAATATTTACATCTTATATATGGAGAAAGTCATGTGCTGGCCACATCAGATTTTTTCCTTAATTTTCGTCATTTTCTTGCATTTTGATCAAAAAAAGCATCGAAAACTGAGAATTTTAGCGAAATTTCAATTTTAACCCCTTTTTTTCCTTAATTTTCGTCATTTTCTTGCATTTTGATCAAAAAAAGGATCGAAAACGGAGAATTTTAGGAAAATTTCAATTTGAACCCCCTTTTTTTCCTTAATTTTCGTCATTTTCTTGCATTTTGATCAAAAAAAGCATCGAAAACCGAGAATTTTAGCTAAATTTCAATTTTTATCCCTTTTTTCCTCAATTTTAGTCATTTTCTTGCATTTTGATCAAGAAAAGCATCGAAAACTGAGAATTTTAGCGAAATTTCAATTTTTATCCATTTTTTTCCTTAATTTTCGTCATTTTCTCTCATTTTGATCAAAAAAAGCATCGAAAACGGAGAATTTTAGCGAAATTTCTATTTTAACCCCCTTTTTTTCCTTAATTTTTGTCATTTTCTTGCATTTTGATCAAAAAAAGCATCGAAAACCAAGAATTTTAGCGAAATTTCAATTTTTATCCCTTTTTTTCCTCAATTTTAGTCATTTTCTTGCATTTTGATCAAAAAAAGCATGGAAAACGGAGACTTTTAGCGAAATTTCAGTTTTATCCCCCTATTTATAGATTAGATGGAAGAAGAGACTTTTAAGTCTCAATCTCGCCCAAATAAAGACGAATTATTATTATTATTTCCTTAATTTTCGTCATTTTCTTGCATTTTGATCAAAAAAAGCATCGAAAACGGATAATTTTTGCGAAATTCAATTTTTATCCATTTTTTGCCTCAATTTTCGTCATTTTCTTGCATTTTGATCAAAAAAAGCATCAAAAACGGAGAATTTTAGCGAAATTTAAATTTTTATTTCCTTTTTACTTTCTCCATATACGAAGTATAGAGAAAGTATTGTTTTCATGAAAAAATTCGACTTCGAGATTTCAACGGAAATATATGTTTTGGGGTCCCTAAAACACGTTTTGACCATTTTCCGAATGATGTCTGTGTGTATGTGTGTGTGTGTGTGTGTGTGTGTGTGTGATAGTGGGCGCTCTAACGTGAAAACTATTAGTCGTATCAATACTAAACTTCATATATAGTACTGTAATGTGTGCTGTCAGAGTTGATTAGTTTTTGGAGTAAATCGGTCAACCGGAAGTCGAGCTTTATTCATTAAAGCTCATTTCCGGTTTTCAAAATATCTCCATAAATATGATATATACGTGTATTTTATATCTTATAAAATTTTTTGATAATGTAATTTACTATAACTTTTGTATTTAACATATTTTTGTTACACCGGTTGATTAGGAGTTATTCGTGAAATACCGATAAACCGGAAGAAGATGATTATGTACTTTGTGGGCACTCTAACATCAAAATATGTTTCGGATCGACACCAAATTTCATATATAGTATTTTTATTTCAGTCGTTAGAGTTGATTAGTTTTCGAGTAAGTCGGTCAACCGGAAGTCGAGTTTCATTCTTCAAAGCTCATTTTCGGTTTTCAAAATATCTCCATAAATATGCTATTTAGGTATATATTATTATTTATAAAAGTTTTATAAAATGTATATAACTATAGCTTTTGTACGAAACATATTTTTTTATCACTGATTCTTTAGGAGTTATTCATGAAATACTGATAAACCGGAAGTTGCTGAATATGTACTTTGTGGGTGCTCTGGGCTCTATGGGTGAAAGTCCAAATTCATCGTATTTTATCGAGCATGTCCCAAAAAACATTATTTATAATGTTTGTGACGTAAAAGATAATAATATATAAATAAATCACTCATCTTCTAAGTTTAGATGGAATATAGTGTTTGAAATTACTGTCGTAGATAAATATTTACATCTTATATATGGAGAAAGTCATGTGCTGGCCACATCAGATTTTTTTCCTAAATTTTCCTAATTTTATCGAGATATGATCGAAGAAAAAACAAAAACTCATAATTTCATTGAAATTTCAATTTTTTTCCCCTTTTTTTTCCTTAATTTTCTTCATTTTTCCGAGATATGACCGAAAAAAGCAGCAAAACGAATAATTTTAGCGAAATTACAATTTATCCTCTTGTTTTTCCTTCATTTTCCTCATTTTATCGAGATATTACCGATAAAAGCAACAAAAACGAATAATTTTATTGAAATTACAATATTTTTCCTCTTTTTTTCCTTCATTTTCCTCATTTTACCGAGATAATATCGAAAAAAGCAACAGAAACGAATAGTTTTTGCGAAAATACAACTTTTTTTCCTTTTTTCCATTAATTTTCCTCATTTTATCGAGATTTTATCGAAAAAAGGAACAAAAACAAATAATTTTAGCGAAAAATTTTTTCTTTTTTTCCTTAATTTTTCCCATTTTGACAACATATGAACGAAAAAAGCAACAAAAAGAGATCATTTTAGCGAAATTTCAACTTTTTTCCTCTTTTTTTCCAAAATTTTCCTCATTTATCGAGATATGTCCGAAAAAAAATACAAAAATAAATATTTTTAGCGAAATTTCAATTTTTTTCCTCTTTTTTTCCTTAATTTCCTCATTTTATCGAGATATCATCGAAAAAAGGAGCAAAAACGAATTATTTTAGCAAAATTTTTTTTATTTATTTTTTTCCTTAATTTTTCTCATTTTGACGACATATGAACGAAAAAAGCAACAAAAAGAGATCATTTTAGTGAAATTTCAATTTTTTTCCTCTTTTTTTTCCATAATTTTCCTCATTTATCGAGATATTATTGAAAAAATAAACAAATACGAAAAAACATTACCGAAATTTCATATTTTTCCCTTAATTTTCCACATTTTATCGAGATATTATCGATATAAGCAACAAAAACGAATAATTATAGCGAAATTTCAATTTTTTCCTCTTTTCTTCCTTTCGTATCCTCATTTTATCGAGATATTATCGAAAAAATAAACAAAAACGAAAATATATTAGCGAAGTTTAACTTTTTTCCTCTTTTCTTCCTTGATTTTCCTCATTTTATCGAGGCATGACCTTTAAAAGAAACAAAAACGAATAATTTTAGCGAAATTTCAATTCTTCTCCTCTTTTTTTCCTTCATTTTCCTCCTTTTAACGGGTAATTACCGAAAAAATAAACAAAAACGAAAATATATTAGCGAAATTTCAATTTCTTCCTGTTTTTTTCGTTTATTTTCTCATTTTATTGAGAAATTATCGAAAAAAGCAACAAAAACGAATAATGTCATTAAAATTTCAATTTTTTTCCTCTTTTTTTTCCTTAATTTTCCTCATTTTTTCGAAATATGACCGAAATAAGCAAAAAAAAAACGAATTATTTTCGCGAAATTTCAAATTTTTTCCCCTTTTTCTCCTTAATTCTCCTCATTTTATTGTGATATTATGGAGAAAAGAAACGAAAACGAGTAATTTTAGCGAATTTAAATTTCTTTCCTCTTTTCTTCCTTCATTTTCCTCACTTTATCGAGAAATTATAAAAAAAAGAAACAATAACGTTAAATTTTAGAGAAAATACATTTTCTTCTTTCCTTTTCCGTTAATTTTCCTCATTTTATCGAGAAATTATCGAAAAAAGCAACAAAATCGAATATTTTTATCGAAATTTCAATTTTTTTCCTATTATTTTTCCTTGATTTTCATCATTTTATTTAAATATTATGGAAAAAAAACATAAATTAATAAATTTTAGCGAATTTCAATTTTTTTCCTCTTTTTTCATTAAATTTCCTCATTTTATCGAGATATTATCGAAAAAAAAAAACGAAAAAATATTAGCGAAATTTCATTTTTTTTCCTTAATTTTCCACATTTTATCCAGATATTATCGAAATAAGAAACAAAAACGAATAATGTTAGCGAAATTTCAATTTCTTCCTGTTTTTTTTCGTTTATTTTCTCATTTTATTGAGATATTATCGAAAAAAGCAACAAAAACGAATAATTTCATTGAAATTTCAATTTTTTTCCTCTTTTTTACTTTCTCCATATACGACGTATAGAGAAAGTATTGTTTTCATGAAAAAAATCGACTTCGAGATTTCAACGGAAATACATGTTTTGGGGTCCCTAGAACACGTTTTGACCATTTTCGGAATGATGTCTGTGTGTATGTGTGTGTGTGTGCTTGTGTGTGTGTGTGTGTGTGTGTGTGTGTGTGTGTATGTGTGTATGTGTGTGTGTGACAGTGGGCGCTCTAACGTGAAAACTATAAGTCGTATCAATACCAAAATTCATATTTAGTACTGTAGTTTGTGCTGTCAGAGTTGATTAGTTTTTCAAGTAAATCGGTAAACCGGAAGTCGAGCTTCATTCATCAAAGCTCATTTCCGGTTTTCAAAATATCTCCATAAATATGATGTATAGGTATATTGTGTACCATTTAAAAGTTTTAGATAATGTGTTTTACTATAACTTTTGTATTTAATATATTTTTGTATCACCGGTTGATTAGGAGTTATTCGTGATATACTGAAAAACCGGAAGAAGATGATTATGTACTTTGTGGGCGCTCTAACATGAAAACTATTCATCGGATCAACACCAAATCTCATGTAAAATATTTTATTTTGTGTTTTTAGAGTTGATTAGATTTTGGAGATAATCGGTGAACCGGAAGTCGAGCTTCATTCTTCAAAGCTCATTTCCGGTTTTCAAAATATCTCCATAAATATGATATTTAGGTATATACAATTATTTATAAATGTTTTAGAAAATATAATATACTATAACTTTTGAAAAAAAACATATTTTTGTATCACTGATTGTATAGGAGTTATTTGTGAAATACTGATAAACCGGATGTTGCTGATTTATGTACGTTGTGGGTGCTCTGGGCGCTGCGCTGGGGCGAAAGGCCAATTTTATCATTTTTCATCGAACATGTCCCGAAAAACATTATTTATAATCTTTGTGACGTCAAAGATAATAATATCTAAATTAATCACTCATCTTCAAAGTTTAGGTGGAATATAGAGTTCGAAATTACTGTCGTAGATAAATATTTACACCTTATATATGGAGAAAGTCATGTGCAGGCCACATCAGATTATTTTCCCTTGTTTTCCTAATTTTTTGAAATATGACCGAAAAAAGCAAAAAAAATAATTATTTTCGCGAAATATCAAATTTTTTCCCCTTTTTTTTCCTTAATTCTCCTCATTTTATCGTGATATTATCGAAAAAAGAAATCAAAACGAATAATTTTAGCGAAATTTCAATTTTTTTCCTTATTTTTCCTCATTTAATCGTGATATTATCGAAAAAAGAAAAAAAAACGAATAATTTTAGCTTAATTTTAATTAGTTTCCTTAATTTTCCTCATTTTATCGAGATATTATGGAAAAAAAAAGAAAACGAGTAATTTTAGCGAATTTAAATTTCTTTCCTCTTTTCATCCTTCATTTTCCTCATTTTATCGAGAAATTATCAAAAAAAGGAACAAAAATGTTTCATTTTAGAGAAAATACATTTTTTTCCTTTCTTTTCCCTTAATTTTCCTCATTTTATCGAGAAATTATCGAAATAAGCAACAAAATCGAATATTTTTATCGAAATTTCAATTTTTTTCCTATTATTTTTCCTTGATTTTCCTCATTTTATTTAAATATTATGGAAAAAAGAAACATAAACGAATAAATTTTAGCGAATTTCAATTTTTTTCCTCTTTTTTCCTTAATTTTCCTCATTTTATCGAGATATTATCGAAAAAATAAACAAAAACGAAAAAATATCAGCGAATTTCATTTTTTTTCCTAAATTTTCCACATTTCTTCCAGATATTATCGAAATAAGAAACAAAAACGAATAATGTTAGCGAAATTTCAATTTCTTCCTGTTTTTTTTTTCGTTTATTTTCTCATTTTATTGAGATATTATCGAAAAAAGCAACAGAAACGAATAATTTCATTGAAATTTCAATTTTTTTCCTCTTTTTTTTCCCTTATTTTCCTAATTTTTTGAAATATGACCGAAAAAAGCAAAAAAAAAAGAATTATTTTCGCGAAATATCAAATTTTTTCCCCTTTTTTTCCTTAATTTTCCTCATTTTATCGAGATATCATCCAAAAAAGTAACAAACATGAATATTTTTGCGAAATTTCAATCAAATTCCCCTTTTTTTCATTATTTTCCTAATTTTATCGAGATATGATAGAAAAAAGCATCAAAAACTAATAATTTTGGCGAAATTTCAATTTTTCTCCTCTTTTTTCCTTAATTTTCCTCATTTTATTGAGATATTATCGAAATAATTAACAAATACGAAAAAACTTTCGCGAAATTTCATTTTTCCTTAATTTTCGTCATTTTATCGAGATATGATCGAAAAAAGCAACAAAATCAGATAATTTTAGCGATATTTCCATTTTTTTCCTGTTTTTATCCTTAATTTTCCTAATTTTATCGAGATATGATCGAAAAAAGCAAAAAAACTAATAGTTTTTACGAAATTTCAATTTTTATCCCCTTTTTTTCCTTAATTTTCCTCATTTTAACGAGTAAATACCGAAATAAGCAACAAAAACGAATAATGTTAGCGAAATTTCAATTTCTACCTGCTTTTTTTCCTTTATTTTCCCCCATTTTATTGAGATATTATCGAAAAAAAGCAACAAATTCGAATAACTATATTCAAATTACAGTTTTTTCCTCTTTTTTTCCTTCATCTTCCTCATTTTCTCGAGATATTATCGAAAAAAGCAACAAAAACGTTTAATTTAAGCGAAAATATAATATTTTTCCTTTTTTGCCTTAATTTTCCTCATTTTATCGAGAAGTTATGGAAAAATGCAGAGACAATCGAATTGTTTTAGCGAAATTTCATTTTTTTCCTCTTTTTCTTCCTAAATTTTCCTCATTTTATCGAGATATGACCGAAAAAAGCAACAAAAACTGTTCATTTTTTTCCTCTTTTTCTTCCTAAATTTTCCTCATATTTTAGAGATATGACCGATAAAAGCCACAAATACGAATATTTTTGGCAAATTTTCAATTTTTTACTACTTTTTTCCTTAATTTTATTCATTTTAACAGGTATTTACCGAAAAAATAAACAAAAACGAAATTATATTAGCGAAATTTTAATTTTTTTCCTTAATTTTCCTCATTTTCTCGAGATATTATCGAAATAAGCAACAAAAACGAATAATGTTAGCGAAATTTCAATTACTTCCGTTTTTTCCTTTATTTTCCCTCGTTTTATTGAGATATTATCGAAAATAGCAAAGAAACGAATAACTTAATTGAAATTACAATTTTTTTCCTCTATTTTTCCATCATCTTCCTCATTTTATCGAGATATTATCGAAATAAGCAACAAAAAAGAATAATTTTATTTAGATATTATGGAAAAAAGAAACATAATCGAATAATTTTAGCGAAATTTCATTTTTTTCCTCTTATTTTTCCTTAATTTTCCTCATTTTATCGAGATATTATGGAAAAAAGAAACAAAAACGAATAATATTAGCGATATTTCAATTTCTTTCCTCATTTTATCGAGATATGACAGAACAAAGCAGCAAAAACAGATAATTTTAGCGAAATTTCAATTTTTTTCCTTTATTTTCGTCATTTTATATAGATATTATCGAATGAGGCAACCAAAACGGATTTTAGCGAAATGTCAATGTTTTTTCCCTATTTTGTGTATATTTTTCGTCATTTTATCGAGATTTGATCGAAAAAAGCAACGAAAACGGGAATAGTTTTATCGAAATTGCAATTGTTTCCTCTATTTTGTCATAATTTTTTGTAATTTTATCGAGATATGATTATAAAAACCAACAAAAACGGAGAATCTTAGCGAAATTACCATTTTTTTTCCTCTATCTTGTCTTTATTTTTTGTCATTTCATCAAGATAGGATCAAAAAAGCAACAAAAAGGATAATTTTAGCGAAATCTCAATTTTCTCCTCTAATTTGCCTTACGTATCGACATTTAACCGATATATGATCGAAAAAAAGTACGAATACTGATAATTCTGCGAAATTTCAATTAATCTGCTATATCTTGCCTTTATTTTCATTATTCTACCTTGATATGATCGAAAAATGCAACGGAAACGGATAATTTTGCAAAATTTCAATTTTTCTCCTCTTTTTCACCTTAATTTTCGTCATTTTACCAAGATATGATCGAATTAAGCAACGAAAACGGATAATTTTAGCAAAATTTCAGTTTTTCCCCATTATTTTTCTTTAATTTCGTCATTTTATTGAGATATGATTGAAAGAAGCAACGAAAACGGAAATTATTATCGAAATTTGGATTCTTCTCTTCTATTTCGCCATAATTTTCATCATTTTATCGTGTTATGATCGAAAAAAGGAAGGAAAACGGATAATTATAGCGAAATTTCAACTTTTTCCCCTATTTTTACTTTAATTTATCGTCATTTTATCGAGTTATGATCATAAAAACCAACAAAAACGGAGAATTTTAGTGAAATAAAATTTTTTTTCCTCTTTCTTGACTTTTTTTTTGTCAGAATATCAAGATATGATTGAGAAAAGCAACGAAAAAGGATGTTTAGCTAAATGTCAATTTTTCTCCACTATTTTGCCTTCTTTTTCGTCATTTTATCGAGATATGAACGAAAAATACAAGGAAAAGTGATAATTTCAGCGATATTTCAATTTACCTCCTCTATTTCGCCTTAATTTTCGCCATTTTATCGAGGTAATATCGAAAAAACAACGAAAACTGATAATTATAGCGAAATTTCTATTTTTCTCCTCTATTTCGTCTTTATGTTTCGTAATTTTATCGTGATATGATCCAAATAAGCAACGAAAACGGATATTTTTAGCGATATTTTAATTTTTCTCCTCTATTTCGCCTTAATATTCGTAATTTTATCGATATATGATCGAAAAAAGCAACTAAAACGGATAATTATAGGGAAATTTCTATTTTTCTCCTCAATTTTGCCTTAATTTCTTTAATTTTATTGAGATATGATCCAAATAAGCATCGAAAACGGATAATTTTAGCGAAATTTCAATTTTATTCCTCTTTTTTTCCTTAATCTTCCTCATTTTATGGAGATATGACCATAAAAGCAACAAAAACGACTAATTTTAGCGAAATTTCAATTTTTTTCCCCTTTTTTTCCATAATTTTCCTCATTTTATTTAGATATTATGGAAAAAAGAAACATAAACAAAGAATTTTAGCGAATTTCAATTTTTTTCCTCTTTTTTCCCTAAATTTCTCATTTTATCGAGAAATTACCGCAAAAAGCAACAAAATCGAATAATTTTAGCGAAATTTCAATATTTTTCCTCTTTTTATTCCTTAATTTTCCTAATTTTATCGAGATATGATGGAAGAAAAAAACAAAAACGAATAATTTCATTGAAATTTCAATTTTTTTCCTCTTTTTTTCCTTCTTTTTCCTCATTTTAGCGAGATATTTTAGAAAAAAGGAACAAAAACGAATAATTTTAGCAAAAATACAATTTTTTTCCCTTAATTTTCCTAATGTTATCGTGAAATTATCGAAAAAATCAACATTAACGAAACATTTTAGCGAAATTTCAAATATTTTCCTCTTTCTTTCCATAATATTCGTCAATATATCGAGATATTATCCAAAAAATAATAAAAACAAATAATTTTATCGAAATTTCAACCATATTCCTTTTTTTTCCTTAAATCTCCTCATTTTATCGAGATATGACCGAAAAAAGCAACAAAATCGAATAATTTTAGCGAAATTTCAATATTTTTCCTCTTTTTATTCCTTAATTTTCCTAATTTTATCGAGATATGATGGAAGAAAAAAACAAAAACGAATAATTTCATTGAAATTTCAATTTTTTTCCTCTTTTTTTCCTTCTTTTTCCTCATTTTAGCGAGATATTTTAGAAAAAAGGAACAAAAACGAATAATTTTAGCAAAAATACAATTTTTTTCCCTTAATTTTCCTAATGTTATCGTGAAATTATCGAAAAAATCAACATTAACGAAACATTTTAGCGAAATTTCAAATATTTTCCTCTTTCTTTCCATAATATTCGTCAATATATCGAGATATTATCCAAAAAATAATAAAAACAAATAATTTTATCGAAATTTCAACCATATTCCTTTTTTTTCCTTAAATTTCCTCATTTTATCGAGATATGACCGAAAAAAGCAACAAAATCGAATAATTTTAGCGAAATTTCAATATTTTTCCTCTTTTTATTCCTTAATTTTCCTAATTTTATCGAGATATGATGGAAGAAAAAAACAAAAACGAATAATTTCATTGAAATTTCAATTTTTTTCCTCTTTTTTTCCTTCTTTTTCCTCATTTTAGCGAGATATTTTAGAAAAAAGGAACAAAAACGAATAATTTTAGCAAAAATACAATTTTTTTCCCTTAATTTTCCTAATGTTATCGTGAAATTATCGAAAAAATCAACATTAACGAAACATTTTAGCGAAATTTCAAATATTTTCCTCTTTCTTTCCATAATATTCGTCAATATATCGAGATATTATCCAAAAAATAATAAAAACAAATAATTTTATCGAAATTTCAACCATATTCCTTTTTTTTCCTTAAATTTCCTCATTTTATCGAGATATGACCGAAAAAAGCAACAAAGACGAATAATTTTATTGAAATTACAATTTCTTTCCTCTTTATTTTCTTCATTTCTCTCACTTTATGGAGATATTATCGAAAAAAGCATCAAAATCGAATAATTTTATCGAAATTTCATTTTTTTTCCTCTTTTTTTTCCTTAATTTTCCTCATTTTATCGAGATATTATGGAAAAAAGAAACAAAAACGAATAATATTAGCGATATTTCAATTTCTTTCCTCATTTTTTTTCTTAACTTTCCTCATTTTATCGAGATATGACAGAACAAAGCAGCAAAAACAGATGATTTTAGCGAAATTTCAATTTTTTCCTTTATTTTCGTCATTTTATATAGATATTATCGAATGAGGCAACCAAAACGGATTTTAGCGAAATGTCAATGTTTTTTCCCTATTTTGTGTATATTTTTCGTCATTTTATCGAGATTTGATCGAAAAAAGCAACGAAAACGGGAATAGTTTTATCGAAATTGCAATTTTTTCCTCTATTTTGTCATTATTTTTGTAATTTTATCGAGATATGATAATAAAAACCAACAAAAACGGAGAATCTTAGCGAAATTACCATTTTTTTTCCTCTATCTTGTCTTTATTTTTTGTCATTTCATCAAGATAGGATCAAAAAAGCAACAAAAAGGATAATTTTAGCGAAATCTCAATTTTCTCCTCTAATTTGCCTTACGTATCGACCTTTAACCGATATATGATCGAAAAAAGGTACGAATCCTGATAATATTGCGAAATTTTAATTTCTCTCTATTTTTCTTTAATTTTCGTCATTTTATTGTGATATGATCGCAAGAAGCAACGAAAACGGAAATTATTAGCGAAATTTCAATACTTCTCTTCTATTTCGCCATAATATTCGTCATTTTATCCTGTTATGATCGAAAAAAGGAACGATAACGGATAATTATAGCGAAATTTCAACTTTTTCCTCTATATTTTCTTTAATTATTCGTCATTTTATCGAGATATGATCATAAAAACTAACGAAAACGGATAATTTTAGCGAAATTACAATTTTTTTCCTCTATCTTGCCTTTATTTTTTGTCATTTTATCAAGATATGATCGAAAAAAGCAACGAAAACGGATAATTTTAGCGAAATTTCAAATTTTCTCCTTAATTTTGCCATAATTTTCTTCATTATATTGAGATATGATCGAATTAAGCAACCAAAACGGATAATTTTAGCGAAATTACAATTTTTTTCCTCTATCATGTCTTTACTTTTTGTCATTTTATCAAGATATGATCGAAAAAAGCAACAAAAAAGGATAATTTTAGCGAAATTTCAATTTTTCTCCTCTATTTCGCCTTAAGTTTCGACATTTAATCGATATATGATCGAAAAAAGCAACGAAAACGGATAATTTTAGCGAAATTTCAAATTTTCTCCTTAATTTTGCCATAATTTTCTTCATTGTATTGAGATATGTTAGAAAAAAGCAGCGAAAACGGAAATTATTACCGAACTTTCAATTTTTATCTTCTATTTTGCCATAAGTTTTGTCAATTTTTCGTGTTGTGATCTAAAAAAGGAACGAAATTGGATAATCATAGCGAAATTTCAATTTTTTTCTCTATTTTTTCTTTATTTTTCGTCATTTTATCGATATATGATCAAAAAAACCAACGAAAAAGGAGAATTTTAGCGAAATTACGATTATTCTATTCCCTTTTTCTCCTATATTTTCGCCATTTTATCGAGATATGATCGAAAAAAGCAACGAAAACTGATAATTACAGAGAAACTTCAATTTTTCTCCTCTATTTTGCCATAATTTTCTTCATTCTATCGAGATGTGATCGAATTAAGCAACCAAAACGGATAATTTGAGCGAAATTTCAATTTTTTTCCTCTATTTCGACTTTATTTTGCGTCATTTTATCGAAATATGATCAACGCCAACAAAATCCCAATTTGCGGAGCAAGTCGGAACTACTCAACCTGTCAGTAGCGATTCCTTATTTTCTACGATTTTCGGGTACCTCTACATTAATAAAATACAAGGTGTGAGGGTACGGTCGTTAGTGGACACCATCGGTTATTGCCACGTATCGTTCGCGGAGAAAATGGATTTTTAAAACGATTCGTCCCAGCATCTATTTCTCTTAACTTACGGTCATTATCGGATCGACCGAGGTAGCAGGGGGGTTGCATGATACCGATTGTATCTTCCGAAAATGTAGTTTCCCTGAATTTATTAAGCATGCTTCCAATCTCTTGTCTTTCAAGGATTCCTAACCTACGTCTGAGAGCATTTTTGTGCTTTTTTATCGTAGCATTTCTTATCAAAACGAACTGCTTTACACTGCACTTTCTCGAGTTCGCGAGTACACGTTTCATCCGCCGGATCCTATATACTTGCCGCACATTCCAGAAAGGGTCTGACCAAGGTAAAATAACATCGCTCTCTCATATTTTCATCGCATTTACCGACAATACGCTTTACAAGGCCAAGCCTTTTACTTGCTTTGCCGCAGATTTTTCGAATATGCGTGCTTTAATTTACAATACTAGTAATGTTGATTCTGAGGTATTAGATATTAATTTTGTACGGGTTATTTGGACGCAATTTTTTCTTTTTGGTTAAATTAGCTACGGAGAATTTATTCTACACTAATATCTAATTCCCATTTTTCGCACCGCGAGTTCCAAAAAGGAAGCAATAAAAGTAGCAGGAAAGAGGGTTACCACCTCTCTTTCCTCTTCCCCCAACACACCTCCCCCAACACTCCTCTCCCTTCTCTCTTCCCTCCTTCCCTCGCGCATTGCATATTGCCTATTTGCCGGGTATACATGGTGTGTACGCAAATTTTTACAAATAATAACAAATATATATAATTAAAATCCTTTTATTAGTATAAATCAGTAGAGCCATGTGTACAATATACATACAAGTAAATAATATATCAAGTAAATCATTAAGATACATGAAATGATAAAAATCTACACTTGAGAAATATACTTAGAACTTAGTAATTCACACAGCAATATATTTGGCACTACTACTTCCACCTACATGTAGATGAAACTAGCAATTCTAAATAATCTGTAAAAACTTTCCATAATTTCATAAGTATGGCAAAATTCCACCAAGTCTAGCTTGAACTTTTAAGATCTAAATTATAGATCGTTCCACATTAAGTTGAGAGTAGAACAATGTTGCCAAGCGTACGCTTCGTCGACCCTCCTCTCTCTTCCAATTGGATTAACGCGCCGAATTCGAATTGGCTACCGTAAGATGTTTAAAATACGTATATCTAGAAGCTCCTAGAGTTAGTTAGTTCTTTCATTGATTTTTTAGTTTGAAATATATTAGATTATAATTCTATCAGACATATATTTGAAATATATTCTTTTCTATTAAATTCTGGAGTGAAAAACAATATGAAGCAAATTTGGCATTCTCTCGTTCTGGACGTATTTTACACGATTAAAATCAGAATAGGAATCAAATTAAAACTAATCATCCGTCCCTTAATAGAGTAATATCATAGAGTAAGGATATAGAGGGCTCGCCCCAATGTATCCAAGTGTCCCAACTTCTTTGCGTAGTTCCGGACCCAGCGCGCAGTTGTCACTGCGCGTCCGTTGCATCCACTTGCTGGATGCAACGACGCATAAGGAAGCGGCCCCGAGCTGGATGGTCGGTTCCGTAGGCTATGGGTGGTGGTCAGCCCTCGCGCGTCTTCTTCGTGCCGATGAGTCCCCTCATTCTAGGGGGCATTGATTTTGGCTATCTTTCTCTTTCAACGCGTATATTTCTACTACGTGCATCAATCTCTCTTATGAATATGGGGCCGTTTGAGATACGTTGGGCTTTAGTAATGGCAAGTAATGTGTATTCATTACGTATCATAATTTATTTGAATACTTTGATAAACCCCATCTTGAACATACATGTAAACCAAAATGTTAACTCCTATATATGATTTTCATCATAGGGTACAACAGTATTTTCCTGTATTTCCTTCAATTCCTAATAATTGAAGTATATTTTGATTTATAAAAAACCAACGTCTAACCCAAATTTTTAATACATTATAATCGATTCGAATATCTTTATCAAAACATATAAAAAATTCTGTTATGCCCGTTATTTGACGATTTGTATATATGATTTGACGACATACAACGCGGTCATGAGCCAAATCCGTGGTTGCTTGCAGGTGCCAATGGGTGAGGTGGCGAGGCAGGTGCCTCTCAGAGGGGCAGGCCGTCTTTTTCTGCTGAAGAGTACAAAACTCCAATAATCACGCAAGTCTTACAGATACACTGCTACTGATCGCTTGATAAATTCAGCGATAGCTTCGCATACTTGTAAATATGACTCCGATGGTGATGTTTTCGGTAGCAGAGCAGACATCGATATCAATGGAACGCTATGATAAGAGGGTTCCGCACACAATGTTCAACGCCTGCAAAGCTTATCCTTTAGTTGGATGACTCACACCAAAAGATAAGATTACCATGAGAAAATTTCGAAAGTGATGATTTGTTTACTCCTTGAAAAAATACAAGGGAACATTCGAGAGGTGATTCGAAACTTGCAACCCGAAAACGGAGATTAAGGCCCAGCGCACACGGAGCGACTATTTTGTGACTACAGTTGCAAACCAGTTGCGTCTGCAACCAGTTTGCAACTGAAACAAAACTTCTGTCCGCACACGGGTGTACTGACGAAGGGCTGGTTGTGGATCAGTTGCGTCTATCGCGCTATCAGTGGAGTGATAGCGGGTGATAATTTAGTGATAACAGCGTAGATAATATTTAGTGATAACAGTGTAGATAATATTTAGTGATTCTTAAAAGGTCTGCGAACTAGAATTCATTTATGTTATTAAAATACTTCAGCTATTCATGTAAATACTATATGCGAGTAATAAAAATCGATAAATAACAATTTTTTACGTTTTGCACGGATGAAAGCCATGGGAAAAAATAAGAAAAAGTGAGCCTTGAATAGTAAAATAACCGATAAACTAAGAAAATTGCTCCAATGAGTACGGTCAATTTTCTATCCAAAAATCAATTGAAACAGAAACATTTGTACAGAACAATCAGAGTAGAAAATCATTTCCACTTACAGAAATGAAATGGACATATCAGAGCCATCTTCCGACTCGGTACCTTCTAATTTTCGGATTCATCACCCAGAATTAAAAGACTTCGTAAATCTCTAACTTATTCTCTGCTTTTCTTTTTGGGAAGTTCATGTACACTGGAAATGTTGGGTTCGGATGTTAACAGAAACCTTCGGAATAAGTCATCATTAGCTGCCATTCTGGAATGTTTCTCCCTGAATCGACGAACGTCTTTATTCCTCGCCTCCAAAGACTCTTCCGAAAGCTGACCGATTGGAATTATAGTATCTTTTGCTATAGATGCTACATGAACCATAATATTATGGACGGTTGGTGGCATATAATACCAACTATAAAGCGGTACATAAAGTCTTGCGGTGATATTGCAATAATTTTCACATTCCAAATGATTTATTGAGTAGCCACTTGAAAGCGCTTTCAGAATAACACAAAGACGTAGAATCAGCTCCTCCTCAATCCCTGAATGGAAACTATGTTCAATAATAATATGATATACAATGAAACTGCTTGAGTGTAATTCAATTGTAATTATATCTGATTAACCAGATTGTTGGCCGTCCTTTTAATTGAAAGGAAATCGACTTGCCCATCATACTTTGTAATCGTTCGATTTTTCACGTATGTCTTCATACTTATTAAGCTACCGATTAAACGGTCGGCTAGTGAAAAGCGTGTGCGGAGGCTGTGTTCGTGTTTTCAACTCATCGCCGAAAGAAGATGCCAACAGTAAATTGTTGAAATTTTCAAATAGAATATTTCCTCTGCTTACATGGACGCAGTATAATTCACAACAACCGCGGATTCTTGATCATTCATGTTAAGATACACACTAAACGGCCGTCAAAACACCGGCAAAACACCACGTGATCTCCTGCAACTGAACTGCAACGCAACTGCAACCGCGGGCCCACGGTTGTATGTGACTGGTTTCATACTGTTTTGAAATCGTCATAAACCAGTCGCTTCGTGTGCGCCTACCAACTCCAATACATTGCCGAGGTCGCAAAACAGTTGCGCGCGCAACTGGTTTGCAACTGTAGTTGCAGAACAGTCGCACCGTGTGCGCTGGGCCTAAGATTACGTTTGAGAGACAAACAGATTGATAAAACGCTCAGTTAGATATTTTGCATGTGACAATTTTAAGGGCGTGACCGTTAGTCCATTGCACCTTTAGCGTGATGCTGTACCGAAAGTAAAAATCACTGTTACAGAAACTTTTTCCGCCTTTAAAATTTTATGTATTTCTATAAATATCATATCAATTTTTAGCCTTCATTCAGGAACGACCCTTTGCTTTTTAACGCTCCTTTTACTAATAATAATTCGTAAAATCTTATCAGGAAAATGAGAATTCTCCGAATCTTCTTTACTTACTGAAATCGCTTTCTCTAACCACCATCAATAACGGTATATAGCGAGGAGAACGAAGAGAGGGAAGCGGGGAAAACCCGTGCCCTGCGGAAATTGTGAAAGCTCCTTACAAACTTTAACTGACATGAAAGGCATCGAATATTATATTCTCTTCTTCAAACAGCAATTAAAAAGATACAATGATTTTATTTTCCTTTTTTAAGTTAAATATCTAGTAATCAATCGCGAACTAATTAAATCCGAACGTTTTGATAATTTTCTTTTTAAGACGACGATTAAAATATTTAACTCAAGCCGTGAATTAACCTGTTTGCACAACTACATCGACGTTTCTAGGATACGTTATAATTATTTGAAGAATAAAAGCAAATACATGCTTATTTATGTGCAGAAAACATTTTCTTAAAATTTTTATTTTCCATATGTTTTTCGAACAATAATTTGCTTTCTCACGCTTCTTTAACAAAATTATATTTCTTAAAATCTTTGCGGGAATATGAATACTCTCCGAATTTAACCTACTATTTGAAATCGTTTTCTGACGACCATTGCTAACGGTATATTTCGAGGAGGACAAATAAAGGGACGCGGGCAAAACCCTTGCGCAGAAGAAAATATGAACGAACCCTTGCAAAGCTTAAACCACCCATCCCCAAATATTTTCGTTCGACTTGGAGCTTTTGTTTAGCGAGGAGTATTGTGGAGAGAACATCGTGAGGGAGCACCGTCTTGAGTATCCTACACTCAATTTCATTTGCGCCTTGACCTGCCGTTTTCCTGTTTTGGATAAACCGTTTGCTGCATTTCCGGAAGAAACGTAAGTAATTTACGTATATGATGTTGAGACTTCTTTGATCTTTAAGGGTATTAATAGAAAATTTTCTAAATGATAAAATCTTAATTTGCGATTAGATTCGACTTGAAATTACAATTATAGACTTGTAAGTACAGTGACTTCAGTGTCCGTCTATTATGCTCTTCTTTCATTCGTGGATATATTTTTATCTCATTTTTTTGCTAGATATCATTCACAATCGTGAAGGTACAATGTATTTACCTTTGTTTACTTAAGTATATTGTATAAATTCGTCTATCACGCATAACTTTTCGGAATTCCTGTTAATGTATTGCGAATGTATTTCTGTTAAATTTTGGCTTACATTTTGTTATAACGCATGAATTGCGCAATTCTCTCATTTGAATACAAAATGTATAGTTACGAAGTTGAGTTCCAGTTTTGATCCAAACAATTTTTCTGTATGAGAAAGACAAAATTCAAAGAACTTTTAAAAAATAAAAAATTGGGGACGTTCGTTATCGTTTGTTTATAAATAAACCATTAAATAATTTACAAAGTAAAGGGTGTGATAGGTACGAGTACTGTAACTCCTTTTCATCCTTGTGTATAATTCCTGGTCATTATTTCTTTGTTTGGTTATTTTTATTTATAAATGCATCTACTCGCTGAATAGGTAGTCACTAATCGATCCTTTATCTTGCATCAGATTGCTGTAAATGACAGTGATACTATAAGTAACCATAATCCACTGCTGTGATATCGTCGCTTGTAGTACCTGCAATTCCCATCTGATATGTCTGGAAACTTATGTGTGTACCGCGGATGCAGTAGCAGCCGTCGAAGATGCCCAGGAATCCGATTTTTTCGCATCCCAACGCTGGATAGTGAAATCACCGAAAAATGGATAGAAAATTGTGGTGAGCATTGACTTTCATCGTTCATCATCCAAAAGAAACATTAAACAATGAATACGCTTATTCCTTTCCCTTCGCGAAACGTTAACTATGACGCGCAGAAACGTCTCTGTTAACATAACTCCGAGCTCTTTCCCTGAACGGCGCGCTCAAAAACGCAGGAATTTCGTCATTTACCTTTAACCGTCAACTAAAGTCTGTAAGCTGTGTGATTAGTTAGTTTCGAGTTCTTTAAGAAGTAAATATATTATAAAGTAAATTGCCAGTAAATTATTCAGCATACGACAATTAAATGTAGTAAATAGTTGTACCTCAGCTTATCCTATGTGGAGAGTTTTTAAAATTCTAAATGTATGTTATACGAGTAAAAGTTGCTTGCATACTGCAAGCATATGAAATTTATTTATAATCTTTATTAACATGCCAAATTTTATGTTTCAATGTTATCGGGAAGGGGTTAAAAAAGAATCTTAAAAAATTTTCTGTCGCACTTTCCGGCAAATTAGAGAGTTGAAATTCTAAGGATCGCTAGAATCCGTGCCTATCCGAGGAAAACTAGAAGAATATTTTCGATGATTACCGTTGATTCGACGCTAGGTCAGGGTAAATATTAACCCATTTAAAATGCATTGCGACGATTTTTAAGATTTTTTTTAATTCCTTCCCGATAACATAGAAACATTAAACTCGGTATGTGGATAGATTATACGAATGCATTTTATATACGCAGTTTAGCGTTTCGCTGATGGTCCTTGGTTTGATCCCAGAGAGTCATTCACATTCCTCAATGCATATCTAATGAGGATAACGGAATTCTATTTTAGGTCCTTCCCGGTAGGTTATCGACTTCAAACTTTGCATGAAATAAGTTCAATTGCTATCAAGTCATACGGTTTATTCACATCTGCCAATTAGGCCTGGTATCGACACTAGGCGTCTGTAAAATTAGAAATTGCTACGTTTTTTTTAACCCTTTCCGGATAACATACGAACGCAAAACTCGGCATGTGAATATAGATCACAAATCCATTTTATATAAGATATGTAAGGTTTCCCTGATGGTCCTTGGTTCGATCCCATTTACATAACCCTATGGATTTCAGATGGGGATAACAGAGTCTTAACTTTTTGAACCTTCCCGGTTCTATATCGAATTCGATGATTAAATTAAATAGGTTCATTTTCTACCAGGGCGTCATATGTATTCACATTTTGTAAAAGGTCCTGCGTTTGATACCAAGCATCTCTACTATTAACAACTTATAGCGGGATTTCCAAATTATGTATGATTAATTTAACGAGTGTGTGGAAATTCTACGGCCAGGCATATGAACAAATGTAATATCTGGAGAAACGTCTATGTATAGTAGATTATTGTCAATAATAACTAAATAGAGTAAGTTTAGCATCAATATTATCGTACATTTTTAAAGTATAAAATTTATTAAAATCGAATATTCCAATCTTCTCTACCAAATTTGGTACCATCCTAATTTGTTTGTGTTCAATCCCATAGCCGGCGTAGATTTTATGTGGTACACAAGTATTCTTTAATCTTTGATTAGTATGTTACCATAACATTATGTGCAATAACAAAAAGATTTCATTCTATCTTGACCGCGAAGTTTATTCATTTTCTCTATGAATATGCAATAGGGGAAGAGTTTTATTTGCATTGAATACAGTCTTCAGGTAACTGTACTCAATCATCATATCACAATATTCAAGTTCACAAAATAGGAAAATGTCCTCACTCGTTAGAATAGTTACATATAGATCTTGCTACTTCGCCTTTAATGCATGGTTATTCTTTGCCTTTTACAGGGAACCACGAATTGCTCGAACTTTCTCCGAAAGCTTTGAACAGCAAATATGTTTGCGAAAAACACATACGCAAAGTATACATCTATTTTAGGGGTCGCCTTAGAAAAGGAGCACTTCCCCTTCATCATCTGGCAGTCCCCGCTGGAGAGCTGGAGACCAAGGAAACTACAAGTACTCCCCACACAGTTCGTCAGTATTCTGCAAAACCTTTGACAAGTACACCATCAGTTGAATGTACAAGTTTTAGTTTAGGAGAGAATACGGAAGTATCATTCATTACACCACAGAAAACCCAACAAATTCCGCTGACAACCTCCGGGAACGCACCTCGTCGAGCTTTATGGTCAGTTGAGACGAATCCTTCTCCTTCCACTGAGGCATTTATTTCTTCAATTGAAATGGAAACAACCAATATTGAGACACCTAGGAAGAAAAAACTTCGTACTTCCATCAAAAAGCACAGGAAAAGAATACAAACTTTGCGGAAATCTGTTTCTCGGTTGAGAATGCATAAGCAGTTTATCATGAAAACAAAAACATCGCACTTGAGCTTGGCTGATGCGAACTTTAAATCTAGAGAAGCATTCATTCTAACTCGAATGCAAGTGAGTCATACGAAATCAACTCCGTGGAGCAAGGAAGAGAAACGGTTAGCCCTATCATTTTACTTCAAATCTCCAACAACCTACGGGTTTCTGTTGGAAAGACGGACTCTTCCAGCTGTATCAACGGTGAGGAAGTGGATCGGTCAAACGTGTAAATATTTCACAGGTTTAAATGATTTTTTTAAGCAACTGACCCTCAAAGTGTCCGTGATGTCAGAAAAAGGAAAATATTGCGCCATTCTTTTCGATGAGATGTCGATTATGGCAAATTTGGAGTACTCAAATTCCTTGGACCGAATAGAAGGTTTTGAAGACCTAGGACATCTAGGTAGGACAACGGCAATTGGAAGGTATGCTTCCGTCTTCATGATTAGAGGCATACATCTCAATTGGAAATTACGAGTGGGATACTTTATTTCGGGGAAAGGACTCAGCAGCTGGCAAATACAAAGCATACTTTTAACATTGGTGGAAAAATTGATCACCGTCGGTCTGCGACCTCAATGCTTCATCTGTGATCAAAGGAGCAGCAATCGTAAAGCAGTAAAAGATATGGGCGTTTCCTTCGAAAAACCTTTTTTTGAAGTCCAAGAAACAAAAGTATACTGTATATATGATGTTCCGCATTTGATAAAGTCGCTGAGGAATAATTTTATTCAGAGCGATTTTAAGCTGGAGGGGAAAATGATATCTTTCGAAAATATCCGTAAAGTTTATCGGAGGGACAAATGTATTACCACGACAAGAGCCCTTTGGAAACTCACACCAGCTCACATATGGCCTAATCCTTTCCAAAAAATGTCAGTTAAGCTGGCTACTCAAGTTTTCAGCTTTTCCGTGGCGGCAGCCATCCGAACGAGCCACTCCATCGGGGAATTAAAACTTTCTTCTGCTGTAGGTACAGCGGATTTTATTGAGACAGTGAACGATTTATTTGACGCCCTTAATAGCAAGAGAACATTCTCCACGCGGTCAAGTCGTGTCCGTTTACATGCGGAAAACATGACAGCGATGGAATCCGTAGAGAAGGGTTTCCGAGTCATGGAAAATTTGGTAAGAAATGATGGAAGCCGTCCTCCATGTTTCGATGGTTTCCTTCTTTCCATCAACTCCATAAAAGAAATTTACAAAGTGTCAGGCGACGAAGGAATTTACACCGCTAGATTCAATCAAGATCCTTTGTAGAATTTCTTCTCTGTTATTCGACAGAAGGGAGGATTTAATAGAAATCCAACTGTCAAAGGATTTAGGACCAGTTTCAGGCAAGTGATCAGTGATCGAGAGCTGCGAGACAAGAGTCAACTATTAATTTTACACAAAACGTTTCCCGAAGTCAAAGGAATATCTACCGGCCTAATGTATCCGTCAGATAAACTACTAGGAATCGTTAGATTGGCTCTCCATGTGCATAAAAATTACTTTACTAAAATTTCGCATATAAAAAATGTAAAGAAATATATGTCGAGGAAGGTGGAAAAAGCAAAACCGAAAATAAAAAGTCGGTATTACGGCAAGATACCTGACGAATGTGAAGTCCACATTCATTTTATTTTAGATTTATTGTTCAGTAGTTTAATAAAAAAACACTGTAAATGGTCGCTTAAGTAAAGATATAGTTTAGATTTCTTGATTGAAGATTTCCATTGAGTATTGCAGATAACGAATAAAACTTGTAAAATATATTGCTTTTTTATTTTAAAACAAAATTCCAAATCCTATCCTGTAGTGTAAACGGTTCTGTCAGTTGATGTGCGACTTAAATTGAGTTGTTACCGCCTTGTGTGTGATTACTTTATGCAGCGCTTCGATATGTATTGATGTCTTGTTACTTTTCCGAAACTTCTTTTCTTGAAAGGAATGACATTAACATTGAACATCCGTCCTAATCATCAAAGCAACAGATAGTAGTTCTTCAAATTCATGAGGAATACGTTAATATTAATTAAAAATGAATAGAAATAATATCTGTTTATGCATTTCGGAGAAAGATCAAACTTCCGCGTAAACATCGGCACAACATCAACTGCAGGAATGAATGGAGAAAGCTGAGAGCCACTATGTTCTGTGTTGCGTCCGCATCTCTCTCCTACGACAGTCAAATGTTTGGCTGAAGTTAAAGATAACTAGTTTACTTCCGTCCTATATATGGTTTTGTATTGAACATAATTTTAAGGCTTGTTTTTTCCAATGATAACTCCTATGACATTCACTTTGATTGTAAAAAATAATATATATCGTAATCATTCGTCTAACTGCTATCTTTATAAAATTAGCATTCGTGGAAAGGAATTTTTTTCAATTACTTAAGGCCTTTAGTAAAAAATTAATATTTGTTATGAACAATTGATTCACTAATCTTTTTCCGGAATTGATGACATCAAGAAAAAAGTTACCATAAAATCTCTCAAAACGCGAAAACTTTAATTTTAAGACAGGACGTACAAGACACTCTTTCACTTATTTGTTTCAATAGAAAACACTTGTTAATAGAACTATCTTAACTAACTAGAACTCACTTAATCGATGATCTTAATATTATTGCTGGAATTTCAGACCACGATGTCATAACTGCAGTTATGAAAGCGGAAATAGTAAAATCCCTCAAGCCACCACGGCAGGTTTATATGTTTCGCAAAGCGAGATTTTCAGAATTCAGGGATTATATTAATGCGAAGAGGGAAGATTTCTGTAGTTTTTTGTGTGGTAATACTATTGACGATGGCTGGATGGAATTCCTACGAATATTAAGGGAAGGCTTAGCTACGTTTGTCCCAATTAAAACCGTTAGGGAGCGTAAGGATCCGCGTTGGATGAAACCTAAGTTGCGAGCGTTGCATAGGAAGCAAAGGATTTTACACGCACGGATGAAGAAGCTAGAGAAAATCGGAGTAGACTTTGATCTTGAGCGACAAAAATATTCGGAGATGCGAAGATTGGTTAAGGATGAATCGCAGAATGAGTTTCAGGAATATAGATCTAAAACCCTTTTAGAGTCTTTAGGAGGTGACCAGAAGGAATTTTGGTCATATGTCCGAGAATCTCGAGGAGGTCAGTCTTCAGTACCCAGCCTTGTTAATGACGTGGGTTTAATGGTTACTGAATCGTTAGAGAAAGCAAATCTAATTAATCGACACTACCAGGAAAGCTTTACTTTAGACGATGGACGCGCGAACGAATTTTCTGTGCGTGTTGATTCAGAAATGGAACCAATCGAGTTATCGGTGGATGGAATAAGAAAGTTGTTGCGGCAGGTAGACAAGAAAAAAGCGCCAGGACCAGAAGGTATACCATCGTTCGTCATTCAAACACTGGCGAATGAGCTTGCTCCCCTTCTTTTCGTATTCTATAGGAAAACCTTGGGCGAAGGCGTTGTACCAATGTCGTGGAGAAGAGCGCATATCACTCCAATTCCTAAGAAAGGACGTTCCTCGAAACCTGAAGATTACCGTCCGATATCTTTAACGTCAATATTTTGTAAGACTATCGAGCACATTATAGCGAGTTCAATAATGCGTTTCCTAAATGACAAGGGGGCAATTAGTCAATGTCAACACGGTTTCCGTAAAGGTAGGTCATGTGATACCCAGTTAGCCCTTTTTCTCTACGATGTAGTTAGAGCAGCTGATAAGGGTATAAGAACAGACGCCGTATTTCTAGATTTCAGAAAAGCTTTCGATCGAGTATCGCATGTAAAATTAATTCACAAGTTGACGGCTTACGGGATTAACGGAAAAGTTGTTGAGTGGATAAAGTCGTTTCTCGGGGAAAGATCGCAGCGAGTTGCGTTGGACGGAATTTTATCTGATGAGGTTCGCGTCACATCCGGTGTTCCACAGGGAAGTGTATTAGGACCAATTTTGTTCCTAATATATATTAACGATGTTATGGATAATATTAAATGCAAGGTTAGGTTATTCGCTGATGATACTGTTGTGTATAGGGAGATCGTAACTGAAGATGACATTGGTAGTTTGCAGAACGATCTGAATATGATTTCGGGTTGGTGTAGTGATTGGCAGCTCGAGCTGAATGTAAAGAAGTGCGTTACCATGACTTTCACGCGATCCACTAACGTTACCTGCGTACCGTACAGAATTTCAGGAAATCCCTTGGAGCTCGTGATGCATCATAAATATCTAGGAATTACGCTCAGCAGTAATATTTCCTTCAAAGAGCATATTCGAGGCGTAGTAGGAAAGGCGAATAGAATGCAAAGGTTAGCCAGCAGAATCCTTAGGGGATGTTCACCGAGAGTAAAAGAAATAGCGTACTTTTCCCTAATTCGACCTCTACTTGAGTATTGCTGTGCGGTTTGGGATCCTCATGAAGTAGGATTAATTTCCGATCTCGAGATGGTCCAACGTAGAGCAGCAAGGTTCGTCAAGGGAGATTTCAGATTCGACAGCCGTGTTTCGGCTATGTTAGAATCCGTAGGTTGGAACTCTCTTAGTGATAGAAGACGTGAATATCGACGGAAGCTTTTTGATAAATTTATCTCTACCGATTTCGGGGAGGAGATAACAGATATTGTCATCCCAGTTATATACCTTCGCGACCTTCGAGAGAAAACAAAAAAGCGATACAGGGAAGTAGTTGCCAGGACGGATAGCTACTTTTGGTCATTTTTTCCGCTTAGTATTAGAGAAGCAAATAGCTCTCCAGATTAGATAGGTATTTTGGTGTCTTACACCCCCTGCCACGCGCCACTGGCGGATTGCAGGGTTTAAATGTAAATGTATCAAGAATTACGGGCTCGTCATCGCTAGAACTGGCTATATTTCGCCTATGTACCCGCTATGTAACCAGATGTAGTCTGCAAAAATGTCCTGTCTCTCGAGTTTGAGACTCAACTATTTCTAGTAGAGTCGATCGATTTTCACGATTTGATTTTTATTTGATAGAATATTTATTTATACGTTAATTGACGCCAATGTCAAATTTCTAATTAGCGTTACTGTTTTTTAACTACACTTTCTTTGAGAAAAGCACTCAATTTGGCGCGTAAATTTCGGTTGCTCAACTTTCTCCGATTGTCACAAAGTTATTTTTCGTTATAACAAATTGAATTTTGGATGCAAAAAATACAATAATATTGGCAGTATACTTAAATGAAAGTATTTTTTTTTCACCAAATTTGCTATAGTTATACACAATTTTGTAAACTATCGCTAACTTCGGAGATAACGACGTCATTGAAATCAGAGTTGTACCGTTGTTTCCGCAAAGATAACAGAATCTCGAATGCTTACTTTAAAAAAACTTCAGCAAACCAGTATAAAAACTATTATGTTTTATTTACTTCTGCGAAACCTTACTTCCCTTTCCCCTCCGAAAGAGGGGAGCGAGCGCAGGGGAAACAACCAGCGTGAATGTTAAGCGACAAGCTGGTATTTTTCTCGATCCTTGGGACGAAAATGCCGCCTGAGACATTTTGTGGCGGTTAGGCGAACGAAAAGAGGTTGGGACACTTTCTCCTATAAGGTTAGCCCTATATATCCTTACTCTATGGTAATATGTTGAAGGAAGATGTTTTTATAACCTTTTTCAGTCAAGAATCTGTAAGTGATTCAAACCCTTCCATGAAACCCGATGTACTTGACTGTGGCTCATCTTCCGATGCTGTTGCCGACCGCGACGATGAGAGACGAATAATTAATTCATCTACCTCGTCTTGCAAATTGTACGCATTCCACATTTCTTCTTCTACTTTTATCACACTTTCTACATGGTTTTGCCAATTTTGAGCTGAGGCCGTGCCGAAACTCTCCGAAATTATCCGCTCCACATCTTTCTTCATGAATGAAGTATTCCTCATCCGAACATAATGTTTGATCTGCGCCCAAACTCTTTCAATGGGGTTCAACTCGCAATGATAAGGCTTATTGCAATGCATCCCTTCGACTTCGCAAGTTCATCTACTTTCAACTTTTCAAAACTTTCCGAATTTGATTGACTGAAAATAGTAAATCTCTTTTTAAACTGTCAGCGTCTAAGTTTATATTTTTAATTGCCAGCCACTCTTTTGTATTATATTTTTCCAGCTGACTGTCGGTAAATATTCTAATTTCCTGGAATGATACGATGCATTGTCCAAAACAATTACTGAGCCCCTAGGAGTGTTTTCGAGAAGGCAGTTTTCGAACCAGTTTTCATAACAATCCCCGTCAACTTCGTCGTGTTCGTCCATGGTATTTTTCTTGCAAAATAAGAATTTTAAGGCACCCTTGATGAAACCATTTTCTGTACCAGAGTGTATGATGGCAAAACGACCTCCTCGAGATGTGGTGGCCTTTAATCCTGTGCTCAGTCCAGAGAGAAAAGCGTCGCGTGGCGTTTTAATTTGTATATCACGCCAAGCTTTATTCAAGGTTTGACAGTGAACAGTAACAACATCAATTTGATCAAATATGATGTAGAATCATAAATTATACATATCAGATTGTAGTTGACAATGTATTACCAAAAACTTAGGCCAACTACACAAGTGTTCTCTAAACCAAACATTATTATGAATAACTTTTTGGTGATTATTTCGTAGGAATCAGAAAAATTTTCATATACATTGTTAACTTTCTATAGATGCAAGTTCAAAACTATATAGTAGAGGTCAGGAAGCTGAATGGGGATTATGAGGCATATTCTGATAAGCTTTTTCAACCATTTCACACCTCCTGATGAATGATATTACCATGTATATCTTAGGTACATTACATATATTTCATTCCTTCCTTACTTTTCTAACTTTTTCATTAAATGGAAAACCAACTTTTTACCAGGATTTGCAATCAATAGATAGAAAATTGGATAAAACCGTTTATAGATGAACATTTTGTTCTTGAAGCAAAAGTCAAACCAGGATAATGTTTGAGATCAAAGACAGGAGAATATAATACAAACAAAACTAGCAGTACAATAAAAGGTACACGAGGGTATATGAATGGGTATATTTTAATTATAGCAGTCCAAACAATGCCTTGCAATGAGACTTGCATATGTTTCATATAATCATGTACCAAATGGCAAATAAACAATAGGATATAAAATGAAGTTATTGAGATTTGTAGACACCATATTGCAAATACCCGAGCAGACAAAGGGAGTAAAACATATCAGACGATTAAGTCCTAATTAAGACTGGACAGATTACATCAAATTATTCCTCTGCAACCCACTCAAGGCTATTCCAAATACAGATAGCACTTAAAGATGTATGCTTAAAGAACATAGCTTTTGTTCACGTATGCTTATCATTTAAAATGTTTACAAAAATTTCCTGTCACCATCTTGGAAATTAGATACATCACTTATAAATATGCTTTCATTAAAATAGTTTACGTGTCAACTTGCGAACATACAAAATAATTAACATGTAAACTAAGAAAGTTTGGCCATCTCACAGTAAGAGATTTATAGACAGTCATGAGTGCTAAGGAGTAACGATGTTATGATATGTCCTGCCCCAATTCAGTTATGAAGTGGTCCAGCATTCTTCTCTCTAAGAAAAAAACCATTCACTCTAACTTCTTGATTGCTTCAATTTAGAATCTTGAACCCACTGAAGTCTTGTACAACACTATAGCTAGCTGAGGATTCCCCTTTTGGTGACTCCTTCATTTGCCATAAGCACATGACAAAGATGACATGAAAGAATCAGGAATAGCTGAAGAAAAATTGGGAAAAATTAATATCATACCTATAAATCAGAAACCAACAATGATACAATCTAAAGCAATACTTTTATTGTGTTATCAAAATTCCCTCCCCTTATGTATTGCTAACAATTAATATTGGCTTACATTAAGTAGGCTTAAGATTGAAAAACGGATTTATTAACATCAACACCTTATTTTGTGCTATAAGAAGGAATATTCTCAATCAAAGTCCCTTTTACTGATCTTATCCTAACACCTGGAGAGTTTGATACTCTGTTCTTAACAGTAACGATATTATTGATAATTTAACAGAGATTTTCTTGTGTGATTTAAGTTATAAGAGAATAGAGAGAGCATATTTTACTCAATTGTATTTTGGAGTAGTAATTGTTAATCGATATTACTATAACGACTCGCTTAAGTATTCTTTAAGGAGCTCTTCTCTCTCAGCCATTACGCTCACATTTAACAGAAAGCTTACCTGGTAGGACAATTCTGGAATTGAATCTTCTGATTTGGCATGTAGACATTTCTGGCTTAGGGTTTCCCAAAAGTCTCTCCTAATTTTGTAGGCATTTATCAGGCTTATCAACAGAATACATGTTCTCCCACGAAAGACGATGCAGGCCCCAGATAGCTTGAAGTTGGGTGATGAAACCTTGGATTGAAATATACAGAGTTTAGAAAATGTTTAAGAGAATTTTAAGAATGAAGTTCTGCTTTCGTTAAACACATCCCAAAAATGATTGCGTTACAAATAATCATGGTAAGGTTTTGATGTTTATACCAAAAAAAGCGTTATGAATGCGCACTTAAAGATGCATAAATTATTGCTGTGAATATTACAGTTTATCGGGAAAAATCCTTATAAAATGAATATTTTCCAAGATTTTCAATCCTTTTCATCCCATTTTCGAGATACTTTGAGCTGAGGTTAAAGAAAAATTCCCAATTGGAAGAACTTTAGCGAGAATTTAAGCAAAGGGGACATTTTGGACAGGAGTGAGATTGAATAAATACATTTTTAAAGGAGAAATCTCAACAAATGCACGATACAACTTTCGGAGCACTGACAAGGAACATTAACAGACTGTTACTCAACGATTTGATTCAAACTCCGCAGATTCAGAGTTGACGGTGAAAAAATAAAATTTGTGAAATCATACGTTCCCTCGTGACCTAGGAGCCGAGATATTCGAGGTCAAAAATTGCAAACTGACCACCCGGGCCCCTTCCTAAGACACCGTACTCCTAGACACGGATACCGGGCGGGAGTGCCGATGCGATCGCCGTGAAAACAAAGCTTGATCGGAAATTCGAATTGTTTTTGGCGGTTTTCATTCTACAATTTTTAAAGAATGAAATAAATTTTGATTACCTGGATTAAAATTGATTTACTATTGAACTTGTGTTTCTGTGGACATTCTTGTTTAAGTTTGATTCACCTCAATAACTTTAATGGGAAGACTGATAATAAATTGCTTTTTCATTTATTTAAAATTCATATCTTTTTTCACTAATAAGAAATTAAAATATAAAATTCCTTTAAAACTAACTTCTGATACTTAAAAAGAAATTCATACAAGTTCTAAGGCAAAAAACTGCAAAAATTTGAAGAAAACTATGCTTTAAGTGATAGCCACCTGAGTAAAGTGTACCCCGATCGGGCGAGAGGTACACAAAACTACTCCCATGTGTTTTAAAGGGCAGATATTTGCATCATCCTAGCATCGAACCCAGGATATTTTCCGTAATGTCATTAATGTTTTGAATAGATCCAGACCATATATAAAGGCTCTTAGAGTTTCGATTCTCTACCTATCCGGGAAGTATTTTTGAAATATTCCGGAAAATCAAAGCAATGCATTTCAATGGAAAAAATCGGGATTGGGGGCCCTCTGGAATCGAACCCATGACAATGAGGTTCAAAATCACAATTTTTCCGGCAGTTACACGTAATAGCCAATACGTCGAAAAAATTTCAATTCAATGATGCTTTTGGTTTAGGCTGTGAATTAGTATCCTATTTATCTATCTATATAGGTATATATATGATTGAATCCGGAGAAGCATCTATATATCTATTATATATAGATGCTTCTCCGGATTCATTCATATAGATAGATTGATAGATAGATAGTATGTAGCTTGCATACTGCAAGCAGATCGACAACACTAATTTCATATCGGCATCATATAGGGACGGTCCTCAAGAGTAAAAAAAAAGATTTGAAATTTTTCTTGAAATTCGCTGAAATTTCATCGTCAGGCATCGAACCCGGGTCTTACTGGTGAAATTACTATATATACTACAGAACAACAGAAGATCACAGTCTCTAACTACGTGTGAATACTCGAGCAGAAATATTGGGTGCAACTGCCTCAAATGACGTCCTGATTTTCACATATATTCCTTAACTGAGATTTTGTAAAATGCTCTGGCATCGAACCCAGGAACAGCATGGTCTTATTTAATTTTTTTTCTTAAGCCAAGTCTTAATATACATCTTCTATCGAAGGAAGACCTTCCTATCATTTCAATAAGTGCATCAAAAAAAATACCATAAAACTAACCCAATGTATTTTAAATGGATGACATATTTACCGCCCGGCATCGAACTCTGGTCTTTCTGGTGATACTTGCTATGCAACACTATAGAAGATCACCATCTCTAACTATGTGTGAAAATTCAAGCAGAAATATTGGCTGCAACTGCCTCAAACGACGTCCTACTTTTCCCTTATATTCCTTATGAGAGAAATGTTAATGTGCTCTGGCATAGAACCCAGGAATAGTACGGACTTATCTTAATTTTTCAAAATCCTAGGCCTTATATACATGTTCTGCATAAGCAAGAACTTCGTATAGCTTCGATAAGTGCATGAAAAAAAAAATGAAAAACTACCTCAATGTATTTTCAAAGGCCGATTTTTGCATCGTCCTAGCATCGAACCCAGGATATTTTCCATAAAACTCATTAATTTTTTTGATAGATCATAACCATATATATAGGCTCCTTGAGTTTTGATTCTCTACCTATCCGGAAAGTAGTTTTTTTTAATTCCCGAAAATCAAAGCAATGCATTTAAACGGGAAAAATCGGGACTTTGGGGCCCTCTTGAATCCAACCCATGACACTGAGGTTTAAAATCGCAATTTTTCTGGCGGTTACACGTTATGGCCAATATGTCGAAAACATTTCATGTCAATGACGCTTGTGGTTTAGCCTGTGAATTTGTATCCTCTCTATCTATATATGTAATGGCCACCAAATCTTGTAGGTGGGCCATTGCGATAACTGGTAATTGTATCCCGCACTCGTTCCCCCCACCCCTTCGGAATTACGCCTAAGAGAGGATCCTTGGCTAGACGAATACCCACGTGGAAACAGACCTCGTCCCTCGATTGTGGTGGGCATAAGAAAGGCCCTTTGTTCCGATTCAACCTCTCCGGTTGTGGTGGACATCGGAGGACCCGGCGTCGCGTCTGATCACGTCTGATACGCATTAACGCGTGTAGACAAAAACCCGCGTGGAGACGGACTGTCTCCCCCAAAATTCCTAACCTCGAGTCGCCAGATATTAGCGCGTGTCGGTTTGTTCTTTGGTTCCGTACTCATCCCAGTACTGAGTAGAGAATGGCCTTTGTTTCCGATTCAACCTCTATAGTCGCGGAGGACCCGGCGTCACGTCTGATCACGTCTGATACGCATTAACACGTGTCGGTGAAGGCCCGCGTGGAAACAGACGCTGTCTCTCTCAACCTAAGCACGATCGCCCCCCTCCCCTAAATTCAACCCTAAGAGACTGGCCCCAGTACTGCGTAGAGAAAGGCCTTTGTTTTAATACAACCCCTCTAGTCGCAGAGGACCCGGTGTCACGTCTGATACATATTAACGCATGCCGACGGCTCTTCTCCCATCCTCATCTCAGTGCGGCATAGAGAAGGGCCTTCGTTCTCTCACGTCCCAAAACCTCCCTCACGTGTCGTCCCTTTAGGCTCCCTCGTGCGACCCCCTCACCGACGACATTTTTCTCTATTTCCCCTTTTCTGATCAAGAAAGCATATCTAGTATATATAGATGTCAAAAGGGGAAATAGCTAGTTTTTAGTTCAGTTCAGTTCGGTTCAGTTCGCTCAGTTCAGGCTCTCTCAAGTTCACTCTCGCACCAAGACTCTCGCACCAAGGCTCACGCTCTCACTCTCGCACGGAGATACACCAGACTCTCGCAGATTCGGAAGGACTCCCTCTCATACGAAACTCTCCCAACGGACCCGGACTCTTTCTCGCCGCCACACGGACCATCGTTCTTGGACCAACCCCTTTTGAACGCAGTAGCGTAGATTCATTTCCTTATTTAAAAAGTCTCTTTTTAAATAATACAGTCGTGTCGTGGCTGTTTGTAAATTCCCCCCTAGTTGCGAAGAAGCTACGTCCAAAAGGATCCTCCGTGAAGGCGATCAACCCTTTTTATTCCAACTTCCCGAGTGTGCCCAATTCCCGTGGACTCAAGGTAATAAAGAATATTTATTTTATCTTTTAAGGAAAGTGTTTTCTTCCGGCAATCAAGAGACAACCAAGGGCAAGAATCCTTAAAAATTGTAATCGCTAAACCTCCATTTAAATCGGGGGCGCGGCATTACAATATATGAATGAATCCGGAGAAGCATCTATATATAATAGATTAAAACGGATATAATTTGGGGAACCTGTTTCTGTTACATAATTAATCAATTAATCAACTACCTGTCAGCATATTTTCGACTGTGGGACTTTGTTTTTAAATCCAAGCTACGCCACGCCGCCACCGAAAAAATTTCCGGCAGTGGCGTGCCCGGTATTGTCGGTGGCTGGCGTAATCGGCGTGGCGCCCATCTCTAATTTGGACGCGTATTAAAGATCTAAGCGAAATTTTCCGTATTTTTAACAAAAATCCCACATTTATCAGCAAAATTTGAAAAAATCAACAAAGAATGGACATTTCTTAGAACATTTTCCGTATTTTGTCTGTATTATGCCTAAAATTCGAGACAACATAGTCGTATTGGACAGGCATTCAAGATCTAATTATTCCATATTTGTATAAATGAACAAAAAATTTATTTATAAAAATTAACAAAAAATGGGCATTTTTTCGAACATTTTCTGTTTTTTTGGATGTATTTGCCTACAATCCGAGAAAAGATACTCCAATTCGGACTCGTTTTGAATATCTATGCAATAACATTCCATATTTCAAAACGAAATTCCACTTCAATCAGCAAATACTTGAAAATTAGTGAAAAATTAGCATATTTTCGAAAATGTTGTTTTTGTGCTGTATTTTACCTAAAATTCGAGAAAACCTTGTCAAATTTGGACTTTTCATAAAGAACTAAGCGATTTTCTTAGTTATTAAGCACAGATATTTAATTTTTAATTGGAAATAATGGAGAAATCAGCAAAAATTAGAGTATTGAATGAATGGGAGTATTTCGAAATATTTCACTTTCACGCTGTATTTTGCCTAAAATTTAAAAAAGCTACTTGTATTAGGTGTCGTATTGAAGATTATACCAAGAATTATACATATTTTGAACAAACGTTCCTCAATAATCAGCAAATTACAGACAAATCGGCTAAAAATTGTAATTTTTTCGAACATTTTCAGTTTTTAGGCGGTATTTTCCTGAAATTCTTTAAAACATACCTAAATTTTGACTTGTTTTAAGATCAAAGCTAGAAATTTTTATATTTTGCACAGAAATTCCAATTTTAAAGCAAATCTCAGGAAAATCAGTGATAATCATTTTTTCGAAACATTTATATTTTCTGATTTATTATCCTAATATTTGAGAAAACCAACTAGATTTTAGACTCATTTTGATGATCTCAGCGAGATCATTCCCTACCGTGAACAAAAATTCCAGTTTTACTAGCAGTTTACGGAAAATTCGGCAAAAATGGGCATTTTTTCATTTTTATTTTTTATTTTTTGGCTGTATTTTGCCTTAATTTTGAAGAAACCTAGTCGTATATGGACACGTATTGAAGAGGTAAGCGAGATTTTTTCTTAATTTTAACAAAACTCTCACATTTATTAGCAAATTTTGGAAAATAAACAAATAATGGGCATCTTTCGATCGGTTTTCAGTTTTTTGGCTTTTTGCCTATAGTCCGAGAGCACTACATTATTCGATATGTTTTGGGGTCTCAAGAACATGTTTGGACCATTTTCGGAATTATGTCTGTGTGTATATTTGTGATCTCTAACGTTAAAACAATTTTCCGTAGCAATACCAATCTTCATATATAGCACTTTGGTATACGCTGTTAGAGTTGATTAGCTTTTGGAGTAAATTTGTCATTCGGAAGTTGAGAAATTTTTGGAAGCTCGTTTCCGTTGTTGCAAAATTTCTCTATTAATGCGATATTTAGGTATACGCAATTATTTAAAAAAGTTAGGAAAATGTATTTTTCTATTAGTAATATTAGAAAAAATATTTGCTACCATCAGTCTTATCATAATTAACCAATTTTCTGGTTATTGCGACATATTTACGTCAAAACTGTGTTTTCGTTTATACCATTTCATAATCATGTTTAATACAACATGATTACTAAATTTCCTCTAAGTTTTATTTGGAGACTGATTTTAAATTTAAAACACGCATATTTATTTCAAAATAATTATTCAATTATAATATTTAGCTGAAAATTATAACTGTGAGCTGACTCTATTGCTGTAGAATGAGCTCTTGCTGATTGATAAGGTTTAAAAGTTTTCTTCTTTGTTTTTTATTCCATTTGTCTTTGGTGTATATTGATAATTTTCGACATTCTCTGTCACCTTTTAAGTTCCCACTGCTTAAATGTGTGGTCCTTATTATTATCAATAGTTTTTGTTTGTAACTTGCTAAAATTTTAACACTTAATATATTGGAGAAATTTATAATTAATCGCCAGTTGTATTGGTTTTCATCCAATACATCCAGAAAAACATTATTTATCATCTTTGTGACAATAAGTTAATATACTATAAATTTGAAAACACTTATACATCCCAAAGAATAACGGACTTGAAAAAGGTCTGACAGGGCCGGGAATCGAACCAGGGATCTTCCTCTATCCGGCAAGTCTAAATTTAATATAGTCATCGGGAATACTGTCGTGGATAAAAAATTATTTGTGGAGAAAGTCATGTGCTGGCAACATCATATTTTTTCGCATACAATTCGATTGTATTAGAATTCGTTCTACTACTTGGGTGGAATCTTCGAAAGCTTTAAAACTAGTCCGAACTTCACTAGGCTTTTCATTTTTTAGCATTGTAGCGCCAACATTATTTTCCTGGGCGCACATCCTAATGTGCAATTTTCACTGGTCCTATTCCTTAATTTATTTTTTACTGACGGCGCGAATTATTTTCTTATATTCAGTAAATATTTTGATAAATTGTAGAAATTTTACCATTATTGGTTCAATTTCGTTGAAATCTTAAAAACCGGTCGTTATTTGGCTACAATTTTCTCGAGTTATGAGCAACTTTAAGCCAAACAACTGATTTTTTTACAATAATTTCGACTTTTTGCCCGTTATTTCGTGAAATTTTTCATAAATTTGAGAATTCCAGAGAGACTTTTTGAAAATATTTACATTGAATTGCTAATTTACTTGGTTTTCTGGAATTTTTGGCATTTTAAGGTGAAAAACTTCAAATTAGAGAGAAATTTTTCGATTTTGCCCATTCTTTCGTCGATATTTCGAAAAATTGAGAATTGATCATCATACTTGGTGTGATATCTTCAAAAGCTTTAAAATGTAAATACTAACACTGTTACATGATAATTTCAGGGAAAATTAAAGCATGCATGGAAATCCCTTCACAATGTACCTTGAATATCATTACAAACTAAGCTAAGTCTTCAAATAATAAAATGATAATTAGCACAACATTTCCTTTGTGATGCAGAATGATTACCTATTTTTATAGTGGTATAGTTATAAAATCCTACTTTCCACTAGCAAAAATCCATTCTGTACAGTGATACAGTACGTAATACACTGATAATTACAATATAGTTAATGACTATATAACTACTACTGACCATACATCAATTATCTATAACCATACAATCAACAAAATACATTTATTCAATCATTATAACGTTTCACTATTACATTACGATTTTTGCTAATCTTAAAGTATCATAATAAGTTCAACATGCAATCATAATTCCTACAATTCTTTATGTTTTCCTTTAAAAATTAAGTACCACTAGCAAATGCATGTTTGTAATGTATATCATATAATGTATATGTATATATTTGTATGTATATGACAAGAATTAGCATTTCCTCAAAATCATTAAAATAAAATTCCTTATTTGTGACTTAGAATATGATTTTGTACTTTAATATAAATGAATTTATCAAGGGAGAACTAATAAATAAATTAATATGGCCTGCTGTAGTTAAAAGACTAATAACCATAGCTCTAAACACATCCGTGATTTTTTTGCATATAACATTACATTTCGCAGACAAATAATAATAATAATACCAAGTGATACATAAGAATAAGCCTTGCAATGAGGATATGCAGAAAAGAAACTCAATGTACATTAACCATTACCTTACCATTACACATTAATTTTACACTACCTTAACCCGGTAACGCCTAGCGGTACCGTTTGGTACCACCCGGTAGGGTATTAAGAAGATTGAATTTTCTGATACTTCCGAATATTTTTCTAGATTTATTTCAGTTTTACATCTATTTGCATACTTTGAGGCTGACGGTTACAAAAAATTTGCTTTTGTTTGCCCTTATTTTTCGCCAATACAGATGTTTGAAAAAGGTGAATTTTCATGAATCCCAAAAAACGCTTTTTTCGTGCAGACCTTCCGATTTTTTTTTAATATTTCCAGTTTTGTAGCTATCTACGAGATTTTTTCAAGTGGTATCAAATTTCAATACATCTAGCTATAGGTGTAATTAGAATTTTAGGTTGCTAGTTTATTTATAAGGAAGTTACAATGAGTTGCATTTTGCTGGTACCATATGGTACCGCTAGGCGGTTCCCATTATACTTTTATGCGGGAAGTGGAAATTTCTTCTGCTACGACATTTCTATCAGATTTCTTTTGCACTTGCGATATTATTGCAAATAAATATTTGAATATAGTTGCATTTCATTTATGTGCACCCCAAAAATATATCTAGTTTAGTCGTTTTCGATGATTTAGGCTGAATTCTGAGGTATGGATTTACCCTTTCTGGGCTCTTGACGTATACCCATGACCGGATTAGGAAGAGACAGATGTTGGGTCCGGTTGTAAAAATGAACCATTTCTCTAAAGGAGCGAAATAAGCTAATAGATGAGGAGTGGCGGAAGGGAATACCACCGTAAACTCCGAAGATGGCTGGCAAAAAGCGAGGAACACGCGACCTAAGACAACTCGGGAAAGATTTTGTATTGTTTTGGCCTTCCGTTTCTCCATCGCGAACAACCGAGCAATATTTGCGCCTTTTACTCCTAATCCTGAGTTACACTTCCAAGGAGCGTTTGGAAAGCTGAACTACGTAAGAGACCTCACACACGCAAACAGGAGATCCTTTGGGATGATGAAGACATCACGGTCCATGACGCGATTTTTCCTAATCCTGATTACTCTTCCTTTCGTGAGGTGTCCCCAACCCAGGCTTTTGAGCGTTTTTTGACGAAGAAGTCGTTTCACATCTGGTGATGGAATCGAATAAGTATGCCCTGTTCTGCAATTGTGGAAATCCGAATGTAACAGCTGAGGAAATAAAATTGTTTTTTGCAATTCTCTTCCTCAGTGGGTACAATACGGTTCCTAGTAAAAGGCACTATTGGGATGCAGCTTACGGCATAAGGAATTAACTTGTTTATAAGTCAATGAGGCGAGATAGATTTTTGCAAATTAACTGATTTATTCATTGCTGTGACAATACTGCTGTTGATACCTCCGATAGAAGGTGGAAATTGCACCCTCTTATAAATATGTTAAAGAAAAAAAGAAGAATTAGTGAATATTTCAAAGAGAGTAGTGCTTAAGTTTCGATGAGTCCATGGTTTCATATTTTGGGAGGCATGGATGGAAACAATTCATTCGAGGGAAGCCCATAAGATTTGGTTATAAGGTTTGGTGCTTCAATACCCCAAATGGATACCTCGTAAATTTTGAAACTTATTAGGGAAATAGTCCCAGGAAAGTGGAAAGCTACGAGAAAGAATTAGGAAAGGCCACAGAACATTTAATTGGAATGACAGATGAACTGAAACAGAAAGAGCTACCTTCCCGATTCTATTTTGATAATTATTTCACGAACTACGACTTAGTGAAATATCTTCGCGGAAGGAATTATGGTGCAACAGGAACAGTGAGGGAAAATAGAATTCTTCCCCCCTGCCATACGCCTCTGGCGGCTCGCGGGGTATATATATCTAAATCTAAATACCTAAAAAATGTTCTCTGAAGCTCTCTAAGGAATTAGCAAAGATAAAGCGAGTATCTTTTGAGGCCAAAAGATCCATGAAAAACAACATTCTCGAGGAGAAATGGGTGGACAATGCTGTCGTTTCAGTAATGTCCTCATGTCACGGAATTAATCCGATATCTGGGGTTGGGAGATTCTCCAAAAGTGAGAAAGAAAGACTACGTGTGCCACGGCCCGCGATGTTTTAGGCAAATACAATAAATTTATGGGGGCACAGATTGAATGGACTGGAATATTTCTCTTTATCGTGTGGGTGTCAGAGGAAAGAAATGGTGGTGGCCCATTTTTACGTGGATGCTTGATTCCATGATGTACAATGCATGGTTGTTGACGAGGAAAACAGGGAAAAGTACAACCCAGTTAGAGTTTCAATGGGTAGTTGCGCAGACTTACCTGGAGAGATTCAAGAATACGCCGAAATCTGTAGGACATTTACCTGCGTCCATAAGCAGTGAAACTGGAATGATGTATGTAAACTAATCATGAGATAATATTTTGACATACAACAGTCTGCATATGATTACTAAAAGCGGGTTTTCTTTCCAGTGTTTCTGATGAAATAAGGTACGATGGGTATAACCACCTCGTGCAATCCGCCACCCAGAGGCGAAGGTGTGCCCATGAAAATTGTACGAGCAGAACACAAACGGAGTTCGAAAAATGCAATGTAGGGCTATGCATTGACTGTTTCACAAAATTCCACATTCTGCAGTAATACAATGAAGCCACAATGGCAAACTGTTTATTTACTTTCACTATTTTTGACTTTGAGGATTCCTGTAAAATTTATATAATTTTTAAAATCTTAGGGCAATAATTTGTTTAAACATATTCTTATAATTTTTATGATATTTCATGTTAAAAATGTAAAAATAAGCGGAAAAATACAAAACAATAAATAGTTTGTTCAGCTAGCTGTAAATTTCCGAAAATTCCTTATACCTTCAATTTTATACCCCCAAGCGCCTAGCGGTACCATATGGTACCAGGCTATATCTCCGTAACTAAAGATGTTAAAAGAAAAAGGATTGGATAAATTACCTTAGATAGTAATACGTATTAATGTACTTGATTATAATTAAATTCGAAGAAAATTTTTTTTTCAGGCGTTACCGGGTTAATATACATTACCAAGTTCAAACTCTAACCAACAATAAAGAGGAAAAAAAACTTTTGTCCACACGAAATATTGTGAGAAAGCTCCTTAAGTGTACACAAAAATAAGAATTTGATATCACATTGGCATATTTTGGAAAATAATTATTTACCTCACAATAGATTCCATAGTTTTGAGAGTAAATTATTAATCAAAGATACAAAATCTTTCTATTTCTATGGAAAATTTGAATTAATTAGAAGGTAGTAGTAGATGAGAAAATACATAAAGAACACATCAATACCTTACTTTATTCCATGCTTTTCCAATGTCATCCATCTGACAACACTTCTATCCTCAACTTATATCTGGAGCATAGGCTGATAAGAGGTTTTCCAGTTCATGATGTGGACTGACATATTTTCTTTCTCAATGCTCTTCTTTCATAGTAACTGATATTGCATCTTACCTCACTACATTCAGGGAAACTACATTTTCCAAAGATACAATCGGTATCATGCAACCCCCCTGCTACGTCGGTCGATCCGATAATGACCGTAAGTTAAGAGAAATAGATGCTAGGACGAATCGTTTTAGAGATTCATTCTTTCCGCGAACAATACGTGACAATAATCGAATAAGGAAGTAATTTAGATTCAACTGGTGTTTACACCCCCTGCCACACGCCGAAAGGCGGCTTGTAGGGTATTAATGTAGATGTAGATGTAGATGTACATATACAACCTTGTAGATAATAATAATATGTTTATTACAAGTGTTATCCCATTGACAGTTTGCAATAAAAACATTTACAGAATTATAAAGTACTATTGCAATAAGAAATATAGCCAGGAAAAATAAATACAATCAATAAAATACCAACAAAAAAGTAATTTAGATAATGTTAACTTAATATCTAATTTTATATTTTTTAAACGAATGTTGTCTAAGGTGAAGGAATTATTCATTCAAAAATGTGAGATAAAATATTGAGTTATTGTGGTTTTGTAGACTTTATTAAGACCTTTTTTGTTTATTCCTTTTAAAATTATCTTAGCCTGGCATTGGCAATCATCCTACAATTATGAAGTCAGTGTTACGATAAGAAATCAGTCTTTTACACTGGTACTTATCATTGTTTATTTCTCCGTTGATGATCAACGGGCGTTTCAGCTAGTTATTATATGTAATTAACACTTTGAGAAGAAAAAAAAGCTGCAATAACTTGGACACTGTCATATAGCATACATGCATGTTACTGACTCATTTACCGCAGAATATGATATTTGCATTAATGCATTATAGCTTATACATCACAATAATTGCTTATTAGCTACACTTGGGAGTGTTTTAACATTAACCCCACATAATTGAAATGCAATATAAATGTTGAATTGAATTCAAATAAAATAATTCACTAAATAACAAATTAAATTAACTAAAAAACAATATTGCAATGCAGGTAGGGTTAACAGAGGCTAACCAACCTGTGTAATCACATGCATTTTCAGAATGGCCAGCTCGCTCGTCCATACACCATCAACGTAACTCGTACATAAACTTTTTGTGAAGAAAAAAATTATTCTAATTACATAAAAAGGTCATTTATAAATGAAACCTTGGTTATATTTGTTCAAATATTAATTAAATTGTATATCACCTCTCCATATTGCAATTACAATTGGAAATATGTTGAGTATATTTGGTTTGTTATCATCAATATATTTTATAACAACATAGAGTGCAGTGGTAAAAAGCTGGGAAAGTATCAAAGGTTAATAGGATTCTGACTGAATTGACTCCAAACAGAGAATGGCTTTGTGATGTGAGACTTCACGGTTATAATCTCTCTATAAGAATCCAATCAACAGAAATATAACAAAACATGAACTTCAGTTACAGAGCGATACAGACTTTAAGCAAAAACAAAAAGTTAGTACTAACCTCAAAGATAGAATTTTTTAAATACCATGTCATCCTGAAAAAATGTATGTCGATTGGAAATATTGATAATGAATGGATGATTTAAATACATGTTGAACTGAGAAAGATCAGATTTCCGTTAATTGAAATATACCTAGACCTTCTTTGTTTCACTTTCCTGTCATTTTAAATTTATCTAAAATCATTGTTCAAATCATGCAAAGGTTATTAGGATATCCTTAAAATCAAGTATTTAAGTTTGATAATTGTTAAAATGCTTGTCAATTCTTCCTAAAATTACACTTGTTTTGACCTGAGCCTTGGTGATGTAAAGTATTCTGCCCAAAAACAGGTTAGAGCGTTTTCCGTACCACCATTAGTCACCAACAGCTAGAGAAAGGCTGTACCACAGTAGCTTTCATCACAGACATGAATTTTATTGAGATAAGTGAGTGCAAGATGTACTCTTCTATGTTTTGTACCAAAATACGATTTGAAATATGCAACTTTATTCAACAATTGTTTAATAAAATGTGCACAGTCATACATACAATTATATATACTTATAAATTATCCCATAGGGAAATTAGATGGATTATGTATACCGTGATGTGAGAGAGGCTGGTATAAAACTGGTTCTTTACGAACGAATGATCAGAAAACGTTGATTCTCAACCATGTTTAATTCTTATAAACTCTTGTATAATTTAAATAATGTCTACATTTGCAGAAAAGTACAAATCCGATTTTCAAAGCTGATATCCTTTGATATTAAATCCATTATCTTGTCAACCAGTAGAACGCTGTACGAAATTCAACTTGTAGCAGATCTTCACAAAATTTGAAGTATTGTGGCATGGACAAAACAAATGCAAATATTTCTGGAAATAATAATTCAGTTAATCCCCAATTTAGATTATATATCAAAGAATATAGTTTTAAAGTATTAATTTTTTCTGAGATTTACAATCGACTGATTATAAACAATTTTATGTCCATAGAATTGAAATGCAATATTTAAGATTAATTACATTATATGATGATAAGTATATTTTTTAGATAAGAAATAAAATCAGAAATATATTCTGTCCCATTTTGGAGATAGTACAATTATGACCTTGTTAAATCCCAAAATTCCTACATAATTTTCGATACTGTAAATACCTACCCGTGGCGGATCTAGGATCGAGCTTTGGGAGGGGGCTTCAGAGTTGGGATTGAAGATTCATTTTCTATTTATCAATTTTTGTAAGAAATTTTATACAATTAAACTCAGTATACATATTTGAATTATGCTTATTTTCTTCACATCTCAATAGTATGAACACTGATACATTTTTTTACTGTGACTTCTGGGAGGGGCTACAGCCCGCATAGCCCCCCCTTTGATCCGCCACTAATACCTACAGCTGATTCACAAATAAGATGAATATAACACTGGATGTATTTGTAACTAGAAAATTTCTGAATGTATCATAAATGTGCACATGATATATACAAAATTTAATTTCTTTTCTCCTAAGCTTTACGCTCGAGAAGTTGTTAGGGAAGAGAAACTATTCCGTAAATTAATATAATAACACAGGCCGACAAGATTTTGGTAATATTGAAGTAGTCACTTGTTTCTTAATGCATTTTTGAGGTAAATGCAGAAGTCGTTAGGAAACTTTTTCACCACATACAGTTTTTTTAGAATTTTGCATTATCATTATAGGAACAAAGTAATTTATTTGTTAATTTTTATCTTTATACTAGCGAAAGTGTCCGTTTCTTCTAACGGGGATGTTAAATTTCATTAGTACCAGTATAACAACCTTTATCGTAATACATTCATAATTGTTGATGGATTGGATGGAGCAAATACCAGACTTTCAACACCAATATACCATGAAATTTAAGTTACAATTAAGTGTACAAAGCTGTATCCACCCAATATTCAATCTCATATACTTTGAATGAAAAATTTATTCAACTGAGCCAATATAAAATAAAAATTTACAAAAGCTAAAAGTTAAATTTCATCAAAAAGCCATTTCAAGGATGTCTAAGAAGTAGCAATAATGCATCACAAAAAATACCAATTTGTATGAAAAAAATTATCCTAAAATACATTCTATATTGTATATTTGCAAAATAAATGTGTAAAATCGTCTACCTCTATTCCAAGATCCTAAAAATTTGGGCTCAGACCACTCATTGTCATTTTCCACTTCCATTATTTCATTGAATTTAAGAAAACGAAATCCAACAAAGCAAACCAAAAGACAGCTTAAATGTAATGTAACCACAAGGATGATCATTTAAATAAATTAAGATTTCCAGAAATACATCCCACAAACTTCATCCATGATCTCCAGTTGGAAATATTCCTATAACTATAATAAAATATGCAAGTTATGATGGCAGACATTGGCTGACATAAAAAGCAAATTATTGAAATCCCATTGCAACCTGTATAACGGAACATATTGACAGTCATTGCAATATTATATCAAAATATATATTATATCTAAAATAAGGCATGAAATATATATAAAAAAATGATTTACTCCCCAGAATGTTATGACCATGTATACCCAAATCTAGCATAGAGCGATGTGAAAGGAAAAGCTGGAGCAAAGAGATTTTGAAAGGAGAAGATTCAACAGGACTTCAACAGAACTAATGGAAAACAACAAGGATTTAACTGAAGCAAAAAGGAAGAGGAGCATATGAACTAAAAATGCCTGATTTTTACCATGACTCCCTCGAAATCCATTGTATCATCCTTTAAACCCAATTTACTTATCATTACATATCAAAAACATAAATTGACATGATATAACGCAAGTGAAACATGATCAAAGAAATAGGTAGGTCTTAAATGTATTGGAAAACTAAGAGACTCATTTAAAAACAATGAATTGAACACAATATATGTAATAATATCTTACTTCTGCAGCCACCCTTAAAGCATTCAGTGGCTGCCGTTATACTTCCCTCGCCCTCCACAGGAGCCATCAAGAGGCCTCGTACATTCTTCCAACGAATGCCTCCACAACTTGGTGTCTCTCTGAAGCAACTGTCCCACATTGAAGACAATAGTGGTCCATTTCCACCACTCTCCACTTTACTCCCAAGCTGCAGCTCTGGAGCTTCTCGTATTATTTGAAGAACATTCAGTGCATATTCTCTATATGAATATTAAGACAAACATATAATATATTAAATATTATTATAAATGCCAATTGATATTCCAGTAATAAGAGCAGACCCTGTTAAATATTTACAAGGTAACTAAACAAGGCAATTACTAATATAAATGAAATATGGTTACAATTTTAATCACCTATGAATGAATGAGTCACTGAATGTATAATTAGGTATAATTGGAGAAACATCTATATTTAATAGATAGGAGATGGGTTAACAGATATTACTTTAATTTGTAATCATCATAAAGTAATTTTTAATACACCACTTTGTGCTACCAGTGCCTCAATGAGGCCATGGCAGTGGACGGTGATGCATAGTCGGACGAGACCACACTTGCCCTTGCACACAAAGTTCCCAAAATGGCCTGTGGAAAAACTACTACTAAATCGTCGACCCATAACCTTGTGCCCAAAGCAGTGCGGAGCTTGTGTTAAAAATGTAATGTACTCAAACCAAACTAGCTAGGCATACTCTATGCTCCGAAGGACTGGATACACAAAGAATATATTTCAATGAATTTCTATGAACCTATTATATTTCCATAGGAAGTTCTATTGGAAATGGATACGTTGCCAATAAAGAATAGCAATTACGCACCTGAAAAAGAATAACATTAATATATAACTGATGAAAAATTTAAAACTTAGGTCTCATATTTTTCCTTAAGTAGATAATCAGCAACTTCCCGTTGATCAGTATTTCATGAATAACTCCTAAACAATAAGTTATACAAAAATATCTTTCACACAAAAGTTATATTAAATTGCATTTTCTAAAACCTTTTTAAATAATTGTATATACCTAAGTATCAGATTAATGGAGATATTTTGCAAATATCAGAAACGAGCCTCGAAAAGTAGAGCTCGACTTCCAGCTAACACATTTAAACCAGAAACTAATCAACTCTAACGACACCAACCAAAGTACTATATATGAAATTTGACGTTGATAAAACAAATAGTTTTCATATTACAGTGCCCACTAAGTACATAATTAGCTACTTCCGGTTTATCAGTATTTCACGAATAACTGCTTAGCAATCTGTGATAAAAAATTTGTTCAATACAGCAGTTATAGAAAATTACATTTTATAAAACAATAGTATATATCTAAATATCATTTTTTTTTTAGATATTTCACAAAAAAAAGGAATTTGCTTCCAAGAATAAAAAAGCTCAATTTCCGGTTAAACGATTTGATAAAAAACATTTATCAACTCTGTCAGCACACCACAGTATATATGTGAAGTTTGGTACTGATAGGGCTAATAGTTTTCACCTTAGAGCGCCCACAAGCTCACACACACACACACAGATGCAGACATCGTTCCAAAAATGGTCAGAACGTATTCTAGGGACCCCAATACATGTATTTCGGTTGAAATCTTGAAGTCAAATTTTTTCATTAAAACAATACCTTCTATATACTATGAATATGGAGAAAGTAAAAATCCAATTATTATGAAGGAATTGACCCTAAAATACATTGTATATTGTATGTTTGCAATAACAAAAGTGTACAATTTTCTACCTCTATTCAAAGAGTCTAAACAATTTAGGTTACAGACCACCCTTTGCCGTTTTATACTTCCATTATTTCATTGAATTTAAGAAAAAGAAATCCAACAAAGCAAACAAAAAGGCAGCTTAAATGTAAAGTAACCACAAGGATGATCATTGAAACAAATCAGATTTCCAGAAATCCATCCCACAAATTTCGTCCATGATCTCCAATTGGAAATATTCCTATAACTATAATAAAATCTGCTAGTTAAGATGGCAGACATTGGCTGACTCAAGCAAATTGACGAAATCGTATTGCAACCTGTATAAGACAACATATTGACAGTAATTGCAATATTATATCAAAATATATATTACAACTCAAATAAGGCATGAAATATATATAAAAAAAAATTATGAACTCCCCAGAATATTATGATCATGTATCCCCAAATCTAGCATAGAGCAATGTGAAAGGAAAAGCCGGAGCAAAGATATTTCGAAAGGAGAGGATTTAACAGTACTTCAACAGAATGAACGGAAAACCACAACAATTCAACAGAGGCAAACTGGAGCAAGAGCATATGAAAAAATACCTGAATTTCCCAATCACACCATCTAAATCCACTGTATCATACTTTAAACCCAATTAACTCTTCATTACCGATTAAAAACATAAATTGACTTGATATAACACCATCGAAACTCAAAGAAATAATTAGGTCTTGCATTGTATTGGAAAACTTAGAGACGCATTTAAAAACAATGAATTGATAACAATATATGTAATAATATCTTACTCTGCAGCCACCCTTAGTGGCTGCCGTTATACTTCCCTCGCCCTAAACAGGAGCCATCGAGAGGCCTCGTACATTCTTCCAATGAATGTCTCCGCAACTTGGTGTCTCTCTTAAGCAACTGTCCCATAAGGTAGACTGTAGTGGTCTATTTCCACCATTCTCCACTTTACTCCCAAGCTGCAGCACTCTGGAGCTTCTGGTATTATTTGAGGAACATTCAGTGCATATTCTCTATATGAATAATAGGACAAACACATAATATATTTATTATAATTATAAATGCCAATTTAAATTCCAGTAATTGCAGAAGATCATATTAGATAATTACAAAGCAATTAAACAAGGAAATTACAATTTTTGATGCATAGTGCTAAACCTATATTGAAATGAGGATCTATTAAATGATAAAAGAGTTTACTTAGATTATTTAAGAGGAGAGCCTGATCCAACCTTCCCAAACTAACCTGTAGTATCTGGTTCATCAATTTCTACCACATCTTAGCTTTGTAGTTGGTGACGGTTATTAAGTCAAGATCATTAGGTACAGAATGACTTATATTGCCAAAGCAATTTAGAATGTGCTGCTATTCCTATGCATTTTACATTTTTTCTCTTCCACAGGATGGTTTAGGAGGAGATTTTAAGGTAGGTACACCAGTAAACCTATATCAATAATGTATTTATAAGTACCCCATTCCTGAAAGGTTAGAAAAGAGACCATTAATAATCAATGAAAAAATTTTAATCATTAAAATTATTATTTTCTAATGATAATCAGATACCAATACTTAAAAAATATATTCTAAAATCTTAAGAAAAACATACCTTATTTGGTCATCACCAATTGGGAAGGCATTGGAATCCATCCATCCCACTAAAATCTCAAATAAGATGCCTTCTTCAAAGTGCATCGATTATTAAAACGTCTCACTCAACATCAGAGGTCAGATCAGACCCTCTACATGAAATCTTCAAGTTTTAGTCCCATAATGGGCAGAACTTCTCTATCAAGAGAGGCAAAATTCCTCTCGGTGACGAGAATTGTATCTGCAAATGGTATCTCTCTTTTGATAGCTACCAGAAAGTCTTGAAGGGCAAAACATCTCAATCGGAATCCTGATCGTCGATGAGAATATTATTTTGCCAAAGGTAGCTTACTATTGAGTGATACCATGAGGTACGCAGACCCTCTTTCCATGGGCAGAACCTCTCAAACAGGAAAGGCGTTACACCTTCCCTGAAGAGAACTGTATTCTGAAAATGGTACCTTTCATTTGAGAGCTACCCTGTGGTACTCAGACCCACTCGATGGGCAGAATCTCTCGACCTGGGGGAGGCATCACACCACTCCATAGTGAGAATTTTATTCTGCTAGGGTAGCTCTCTTTTGAAGTTACCAGAAGACCAGAAGACCTCTCCATATGGGTGCCTATAAAACAATAGTTGTTAATTATGGTCTTAAAATAATTGAATAATTTTGTCCAATTTTATTTAGATATTTCCAAAGTATTCCAGGCTTAAACCTATTTACTCTAAAAGTTGTAACCCTATGTTGATTCATTACCTCGAAAGTCCTGTTAATATATTGAATAAGTAGTCCGCTTTCCCAGTGCCTATCCAACAACATCCAAAGATTTCTAATTTTTCTGTTCCCAGCTGCTGGGGTTCAATGAACATAGGTACGGCATTGCTTAGTCCCACATTAAGTTGACCTCAACTAATGCAAACTTACGATCTTCATCTGCGTGCTCATAGGAGTTGTTTGCTTTTGTTTACCATCTCTTTGTAATGCCGTCTTTAGTTATTGTATCTCTGCTGCGAATAAAGCTTCAAAGGCACTCAAATATTTATTATAATTTTCAAACTTTGGATTAAGTTTTACCATAAAGCTAGTTTAGTTTAGTTATCATTAGTTTATTTACTATATAGAAATTGTCTTACCTCTCTAGATTATTATTGACTGATATCCACTCCTTTTCTATCATTAAAAGTAAGAAAACAATCCACAGTTCAACAGCGCATTCATCAGCTGAAATTATTTCTTAGCATTAAGTGTCATGCAGGAGGTAAACATTTAAGAGCAGTTTCAATGACATTAACAATTTTCTTGGAATTCTGTAAGGAGAGACTTTGATCAGTGCAATTGTTCACTCATGCCTCGGTAGCTTGCATTTCATCACAGCCATGATCAAGACTGGGACAAAAGAAAATGAGGGATGCATTTTTCTATATCCTGTACCACATGACCAATGGAAACAGTCCATTCATCAGAGTATGATAGCAGGAACAAAGGAGAATAATTGAAGTAAAAATAGAAGGATCGCGAGGAAGGGCAAAAACAGGAATGGGGATTCTAGAATACGTAAAAAAATGGCAAAGTTACACCCAAATGAAAGATGATTACCAGCACCAACTACAATGAAAATTTATCACTTGAGTCAATTAAAAATAAACTCTTGTTGCAAAGTTGATTACTTAGTAAAATGCATTGGCATGCAAACCACAGGAAAAATAAAATCTAATATATAAATAGTGATTTGCTAAGGATAATTGAGAGAAACGGATAAAGGGAATCATGAAATCAGAACAGAGAAACAAAGAATGGACTAGATTATCCTAAAACTCCGTAAGTTCACTAGTAAAACTTCACAATCCTTAAAACCATAATGGAAAAATATTGAAAGGAATAGCTATGAACCGTAATTTTATATGAATTTTGTAGAAATACTGAAATAATATTCAATTTATGCTTAAAAATATTTTTTTATTATTATTTTTCGAAATACTAACAATTTTTAGAGGAAATATTAAGGTCAACGAATGCGAAAAAGGTCGGGAAATTATAAAATGAAAAATATATGAAATGTGCAAAAGAAAATCAAAGGAATTGGGTATTTTAATAGTGAAGCCTGTAATATTGTGCTCACTACCTAAGTAAATGCACTTACTTTAAGGAATAAGCTGTCTTTTTACCTAGGACGTGACTTTCTCTTACGACTGAGTTTCACTTTCTACATCGGCGAGGGAAATCAGCAGAGTACTGATGAAGAGAAAACATCCCAGTTACTGGTCACCTGTAAATAAATATTTGCTTTAATTAAGTTGCATTACAAATTGTCAGTTCACAGTTATTACTATTATTAATATAAATTGATAATAATGTAGCAAGGACTTATTAAATTTACAGTATGACATTATAATCATTACATGAGTAAAACTTGCCTGAAATCGGCTTATGCGATTAAAATTCATGATTGAATTAAATGTATTGAAAGTGATGTACTCATTTTGTTACAAACAAGAATAAAATCTATTGATTTAATATAATTAGAATGATAAATCTAAAAAGAATGAAAATTTTATTTTAAATATGGCATGAATAAGAATACAGTAGAGTACACAAAATACAGAATAATAATATTAACAATTATCGTGACTTGGCACAATGCACTTTTGTGTTGTTAAAAATTATCACAAATGGTCATCATATGGTTTGCTAAAATATATTACAGATTATACTTTTTAGGTAACTATATTCAGATTCAATGAAGTTAATAATTATTTATACCACTGGCATTGCTGCTGAGTTTTTTAAATCCTGAAATCCCTTATGGTTACAATTGCCATGATATCTCATCGGAAAATACGTAAAGAAAAGTTTTTAAAAAGGCACATGCAAAACTCGTTCCTAAGTAGTTACTGAAAGTTTCAGAATACTTAATAGTGATCGATTTAAAACATAAAACGCATTCTTAATTCCTAACCATCATATCGAAAAAGACACACGACCGAATTACTTTTTTATTCTAAAAGTCGGCAAGTGATACGTTAAAATTTAAATCGATTGTACAGTAGGCTTTTAGGAACAACCACTTCTTCTTGTTTTCTCCGAGTGCCGAGTTTTCTGAGATATTAAACCAGCAACTCATTAGCAGCCGTGTAACAAATTTTCATTCTTTACATATGAATTGATTTGTACTACCGGAAAGAAGAAATACTACAAAACTAAAATAACCTTAGAGCAGAGAATACTTTGATAGTCACTTCTTGGCTAATAAATATTTACGCCACTGGAATTGACACTGAATTTGAAATCTCGAATTCCGTTAGAGTTCCTGTTGGCGAAATCTCACAAGAAACTGGAAAATATTTTAAAACGTATATTGAAAATGCATTCCTTAATATTTATTTAAATTTACAGAACACCCATTAATGAGGGATGAAAAAGCAACTAATTCTTGATTCCTAGACAAAAATCAAAAGTGATGTGACTGAATTACTCGGGCAAATTCTTCTAGAAGTGATCTTTGGCAATTGATACGTTAAAATTTTAATTGACAATTCATGAAAAAGAATGTTTCGAAATTGTGCTATTGAAAGCAGGAGTAAAGAGGTAGTTTCGTGGACGAAGGTCAAGGTATGGGAAAGAGCTTCATTATCTCAAACAAACAGCTTTTCGGTGACGCTTGGTTTCCACTGAGTTCCAGTTATTTAATCACTGTATTATGTTGTAACATGTATTACATAATAGAAAGATCGCGCGGCGCATACGACAGGAATAAATTCAGTAATAGGATACATTGTAATGAAGCAATTACCTTATAAGCGTTATAATAAATAATCACTTAAAGTATGTATTGATAAATCTATGTGACGTAATACAATTTCAACTCCCGATGTCCGTAACCGTTGGTGACTTCTCGTGTAGAACTCGAAAGGTCTTTAACGAGATTTTAAACCTCTAATTCATAAAAACCGTGTTCTAAATTTTGTTTCATGACATCAGAATTATTAAAAAATATTTACTTCCAATAAACCTGAGGCGTGCAGGAGAAAAAAATTGGAACAGTTTCGAAGTTAATGAGTTATTCACGGCTCCAGTAACGAATATTTCGCAAAGACATAAAACGAAACGTCAGTAGAATCACACAAGGCATATTCGCTTATTGGATCACAGGTGAGCTTAACGAACGATTACTTTGCTTATTAAATGATTACTAAACTTAGCTCATAATAACTAAGCTTTGCATGTGATAACTTCTTTTCTTAAGTGATAATTCCGCTTAGGAGATAATAACTCCGCTTCTCAAGCGATAACTTAGCTTAAGACATAGTAAATAATAATTCTAAAAACTGTAACTTATAGTTTTAAGTGAAAGCTCTGCTTAGCAAATGATAATTCCGCTTACAATATGACGACTTCTCAACTTAAGAGATAACTTCGCTTTTAAGTGAAAACTTCGCAAAGCAAATGATAATAATAACTTCTCTAATGGAAATTAAAAGACCCCAATTACATCCATTTAAAAAATTATTTCTGCTTACAAAGACACACAACCATTCCCTAGCCAGAAAATTCCAACTTGCCGGGGTTCGAACCCGAGACCTTTGCGTTGGCGTAGCTAGCGCGCTAATCACTTCGTCACCGCAGCAGGCAACTTATTTAATCTGAGATTCCCTAAGAACAGAAAACCGAATGTAATTTCCCGAACATTGAAATTCCTGCTCATTCAAGACAACTATTCGCCGGAAATATTTTCATCGCGATAGAATATCGATGAATCACATAAATAAGCGCAGACTTAGTAAGAATTTTCATTACGCGCAAACTTTCTTTCTTGGAATTTTTTCACTTGGAAGTGATATATTTCGCATTAATGTCTAACGAAACATCGGAAGTATCATCTCTTGGCATTTGAGATTCCCTGAGAACAGACAATTTTTCCGCGTCAGTAAAAATCTAATAATTTGAATTACCGAATGTTGAAAATACGATACAAATTTAATTTACCGAATGTTCAATCTCCCGCAAGCTCATTCGGAAAACATCGTTGACAGAAATATTCCGTGTCATGGTAGATTAGCAATAGATAGATTAAGTGCATTGCATCCAAATACACTATGCTTTTAACACATATCTGCACTTCAAAAGTTTAAACATAACGAAAAAGATTCAAATTCTTACCGTTACTCTGGAAGTGAACCACCACGACCTTTCTCCCACGAAGTCTTACCGGGAACTGCAAATTTTGTCACAGAAAACCATTACAAAAGAGAAGCTGCGTTCTGATTGGTGGAAATTTGTTTCCCCCCACCCCTACCGCCGTCAACCGTTACATTTAAAATCACCAAAAATAATGAAAATAATTATATGTTGATTTTAAATAACAGAATTTTGTTTAAATAATTAAATTTTTGAAATAGGAATTAATTGTAAAAAACTACTTTTAACTATTAGCGAGTTCTATAATAACCTCGAAGATAACGATGTCTGGTATTAACTGGGTTAGGATAAACGCTAAGAAAAGAATAGTATTGAGATAAGCATCTTAGTTAGAGTATGGAAGTAGATTACAATTCAAAATTAAATTAAGTGGTCAGTCGTAAAGTGAGTAAATATCCTTTTGGTTAACACTTATAAAATCCCATTCTCACTTTACCGGAAATTGCATGGATTCAAATATCGCATTGATCGTCAAAGGAACTGCTTGTTTATAATATCAAAAATTTTGGAAAATTTACGTGCATTTTGTTAAAATGCTCGAGAGAAAGTTTCGAAAACGATATTTCACGACCAAAATAATAATCTTCGTTCAATTTCTGTTCTTTTGGTGCTTGTCTCGACTCAGCACGACCATACCTTCTAATTTAATTCTTCAAAAGAATTGAAGCCTGCAAACGATAAAAGTGAAGTTTAGGTGTATTTTTTATGGAAAACTGTTTGAGCGATCTTGGTTCGAACCCAGAGGGAGTATCGAGTAAAAATAGAACGGTACATTGTTCTTGATCTCAAAGAATACATGTGCAAATTTTTTGCCGGTTCGGAAAAACGTTGTGGACTCTAATCGATGACAAACACTGAATTTCTACTTTACACATAAGGTTAGTATTTAGTTAAAATTTTCCTCTAAAACAACGTTTCAAGAGAGTGCAATCTTCAAGACGATCAGCGATCATATTACGACACACGTTTTTAAATTATCCCACCTCCCTGTATCTGATTAATACACGAAGTAATGAATGCATGATTGGTAAATTGATTCCTCTATTTGAATCGTTAACACCGTACACGACTTGAGTAGATAATAGCGATATTCTGGAAGGAATACTAAAGAAATGAATGATATGGTAACGGAAAATCCATGGCAACACCAGCACGATGAACAAAACCATCTCAAAACTTTTCCAATCAATAGTTTAAACCGGTATTTGCAACTCAATCTCACACTGTGTTGAAATAATACTACACTTTGTTAATACACGAATTGTACAATGCATGTCATTCGACAATTCTACAATCCACCTCCCTCAATAACAAGTTCATCAGAAGAAGGATCGATTTCGTGAAGGATTGCTCCCGTATAATTATTACCTTCGAATAGAAGTAAATATTCCAAAGCATAGAAGCTGTACGGCATGTCATTCAGTTGCACAAGAAGCACAATCCAAGGAACCAGGTTCGATATTCCAGCACAACTCTTAGATCCACCTCCTGGTTGTTAAAGCTACCACACCACTCACAAACACACGTAATATCTAAATATATACACTACGAAACGTAATAAATTATACTTTTTAGTCCGCACAACCACATTGAAGTCAAACATTCGTAGAAACATAGTCAATTCTTGCACTCACCGTACTTCGCTTCGCTACTCGCGATTCTTCTGAAAATAAAAGACAGTCCAACGAAGCGTTTCGGAAGGTGACATCGTCATTAATAATGACCTCGTGATTTCGAAAGCTAAGGAAGAATTGCCGATTTTTAAGAAAGGCAAACCTTTCTTTCAGACGTTTTCAGGTAGGAAATAGCTATGAATAGAATTAGGCATTTCGCTGATATCGTACGTACTCCACGACTTAATCTGAACCGTTCTTCTTGAGTGACAACATTATCCCAACTTCTGTATTCACCATTAATGCTATGTCTCAAACTTTGCAGAAAATACACTTTTATCAATCGTGAATTAAACACCCCGTTCCGTAGGAAAACGTTTACTAAACCAAACAGTATTACATTATGAGTCAGCTGATCTTGGAGGCACGCCATGAAACCATGGTCGATCTTTATAATACTGTGTGGTTTAGTAAACGTATTCCAATTTTGCTAAAAGACTTCGCAGGAGCACAATTTACACCACAAACCAACCTTATGTCATCCATTAAACTCGGTTGTCGCTTATATGAAATGACGACGCTTTAAGTTTCCTTCGGAAAATTCCAGAACGATCGGAACTCGATGTTCTTTTTTTCCACGTCTGACTCATGTAACTTCAAATTACTATGCATTGAGAAATGGCCTTATCTACATTGGCAAAAATTTTCAAAGTGCCTCAAAATTGCGCGTCATTGTGAAGTTGGTTTGTTTGAAAGAAGTCCTTTTCTCTAGATTTCAGTATGACGCATGTGTTTCGTTAGAGTATACGTATGGGAAATATACATGAAGAACGTTTTTCGACAGTTGAAGGCCTCGACTCGACTCACAGCAATGTCGTAAATCAAGTGTCGAAAAGTGTGTTTTTCTAAATCTGTGATCGAAAAATTCCCAAGAAGATACTTCTGATAATTCATTGATTACGTGCTTCAGTTCACGGGAATTGGGAATCCTTCGATCAAGTTACAATAGCAAAATGCAGGATTCTACTGTAAGTACAATGACATGGTGCATTGATTTGAATCTAGATGTATGTGAATATGAAATTTCACCTCGTGTGTAAGCAAAGAGTAGTTCTACTTGACTCTCTGATATCAGAATTCTGAGTGCAAATACATTCGTATTCTAGATTATTTAGTATTTACAAGCATAACTTGATTGATAGTACTTATATAGGCAAGATATTTCATTGTTCAATCGATCAAAAAAAAATTACGAACTTTTGATCAAGGTGGTGAGCCGTAGTAAACTTCATCCTTAGTGAAATTAGAATTTTTATGAAGAAATCTAACGATGCTAAATGTTGTACTCTATTTATCTAATCTTGTTTCTTTAATGAATTCGTTAGTCCTTTATCCTGTGAGAAAAGTCAATGAGTAGAGCGGGGTCCTTTGGGATATCTTTGGCTCGTTTCAATGATTTTAAATCATTACGAAACTTTTTCGGAAGGAATCGAAGCATGCGCAGTTGATGAGCAAGAGAAAAGGTATCATAATGAGGGGATGCTGAAAATAAAGCATAAGCTTTTTTTAGAAAATGGATATCTTTCCGTCCAACTTAATCCTTTCCATTTGAACAATAGCAGACACAGTCACCTAACTCAGTTACTTAAGCTGCTGCATGTACTAGATAACTTTCAGACGTGATTTGTACTAATTCCGAAAAGATTATGAATTTGGAGGTCTCGGCAATTTCAATATTTTTTTGGGAAGTTTATTGCATAGGATATTTCTCTATCAACCTAAATCAAACCAGGTGCAAAGTATAAACAAATAGGTTACGATATTGAGAAGTCTTAAACATGAAAGACTTCAGATGAGATGCTCCTTCGATGAGCTTTAAATGCAACCCTTCTGATGTTTGGTAATTGGAAATTCTTTGCAGTTGGGCTAAGTCTTTGGTGGAAGGGTTATTTATATAGAGTCTTTTACATTAAGTAGGAAATTTGAAGGTCACTAATCTCGCGAATTCTTAGCTGCTTCTCTTCTCTGCTGGATATCTTTATCGGTCTACTATCCCATACACCGATATACATTCTTTTTCCTTACGATGACGTCTTTTATAGGTGATTTTTTTATCATTATCTCTATGTCGAAAATATTGATATATGAAACATACATCATTGCAAAAATGTAGATTCCTAAAGTTTATTGCGAATATATATTTAATATCCAAACTTAAAAGATTTCGCTCTACTACTTCTTCGAGTTCGCGAAATATATGGGTGATTCTGGACGAAAATAATTTTTTGCAAAAAAAATTTAAAAATATATTGAAATTGATACTTTTTGAAATTCGTCTAAATATAATTGTTAGCAATGGCAACAGTCGTGGAAAATTACCAAGGCGGTTGATGGGCGGGGCCAGAATGTCAGACAGTTAAATTTCGACCAATCAGGTGACGGCAATTTCGATCTTCGGTTGCGCAGGTGGTTTTTTTTGTCAGTTCCTGTCTAGATTTCTTCCGGTGCAGAAGTGCTGCCAAACTGATTTTTGAAAAGGCCGTTAGAGATATGAATTTGCCAATTCGGTCCAAGTTCGTCAATGTTTTTTAGAGTGCCGATTTTGTTTATTGTCGCATAATATTTTAGCAATAATTAATATTCGAGAATGTATATATTTTTAGGAAGAGGCCAGAATTCAGTTTTCAACATCCATCGCCGACTTCACTCAGGATTTTCAGCGAATGGTAAGTTACTCAGATACCTAATTAGATTTTGTCTTCTTTTTTATAAAGTCTTTGATATAATTGCTGTAGCGTGAAATGTTAGGGATTTTTGAAATGTAAGTGTCATAGATGAGTCATATCGGTACTCGACGTTCCAGATTCTAAGATTAGGACTTAAAAACCCGTCACTCAAAGTTATTTCTTTTAATTTTCACATTAAAATAGATCTACACGAAAAGGATAGATTGAACCGGCTATAGCAAAGATATGTGGGCCATTATGTCGACGAAAATCAGACGTATAGTCGGTAAATGTTATTGCTTTAACCGACGAAGCCTTTTTGTTGAAATATTTTGCTTGTAACTGGATATTAGGCGATTGCAAAGCTATTAATAATCTATCTATGAACTAAAAATTCGTTGTTGGAGCCGTAAGTATTTTTTTAACTTCGAAACTGTTCCAATTTTGTTTTCCTGCGAGCATCAGTTCTATCGAGAGTTAATATTTGTAAATAATACTCTCATAACGAAAGAAAATTTGGAATGCGGCTGTTAATTAATAAGAGGTTTAAGATTTTGTTTCAAAACCTTTCGAGTTAAATACGAGAAGTCACCAACAGTAACGTACATCGGGAATTCTAATTACATTACGACACATAGATTCATCAATGCTCTATTACAGCGATTCTTCATTAGATCACTTGTAAGAGAACTTCTTCATTCATGTATTTACTAAGTTTATTCCCATCGTAAGTGCCTCGTTATTTTTATTGTATAGCAAATTCTACAACTCAACCTACCGATTTAAATAACAGAATTTCGGTGCGAAACTGAAGGTCACATGACAGCTGTTTGTTTTGAGGTAACGACGCACTTTCTTTTTACCCATGCGCGAAAGCATTTTGCCTTCACCTTGATCTTCTTTATCAGAACTACTCTTGCTTTCAAAACATTTCTATTTCAATACATTTACATTTTTTGAATCATCGACTCAAATTTCAACCTTTCATTTGCCGACTTTTAGAATAAATCTTCGAATTAATTCAGTCGTTGATCATGTTTGAGCGGATGGTTAGGCATTCAGAATGAGTTATTTTTTATATCAGTCATCAGTCCTTTTTATTTTGAATTACTACTTAGGATTCAACTTTACTTTCCCTACCTTATTTAATACTCATGCATTGTCAAGCCGAGCTCGCGTACGTCAGTATTGATCTGATCATCGTATTGAATAATAGAATTTTACGCCTTTAAATTTATTTACCGAAAATATTAATAATCCAGATATGGATATTTTATTAGAAATGTTTATGGAATTATTACTCCGCTGATTTACTGTACTAATTCAGAAAGTGACACAATAATCGTTGAGAAGTTTGAATCCTTATCGTTTCGCGATAGTTTTCAGTTATTTTCAAGTCTACGGAATGAATGTTAAGTTCAGTATCTCTCTCACCAGAAAAACATTCATTTCTTACCGAAATAATTTACAATTTTAAAATTGAAATAAGTTTTTTCAGGAATCTTATTCAAGTTTGAAGAATCGGTATTGAGAGCAACATTTAGTCAATCATTCATGACCTTTTGTCACAAGCGAATCTCTGAGAATCGGATCAAATTTTAGTGAAACATGTATTCTAATTTTAAGGATTAAATTTCTGAATTGATTCTCCAGTTGATACATCTTATAAAGGTAACCAGATTTTTAAAATCTTTAACGGAAATGTTATTTTAAAACCACGGATTTCCTCATTTGGAAAATTATTAGTTTTGTTTTACATACAGATTCACAAATCTTAAGGAAAATACTTAATTATATGACTTAAACAGCGTTGTACAAAAAGTGAAAAATAGTGACTTTGCTAGGAGTCGAACCCAAGCCCACCACTTTCCAGGATGTAGCTTTGTAGATTATTGGATAAGATACCTGTATTTTAGTGGTTAGAATGACGGTAATTTTGAGCGATTAGATTACCCATCCGGAAAATGTGAGACCCGGGTTCTAGTCCCAGTCAAGTCACTATTTCTCACTTCTCGTAAACACCTTTATTGTTATTCGATGCATTATTAATTTGGATTTGTTTGTCTTTAAGGATAAATGGAGATCTGCAATCGATTCACAGATCGATACTGCCCAGGTGTGATGTGACTACGCAGAGAGAAAACGTCACCGGAGATCCACATCGAGACGTCGGATTTCAAAATTAAGGTTATGAGAATTTTTTATTACTCCGTAATTTAGAGGTTACACAGAGGTTATTTTCGGAACTCTTAAAATGTTTTTTGTAGTCCTTCTCTCGAACGCAATTAATTAGTATAATATGGTGGGAAACCAGTATTGCCAAGCCTTTTCTCGCGTACGTCAGTATTGATCTGATCAGCCTATTGAATAATAGAATTTAACGCTAGCAAATTTGAATTTATTTACCGAAAATATTAATAATCCAGATGATATATTGGATTTATTTAGAAATGTTTATGGAATTATGACTCCGCTGATTTACTGTCCCAATTCAGAAAGTGAGACAATAATCGTTGAGAAGTTAAATTTCTGAATTGATTTTCCGATTGATTCTACTTATAAAGGTAACCAGATTGTTTAAATCTTTTACGGAAATGTTATTTCAAAACAACGGATTTCCTCATTTGGAAAATTATTATTTTTGTTATACATACAGATTCATATCTCTTAAGCAAAATACTTAATTATTTTTCAACATACGATGGTAACGAAGTTTTACTTAGCAGAGGAAAGCGTGTGACTTAAAAAATGTTGAGCAAGATGAAAAAATAGTGGATTGGCTGGGACTCGAACGTAGGTCTTCTTCCCAGTAAGCGGCTCGGAAGTGTAGTGCTGAGAATAGCCGTCCGGAAAGTGAGAGACCCGGGTTCGATTCCCAGTCAAGTCACTATTTGTCACTTCTCGTAAACACCTTTTTTGTTATTCGATGCATTATTAATTTGGATTTGTTTGTCTTTAAGGATTAATGGAGATCTGCAATCGATTCATATCGTCAAGGTGTGATGTGACTACGCAGAGAGAATGCATCACCGGAGAGGAAGACGTCGCGACGAAGTTCAAATTTAGGGTAATGAGAACTTTTAATTACCCCGAATTACTCTTAATTACTCGCTGTACTTCACCTTTCTGACTTTATAAACACGTAAATATTGAAGTACGTCTATTGTACGATCTCAATCTTAAAAATGTACTTGGTTCTAATTAGTATAATGTTCCACTCGTACGTAATTGTGGTAATTATCAACCACTTGTTCGGAGTGTAATTTTAAACACTCCAGTGAATTACAACTTCAAAGACGTCGGAATAAGCTTAAGTTACAAAAAATGTAATATTAAATTTATTTACCGAAAATATAAATAATCCAGACAATTTATTGGATCCTTCAACAGAAATTTTCATTTTAAATCATTAAAAGTCTGACAATAAACGAATGAGAGTTGAGTTCAACAATCACTTTTGTCGTTAGGGAATTGTTTAGGCCCACGAAATTACACAAACGTTCCTTCATTTTTGTCTGAATTATCGCCATTTCGGTCTGAAAACGATACTCTACGACCGATAAGAGAATCTATGTTCAATTTCCTTTCTTTTCGTGTTCATCTCGACTTCGTACGACCAGTATTTATTATTTAATTCCACGAAAGAAAAAATGTCTGCAATCGATCAAAACGAACTCTACCTGCACCTGTAATGAGAGACGATTTGAATCATTCAGAGTCGAACCGAGCAGCGATTACAAAGGTATTAACAATTATTAACTAATTTTAACTAAACTGAGGACAAACCTTTTTTGGTATGGAAGGACCTTATATTAAGCTTCTCACGAACAATTTTTGTAATGCATCATATTTAGCTCATATCATAACCACTATCGATAATTTGAAACAGTACAAAGGTGCAACGTAACTTGTCACAATAATTGTTCACTTTTTCATTTTTTTATATATATTCTTTCGTATTCAAGCCACAGAATTTTCATTCTTTTTCAATAGTATCACTTGTCTTTTTTAAGCGATAAATCAGAGGAATAATTTGTAACAAAATAAGAATATCGCTTTCAAAAAATTTCATTTAATCAGGTGTTATCATCAAGTAAGCCGATTTCATGTAATGATTTTAATACTGTATACAACGCCTAATTTATTATACGTATTTATTTACTATGTATTTAACTTATTGCTTTTTCCTTTCAAAAGAGTATAAATTTGAGTGGGTTATCTCGAATTTTCAGCATTTCAAGGCGGAATGATTTAAATTTTGACATAAATTTCTAATTTTCGCTCTATTTTTCGTAAGCATTTTGAAAAATTGGAATATATTTACACATTTTTTGAAATATCGTTGCAATCTTTAAACAGGTAAAATTTTGACTAGGTTTTCACGAGCTTTGAGTATTTTTAGTCGAAAAACATTTAAATTTTCCATCGAAATTTCGCGTTTTTGCTCTTTTTCGTATATTTCTTGATGAATTGGATAGTTTTTATCACATTTGGTTTAATCTCGTCGACATCAATAATACGAGAACAAATTGTACTACGTAATTCGAACTTTGTGTATTCTTAAGCGAAATAAAAATCTTAAACTTTCGACTGAAACATCGCATATTTCACCCTTTTTTTCGTAAACATTTTGATTAAGTAGATGAATCATGTATTATCTCGATGGATATTTTCAATAGCTTTACACCCGGATTCAGGCAAGTTTTGCCGATATAATGATTTTAATACTGTATTGATAATTGAATTTATAATTACGTGATGACTTTTAATTTATAATAAAATAATGAGAATTCTTAAAGACTATACCTAATAATGCTACATTTCTTTATTTTCAGGTATCGGATATTTGGAATGATCCTCGTTTGATTAATACTCCGCTGGTTTTTCTCACCGATTTGGAAAGTGAATCTCCGAGGCAAGTGAAAGTCACGACCAAGGTTACGAGACAGCTGATTATCTAAAAGTTGGTAAACAAGGATAAGGCGTGAGTTGATTTTTATATTGATGTTTTTGAAAATTCGAATGGAAAAATGTTATTGATAATCTCCCATTCCAATTCTTAACCCTGAATTAGTCCCGTAAAAAAATACGTAATTTGTCTCTTGGAGAAAAAATGACCACATAATTCTCTGAATTAGTAAGACTTCTTTCAATGGTAAAACATTGGATTAAAGTTGTCGTAGTTCATGAATGGTTATTTAAAAAAATAAATGTATCGATATTTTTCCTGTTAAGAATTGAACTGAAGAACAGGAATTCGGTGAAACTGAAGGACAGCTGTTTGTTTTGAAATTACAAGGCACTTTCATGTTCCGCATACCAGAAAGCATTTTGCCCTCACCTTGACTTTTTTTATCAGAACTACTCTTGCTTTCAAAACAACTCTATTTCAAAACATTTACATTTATTGAATCATCGACTTAAATTTCAAACTTTCATTTCTGACGTTTAGAATAAATCTTCGAATTAATTCAGTCGTTGATCATGTTTGAACGGATGATAAGGAATTAAGAATGATTAATTTTTTAAATCGGTCACCGATGAGTGTCCTTTCAATTTTTAATTACCACTTAAGCTTCAGCTTTACTTTCCCTACCTTTTTAACACTCATGGATTGTCATGAAGTAATTAACAGGAGATTTTATCGACATTATTGCTAAGCTGATTTTCCGTGCACATTCAGTGAAAAATGAAACACCGCTCGTGTGAATAGTTCTAGAAGCTTGAATTTTTATCGTTTCTCAAAGGGTTTTCAGTTCTTCTCAAGTGTATGAAATAAGATCTTAAGTTCAATATCTCTCTCATCAGAATTATGTGTATTTCTTACCAAATAACCTTATAATTTAATAAAGAGATATGCTATTTGAAGTATTTTAATTCAATTTGGAAATAAAACAGTCTTAAGAAAACAATCAAATAATGGTAATCTTGTTTCGTAAATGATTGTCTTCTCATCAGTATTAATATAAGAATAGATAAGAATTGTGTCACATAATAATTCTCATTTTAAAGAATGAATTTCTGAATTGATTCTCTCTGATTGATATTTTGCGTAAAGTAAAGTAAATGAAAGCCTGCGACTTAACCAAAGCGTTGTAGAGTAAGTAAAAAAAAGTGACTTGTTCAGGATTCGAACCAAGGTTTTCCACTTTCCAGGGTGTGGAAAGTGGGCGAAATGTTTCGTAATTCTTACATCGAATTCTGTTACATTTATTCAACATTGGCAAATTACGTTCGTACTATTGCATTATAATCGAAACGATTCAGCCTAACTTGGTGGTACGCCATTGAAAAGAAATTAAAATAATTACACTCTTTGCACTATCTTCTATGAAAAAATTACGATCTGATGGTCGATTCTTAGTAAAAACGCAGTTTATAAACTGCAAAGTGATTTTATTTCTATCCTACGAAATAAGAAATAAATAACCTAGCTGTAGCTTATGGTTTTTGCTTTCCGATACTAAATTGTATTATAAATTCAGATTTTTAATCGATAAGGTATACTAAAAGTATTATCAAAATTATCCTGAAACTAACTTATATATTGACTACAAAATAACATGTAGAAAGTTCTCTCGGGTTTCCAGCCGGGTTGCCTCCTGCCATAGGATCGAGGTTTCGGGTGCATACAAAATAACATGCAAAGTTTTGGGTACTTGCTAGACCTAATTTTATTGGAAATTATAGGCAAGTCATAGCTCAGTTTGAATCGAATTTTCTAAATACAATTACGTATTCTAAATAGATGCCAATGATTTCGTTTTCGAGAATTAACATTGCTATTGTTTTTCACGGTTCAATTTACGACTTTTAGAATAAATCGGTAAAGTAATTAAGTCGTGTGTCTTTCCTTTCGTACGATGGCTAGGAATATAGAATCTGTTATATTTTTAATCAGTCATTAATGACTGCTCTGTTACTTTGAATTACAACTTAGGATCGAGTTTTGTACCTTCTTTAATATTCTTCCATTGTTTTACGAGAAATCACCAACGGCAACCATAAAGAAAACCGAGTTTTCATATTCATTGGAGAGTCCAATGGTGGAAATAATTATTAACTTATTAAAAATAACCCGCCGACAAAGATGCATTTCATTTCAGTAAATTGCAGTTCTTTGTTCATTACATGCTCTGATATTAACCCTTAATTATTTGCGTGTGGTCAATATGAAGTGTATTTCCTTCGGTAATAAAGAAACCAATGAAGGTATTTCAAACAAATTTTCGTTATGTAAAGATGTTTGCTATGGTATAATCTGCGAATTTAGTTAAATTCAAGTAAAAAGTAAGCAATTTTATCAGTGTTACCAATTTTACGAAAATATATTTTAATAATGATCTAAACCAAATTTCAATAATGTATAAGTGCCTTTACAAAAACTAATTAATTGCTAAGAATCAAAAAAATACTGAACGCATCGCCAACTGAAAAAAATTTCCAAAACATAATTTTTCGTGAATATTTTAAAGATTTTACCAAACATTTTTTAAATGCAACTGAAATTATTAAAATGCTCTTAGGGTTAAAAAGCTTTATTATAGCTCACTGAGGAAATTTATATTAATTTAATTATATTACAGTAACAAAGAATTACGCAAAAAACTTTTGAATAATTATTTTTTGAAAGTTGATACTCCAGTTTTGTGCAGTTTATAGGCTGGATAAAGGTTAAGAAATGTCAATTTAGTTAAGCTTAGTTAAAATTATATTAATGCGCCAAAAATTTAGCATCATAAAAATAATTTCATTAAATAAAACTAATATAGGTAACACTGATAAGGATAAAAGTTCCATTTTTAAGTATAACTTCTGTCATAGTTTCGAAACCACTTAAGTGAAAGTTTCAAAAATATTCGAAAGTTTATTTTCGCGCAATCTTTTTACTAAATTAAGGAACTATTAACTAAATGAATCCTCTACTACATATTTAATTAGATTTAAACTCTTAGGTCAATTCTTAATAGTAAAAATTATAAATTTTAAAGTTACTGCAGTTTTGATACGCGTTTAAGCATTTTATTTAATGCATATTTGATGCTAGAATATATTACTTAGAAATGTTTGAATTATTTCTTTAAAAGAATCATTCATGTACAATAATAAATTGAATCAATTGATTAACTATGAAAGAGGTCTTGAAAGTTCAAAGAATTTTTGAGTCATTATTACTCCACGCGAATAGTTACTTAATGTTTTTGTAACCACTAACTAAGGGTCAACTCTTGGCTATTTACTTAATCTGTTGTAACGATATTTTCCCTTTAATGAAAAGATGACGCAAGTATATGAAAATTAGCGATGTTACCGCCGTAAATTTAAGTATTTCGGCTACTAAAAGATTCAAAATCGAGGTAACCTACTATAATTTTGACTCTTTTAAAAGCTGTCGAAAGGATTTGTCCTACAAGAACTATTATTTTAATTAGCGAGTTCCGCCGTCAAGAGTGACGGAGTTAAAAAGTTAAAGTGATAAAGTAAAATCTATTTACCAAAAACATAAATGATCCCGATATGTTAAAATGTATTTTCCACGGAATTTAATGGTACTTCCTAGCTGTTATATTACCATATTTCTTTATTTAGTTGCTAGAAAAATATTTCCGTGCATTGTTAAGCCAAATTAAAACATAAATTATAGAGGGTAGAATTGAATTGCTTAATTTTCAATCTACTTCTGTGTATATAATGATACAGTCTAGGTATTAATATTCTTGTTTTTCTTGGAACTATGCTTTTATTTACTTTTCTATTCATACAAAATAATTAGATAGGATCCTACATTAAATATTCATTTCCTTAATTTTCCATCCATAGGACTTCATGGTGCCCTTCAAAATGCAGGAAAAAGACTTCACGGCCCAAGTGAAAGAAGAGGGAAGAAGTTGCACAGCGCATCCAGGGGCGAGAAGGAGTTGAGGTCCTTCCCCAACCTCTAAAGCATCGCTCTACCCCGGAAGACGAATCAGAAGTGGAATACATTTTTTTTCTTCCGAGCCAAACTATATTTTCAATTATGTATAGTATACAAGTTTGTAAGGCCGGAATTTGTAAAGTGTTCTATGACCTGATTTGTGTATAATATGGATTTAAAAAACTTTGCGCCCTTATCCAAACTATTGCAGAATGTATAGATATGTTACGATGTGTCAGGTGCGGATATGAATAATTTATAGATTCTGTACCTTTACGTTGAATTACCCATATTTGTCCTGATGTCTCTTTTGGAAGATGATTAAGAAGTGAAAAACAATATTTTTCTCCCGAGCCAAACTATATTTTCAATTATGTATAGTATACAGGTTTGCAAGGCCGGAATTCGTATAGTGTTCCATGACTTTAAATGTATATAATATATAAAAAAATTGCACCCTTAGCTAAATCAACTATTGCTGAATGTATAGATATGTTACGATGTGTAAGGCGGGGATATGTATAATTTATGAACTTTGTACCTTTACATTCAATTACCCCTATTTTACCTATTGTCTAATTCAGAAGAAAGAATAAAGAATGAATGATGGGAGATGCTATGGTAAAAGAAGGGAAGGAAGCAATTGATTGGGAGAGGGGCGGAATTTAGTGCGTAGTGGGCGTTATAAAGAAAGGGATTGTATTGGGAAGGGCAGAGGATTCGAAGTCGATGGGCCATAAAGTTGGGAATGGGTGTAAGGGTCTAGGTGAAGCAGTGGCAAGGAAATGTGGGAATGATCAGGATAACGAGAGGGATAGGGTGGTTGACTTTCGAGGGTGGGAAAGGAGTAGGGAGCTTAGAGGGAGGGATGGTAGCGGGTGGGGTATAGGGAGGGATTGGAGCGGGGGGGTAAAGGCTGGGATGGGAGCGGGTGGGGTGGAGGGTGGGATGGGAGCGGGTGGGGTTGAGGGTTGGGTGGAAGCCCGTGGGGTAAGGGTGGGGGTAGAGGGTGGGATGGGAGCGGGTGGGGTAGAGGGTGGGATGGGAGCGGTTGGGGTGGAGGGTTGGGTGGGAGTGGTTGGTGTGGAGGTTTGGGTGGAAGCGGGTGGGGTAAGGGTGGGGGTAGAGGGTGGGGTAAGGGTGGGGGTAGAGGGTGGGGTAAGGGTGGGGGTAGAGGGTTGGATGGGAGCGGTTGGGGTGGAGGGTGGGATGGGAGCGGGTGGGGTAGAGGGTGGGATGGGAGCGGGTGGGGTAGAGGGTGGGATGGGAGCGGGTGGGGTAGAGGTTGGGATGGGAGCGGTTGGGGTGGAGGGTGGGATGGGAGCGGGTGGGGTAGAGGGTGGGATGGGAGCGGGTGGGGTAGAGGGTGGGATGGGAGCGGTTGGGGTGGAGGGTTGGGTGGGAGTGGTTGGGGTGGAGGTTTGGGTGGAAGCGGGTGGGGTAAGGGTGGGGGTAGAGGGTGGGGTAAGGGTGGGGGTAGAGGGTTGGATGGGAGCGGGTGGGCTAGAGGGTGGGATGGGAGCGGGTGGGGTTGAGGGTTGGGTGGAAGCCCGTGGGGTAAGGGTGGGGGTAGAGGGTGGGATGGGAGCGGTTGGGGTGGAGGGTTGGGTGGGAGTGGTTGGGGTGGAGGTTTGGGTGGAAGCGGGTGGGGTAAGGGTGGGGGTAGAGGGTGGGGTAAGGGTGGGGGTAGAGGGTTGGATGGGAGCGGTTGGGGTGGAGGGTGGGATGGGAGCGGGTGGGGTAGAGGGTGGGATGGGAGCGGGTGGGGTAGAGGGTGGGATGGGAGCGGGTGGGGTAGAGGGTGGGATGGGAGCGGGTGGGGTAGAGGGTGGGATGGGAGCGGGTGGGGTAGAGGGTGGGATGGGAGCGGGTGGGGTAGAGGGTGGGATGGGAGCGGGTGGGGTAGAGGGTGGGATGGGAGCGGGTGGGGTAGAGGGTGGGATGGGAGCGGTTGGGGTGGAGGGTGGGATGGGAGCGGGTGGGGTGGAGGGTGGGATGGGAGCGGGTGGGGTGGAGGGTGGGATGGGAGCGGTTGGGGTGGAGGGTGGGATGGGATGGGAGCGGGTGGGGTAGAGGGTGGGATGGGAGCGGGTGGGGTAGAGGGTGGGATGGGAGCGGTTGGGGTGGAGGGTGGGATGGGAGCGGTTGGGGTGGAGGGTGGGATGGGAGCGGTTGGGGTGGAGGGTGGGATGGGAGCGGTTGGGGTGGAGGGTGGGATGGGAGCGCGTGGGGTAAGGGTGGGGGTAGAGGATGGGATGGGAGTGGGTGGGTTGTAGGGTGGGCTAGAGGGTGGGATGGGAGCGGGTGGGGTAGAGGTTGGGATGGGAGCGGTTGGGGTGGAGGGTGGGATGGGAGCGGGTGGGGTGGAGGGTGGGATGGGAGCGGGTGGGGTTGAGGGTTGGGTTGGATCCCGTGGGGTAAGGGTGGGGGTAGAGGGTGGGATGGGAGCGGTTGGGGTGGAGGTTTGGGTGGGACCGCGTGGGGTAAGGGTAGGGGTAGAGGGTGGGGTAAGGGTGGGGGTAGAGGGTTGGATGGGAGCGGGTGGGGTTGAGGGTTGGGTGGAAGCCCGTGGGGTAAGGGTGGGGGTAGAGGGTGGGATGGGAGCGGGTGGGCTAGAGGGTGGGATGGGAGCGGGTGGGGTGGAGGGTTGGGTGGTAGCGCGTGGGGTAAGGGTGGGGGTAGAGGATGGGATGGGAGTGGGTGGGTTGTAGGGTGGGCTAGAGGGTGGGATGGGAGCGGGTGGGGTTGAGGGTTGGGTTGGATCCCGTGGGGTAAGGGTGGGGGTAGAGGGTGGGATGGGAGCGGTTGGGGTGGAGGTTTGGGTGGGACCGCGTGGGGTAAGGGTGGGGGTAGTGGGTGGGATGGGAGCGGTTGGGGTGGAGGTTTGGGTGGGACCGCGTGGGGTGGAGGGTTGGGTGGTAGCGCGTGGGGTAAGGGTGGGGGTAGAGGGTGGGATGGGAGCGGTTGGGGTGGAGGTTTGGGTGGGACCGCGTGGGGTAAGGGTAGGGGTAGAGGGTGGGGTAAGGGTGGGGGTAGAGGGTTGGATGGGAGCGGTTGGGGTGGAGGGTGGGATGGGAGCGGGTGGGCTAGAGGGTGGGATGGGAGCGGGTGGGGTTGAGGGTTGGGTTGGATCCCGTGGGGTAAGGGTGGGGGTAGAGGGTGGGATGGGAGCGGGTGGGGTTGAGGGTTGGGTGGAAGCCCGTGGGGTAAGGGTGGGGGTAGAGGGTGGGATGGGAGCGGGTGGGCTAGAGGGTGGGATGGGAGCGGGTGGGGTGGAGGGTTGGGTGGTAGCGCGTGGGGTAAGGGTGGGGGTAGAGGATGGGATGGGAGTGGGTGGGTTGTAGGGTGGGCTAGAGGGTGGGATGGGAGCGGGTGGGGTTGAGGGTTGGGTTGGATCCCGTGGGGTAAGGGTGGGGGTAGAGGGTGGGATGGGAGCGGTTGGGGTGGAGGTTTGGGTGGGACCGCGTGGGGTAAGGGTGGGGGTAGTGGGTGGGATGGGAGCGGTTGGGGTGGAGGTTTGGGTGGGACCGCGTGGGGTGGAGGGTTGGGTGGTAGCGCGTGGGGTAAGGGTGGGGGTAGAGGGTGGGATGGGAGCGGTTGGGGTGGAGGTTTGGGTGGGACCGCGTGGGGTAAGGGTGGGGGTAGTGGGTGGGATGGGAGTGGGTGGGGAAGGGTGGGATGGGAGTGGGTTGGGTAGAGGGTGGGATGGGATCGGGTGGGGTAAAGGGAGGGATGGGAGCGGGTTGGGTGGAGGGTTGGGTGGTAGTGGGTGGGGGGGAGGGTCGGGGTAGATGGTGGGATGGGAGGTGTTGGAGAGGAGGATAAGATGATAGTGCGCAGGGTCCAAATTCCACTAGGTTAACTGTAAATTTACAAAAACAAATAGCCAATTTTTTCGTAAATTGCTCAGAAAAATGAAGGATTTTTTCACTATTAGGAGAAATCAAAGTAAGATATTTAAAATTAGTCCAATACAACGAAATGTTTTGAAAAAATTCAACTTTTACTATAACAAATGAAATTTAGGTTTTATATTTAGAAACAGCTTTATAACAAGTCTAATTTTCAAAAAATTAGCTCGAAAGAAAATTAACAATTAGCCAAAAACTGACAACCTCTCACAACCCCCCGACCTTTCCTACGGTTTTAAGTTCTTCCCCTTCCAAACAGGCTTCAGACGTGGATTTCGAGTTTCAAAGCGAGAGAAATATTTTCACTTCCGGGAATGAATAATGAAGGACAAGTTCTGAGAATTGGAAGGAAAAATTGCGGGCAAATACCGCAGGCTTTGAATCACCTTGGTTACGAGTCACGCGCTCCAACACTGAGCAAACACGGATTTCGCGTTGCATACCACGCACTTACGGCTAAGGAAACCGATTTATTTCGCATCTGATAAGCAGAAGAAAATACGCAGAAAATGGCAATAACCTCGTTTTTCTCTAAAAAGTAAAAAAATTACGAAAATGAGGAATGGAGACTGTAATGCATTGTTAACATTTGATGATGATCGTAAAATTTTATCTTCTTTTGGTAATTAAATATTTATAAAACATGGTTACACAAACGGCACTTCTTCACTTGGTGGTGAGCCATACTTATGATAATCAAGTGAATGCTTGATTATCATAATTCTACACGTTAATTCTAGAGTGTTTTCCTGCAGTGGAATATTTTCCTAAGCTTTCACCTTAAGTGTTTTAATCCGCATAGTAGTATTCTTCTTTTTACTTTTGCAAGCTATTTATTTCCATTCATTTACCAACGCGAACAATTCAGAATCGTCGTCCAGCAAAGGCTCGAAACAAACGGCAATGTCTTGCGATAGCCAAATATTACAGTCTGGAGCACCGGCAAGAAGAGCGCCCGAGGCTAATCGAAAGCGAGAGCCCAAGAGAGACTCATTCCAAATGGATGTATCCCCGAAAGCCAAAGGAAAACTTTTCGAGGGACATCGGTTCATTCTTTTAGCGCGATGGACTTACGGCGGGGCCTTTGCTGGCAGATGCGGCGGAGGGCAAAAATTGGCGGCGTCATTTTCCTGGGAGGGGAAGCACATTTCGATCCGATGGAACTGCGCCGCATTTGGATAACCAGCGACTCCGTGGAATTGGGGAATAATGCAGACAAGAATTGAGGCACCGGAGGAATTTCGCTTGATAAGATCAACGACTAGAATAACAGGAGTGCGTGACATACTTGGATACGTGCGGATGATTCGAGAATATATACTGAAAGATCTTGCTTACCATAGCAAAGAAGGAAAAATCGGAACACTGCAGTTTATGAATTAGAGGTTTGAAATCTCCATAAGTCGTTTTATATGTCGACTCTCCATACTCGTTGCCACCGGTTAAAAACCCAGAAGCCAGTATTACAAGCTTTCTAAGGTGTTTCTTTGAAATTAGGTAATTCGGACCTTCCTTTTGTAGCAATAATACTTTCTGGGAATACACTAAGAACCATTAACCTTGAAGAAACCTTTATGTAACGCTACATTTATAATCGTACCCAGTGATAAAAAAATCCCTATACATTTAACATTTCTCGCGTGATATTAAGGCATTGCGGATAATTGATTTTGAAGTACGATTAAATAAGTCATCGAAAATCAATCGTTTTGTTGTTTTTAAGCAGCGAAATGCTATGAGCGTGTGTTGTTTCACTTTTTAACGTACTCTATTTTCAAATTAGCTTTTCCCATTCCATATATATACTTCTAAGATAAAATGATGTAAAACTTTAAAGAAGGATTTTTCAATAAAAACAGAATCTATTTAAGAGAGCATACGGTCAGCAAGATGCATATCCCTGATTTAACAAGTTAGTACTTTAGATAGGTACTGCGAACGGTTGCAGATAGAACTCAATGCAAGTATCCTTGATGATATTCTTCGAAAGAAAACAATCTAGTCACGATAAGTGGAATTTGAGGATCAAACTGATTGAATCGAATGAATACATCGAAGTCACGCTCTCCGGTATTTGCTGTTGAATAGCTCCATTACTCCTGCTACCTACAAATACTTTGATTTTGACTCAATCACGCTCAAATTTAATGCATTTATTTTCAATTTTTTACTATGATCCTTTTCATAAATACTAAGGATTAGATGTAAGAAAAGACTTTAGAATCTCAATTTAGCCCTAAATAATTTCCTTTATTATTATTATAAATCACAAATCACATTTATACAGATAAAATCATGCAACAAAGATTCGATATCTCTTACTTGTCAGTGTTTTCACAAAGTAGTATCACTTATACAGAGAACTGAAGAAAATATCCTTCCATGGTATAAAAATCACCCATTTTAAGGCAATTTCAATGCGCCATTGAAGAATCGATGGTTCTATGAAGAAGTTAGATAGAAGAGGAACCTGACTTCACAGTCAATGAAAAGATTAAATACTCAGGAAATTTCAATAATAAAAAATGTAGGAATCGGCAAACAGACGTGTCTTTCGGTTTAACTTTGTCTACTTCCATTACAGAGAACCGGACTTTCGATATGTAAATTTACTCAACGTTATGAAAGACGTCAAACACAAACTACAATCGTATCACCTTCAGATGGATAGATTACCATATTCTCGTAGACATTACTTCTCAAAAGCTTTGACGTAAATGGAAAAGGTACACAGTACGTGAGGAAACGCCAAGTAATGGAGAAAGGCAGTTTATCAAAAATCGACTGCGTCACAAACTTTCGTCGAAGGAAGGAAAGCGGAGGAGCTCCGAAATGTGCTGCGGGGAGTGGGAATATTTATTTATATTATTCTAAGGTTAAGGTTTCACGAATTACGAATATAAATTAAATATGCTCCTTTAAAATAAATGTATATTTTTCCTTTTAGATTTCCTGATGGTTTTGACATTACGACGTAGTTACATTAATTCGGTAATAAGAAAGATATTTTTCGTCATAGAATTTGATCTTTGTCACTATTGTAAACTCGTTCGAGCTATTTCATTCTCAACAAAATTATCAAAGAAAATATTCAGTATTTTACTTACTAATTAAAAAATTATTTAATCTGATAGATTTTGTTATTATTTTATTTTAAATTATTAAATATTGAACTTTTGATCTAACATTTTTGGATTACGTACCCCAAAAAGTGATGGACAGATAAATCTCGTAATCTAAGAAATACGCTTATTCATTCTACGCATAAAATCCTAAGAAAAGTTAAAAAAATATTATTTATGATAGAGCTGAGACTCGTTACTGAAAACAAACTGTTATTTGAATTTTTCAAGATAGTTCACGTTCCTTTCCATGGAATTAATTTTTGAAATATTTGTGAATTCGTAAGATGAAATGCAATTCAAGAATTCTTAAAACGTTATGTTGAAAACAATAAACTAATTTTAATTCTCATTTATTAAACTTCAAAAATGTTCATGAAATTCTGCAAACATGATTCTTTTAGAAGGGTCATAACTTTTCTAATAAACATAGATGGTAATCTGATTATTAAAGTTGTAAATATACTTTAAATGTATCACTGTAAATATATGCTTGTAATTCATATATAATGTGTAAATATCTGCTGAATTTGCAGTAAATTGGACTTCTTCATTTCTTCCTTGTAATAAAATTGAAGGACGTGCCTAATAAATGGAAAGGAAGTCGCGTTTGTCAAAAGATTTCAGTGTCAGGGTAACTCGGAGTCGCGATGAGGGCTTGTCTCTTTGGTTGCCAACAAGTTAGCAATTGTTGAAATTTACCCCGCGAGCCACCAGTGGCGTATGGCAGGTGTCCACAGATGTCCACCTTGAACACATGGTTGGTATTTATCTTTAATATTACATCGTTTTAGGCAACAAGAAAACCTACAATTTTAAAGAGACTATTGACTAGAGAGCATTTTTCTACTGTCTATGTCTATGTAAGAACCCTGCAAGCCACCCTTCGGCGTGTGGCAGGGGGTCCAAGCACCTTCACTCTACTTTCGCTAACGGTTGCATTCGCGTATACTTCGCGGAAAAAAATTAATTTTTGAAACGACTCGTTCTAGCATCTATTTCCCTAATCTTTCGGGCAGAACGGCCCATATAACAGGGGGGTCGCATTATATCGGTTACATCAGCTGAGAACGTAATTTCTCTGAACTTATTTAATAAATTTATCCTTTGAATTTTTCTTCTATCTTCTAATGATTCCCATCCCGCTTCCTGTAACATCTGAGTGACACTCGCTGTTTTATCGTAGCAATTCTTTACGAATCGCCTTTCGTTGTACTTTTTCTAAATCCCGAATATGACATTTCTCGGCGGGGTCCCATACACTACATGCGTACTCAAGGTGAGGCCTAACTAACGCTAAGTAACATCGCTCTCGAACAATTCATCATCTACTCATAACAATTTGAGAATGATGGATTGAGCAGAGAGTCCCCTAATTTTGCTTCGCATTAATAACTAGTGATTATGTTTTAATGATAAAGGTCGTGTTACTGATCGCAAACTCAGCGACATTAAAATAGTACACGAAATTTCGCTGGACACCGAGTGCCTTAAAATCAGTCAAATCGATCGAGTTTGGGAAGTTATTGCTTCAAGTATAGCACACCAATTTAGTAAAATAAAAACTCACATGATAGACAGTTTAGCTTTTCGCTCATTGATGTAAATATTAATGTTTTAACTTCAGTTTCTGTACTTATACTATACTTTGTTTCAGAGAAGTACCTGATTTTGGTGGTGAAAATTCGGTGGTCCAACTTTCGCCGATTGCCACTAACTCAATTTTTGGTTTAGTGAACTGCAATCAGGATATATATTAGCCAATAGTATTGTCAAAATATTGGTTTTAAAGGAATTGTTTAAATTCTGTCCTATGTTGTAGGAATGGACTATATTGTAAGACTCGGCTAATTAAATCGGATTCAACAATCGAATTCGTCGTCAGGGGGACCAGTTTTTCATGACCACATAATATTACAAAAAATTCACGCATGTTATGAAAATTCTAGGAATTTTGAATCTTAAGCAATAGGCAGTGACGAGAATAAGATATTTTGTAAACATGTCTTTCTTTTCGTACCTGCCTCGATATCGTACGACTTTTCTTTGCTATCTAATTTTACGAAAGAAGTAAAGCCTGCAACTGATAGTAATTGACTTGACATACATTTCTTACTCTTACTAACTATAGTATCATCCCATTCTAGCCTGAAGACATTACATTACAGAGAATAATTAAGCCATTTTCCATGAATAATATCAAGGGGATTTCTTTTTCTCAGATAATAATAAAAATAATTAAATGACTTAATTGGGGCGAAATTGAGTCTTTGAAGTCTCTTCTTACATTTAACCCTTCGTCGTTTAAGAAATAAATGGAAATAGATAGCTAAAGAAGAACACTGCTATGCGGATTGAAAAACCTAAGCTTAGGAAGAAGTTCCACTACAGGAAAACACTCACAGGAAGGGGAGTATGAAAAACCTGCGGAGCCTACAGATAAATAGCTAAATTTGATGATGAAACTTGGTTAAAAGAGTTATAAGAGACAAGAAAAATCGACAGAGGTATACGAAAAAGAAAGAACAAGTGATGACGTATTTGCATAAAAATCAGTATCTGACAACTAGAAACTAATTGCGAGATGTGTTTCAAGTGTAACGACAGGAAATGTATAAATAGTAAAAAATAAAAATTATATACATGAAAAGAACATCATAGAGAAACAGAATATTCACTTGATAAAACTAGCTTTGTCGGTTATATTAGCATTAAATTAGCATGAACAGTACATCGCTTCATAAAAGCTCGTCAAATATTCGGAATGAGACAAGAATTTAAAAAATACAAGCAAATACTTGGTAAAAGTAGCAAAAATTCTTAGTCTAAAACACTTAAAAAAAAGACAAAAGAAGAAAATACATTAAAGTTTATAGAATAAAGAAGATACTCCATCGCTTCGATTTTAACGCATCTCATCGTTATTATTAATTACTTTGTTCAAGTAACTTATTTGCGACGATGTCATTAGCATTCACTGATTACAAAAACAAGTAAATAATGCTCTTACTTCCACTGTACTATTAAACTACTGAATTCGTCGAAAATGACTAAACATTACCAAATATATAAAAAAATCCCGATACTACATTGGATTCTTCTTTCAAAATATGTTGATTTTAATCTCAATATTTTAAATATCGATTACCAAAGTTCATTAATGGTTTCATTGTCTTAAATAGTTGGGTTTTCTTTCCCGTAAATTTTAAATGAGCTAATATTTCCCATATATTCGTATGAAAGTTCGACAATACCTTTGTCGTTAGGGAAAAATTTATGCCCTCAAAATCACAGCAATTTGTCGTCGTTTTGCCAAGATTCTCTCAATTTTTAACTAAATACTATACTACGGCCATAATAAGAATCTATATCCAGTTTCCATTCTATTGGCATTTATATAGACTTCAGACCACAATCATCCCTGATTTAACTCCACAAATGAAGAAATCTAATGTGGCCAACACATAACTTTCTCCGTATTTATTGAAAACAGAATCCTATGCCGGTAATATATAAATAACTCCGAAACAATGAGTGTTAAAGGAAAATGTTTCATACAACATTTGTAGTAAAAAACATTATCAATAGCTTTGATACATAATTGTATATACCTACATTTCATTCTGACAGAGATAACTATCAAAAACTTCAATTTCTGGATAAACAACAACTTCCGGTTAACCATTTTTAAGAATAACTCCTAACCAATCAGTGTTACGAAAAAAAGTTTCATACAAAAGTTGTAGTAAAGTACATTATCTATAACGTTTGTACATAACTGTATATACCTTAATTGCATTTTGAAAGAGATATCTATGAAATACCTCCATTTCTGGGTAAACAACAACTTCCGGTTAAACATTATTGAAGAATAATTCCTAAAAAATCTGTGTTACGAAAAAATGTTTCATATAAAAGTTGTAGAGAAATACATTATCTATAACTTTTGTATGTAAATGTATATGCTATAATTGCATTCTGACAGAGATATGTATGAAAAACTTTTATTTCTGAATAATTAACTTCCGGTTAACCATTATTCAAGAATAACTCCTAAACAATCAGTGTTAATCAACTAATCAACTTTTGGCATTGTTAGGAAAATTCTAAATATGAATTTTGAAAAAAATCGAATAATTTCTTTTTAAGATAGAGCGCCCACAGACCTTTTTACCACAGACAGACAGACACACAGACATACATGTTCAGGAAAATAGCGAAAACGTGCTCTATGGGCCCCAAAACATCTATTTCCGTCGAAATCTGGAGGTAGAATTTTTTTGCGAAAACAATACTTTCTCTATACTACGTATAGGGCAAAAGTAAAAATATCTACAAAAACATTGAAAATTAAATAAGATAAACGATCAAATTTTATCGTGAACTAATTAATCATTCCCGAGGAAAATCGGACTTAAAAAAAGTCTGACGGGGCCAGGAATCGAACCCGGGATTCCTCTATCCGGGAGGCTGATTTAACCGTCTTCTGGCATAGTAGCGATCTCAACCTCCCAGATACAGGAAGACCTCGAGTTCGATTCCAGTCCGCGTCAGTCTATTTTCAAGTCCTTTTTTTCTTAGGAATTTCCCTTGGTTCCCTTATATGCGAAATCTCATCAACACTTTTCCTCCAATTTATTATCTTCTAAGTCGTGACAACTTCAAAATAGCGTAATGACGTCACTTAGTCACATAAAAAAATTCATCAGACACGTTTCTATTTTAAATGATTAATTTACGCATACTTTCGCGGCGGGTAAAATTGTGGGTTTAGATTATCCATAGTCGTTAATTAGTTGGTTCTACAGAATGGAAGATTGGAAATTATGACGCTTGTGTGTATATATTTGCCACCAAATTTGAATATGCGACATTTTTCTATCTTTAGAGGCGGTAAAACCCTATCGAGGAACGTAACCTCTCACGTCCGCAGAAATTACTGAAGAGAGTGTTTAAATTAACTAACAATTCTTCCATTAAAAATGCTGAATAAAGAAATGTACCCTCATCATCGCCATCAATCATTTATCGCCATGTTGTGTTCCCTAATTTTGCAAATATTAGCAAATGCATCAAGGTAGTTAATTTATAAACAATAGATGGATAATTAATAGTTCGATGATCAAGTAGGATAATAATAATAATAAATCGTCTCTATTTGGGCGAGATTGAGGCTTAAAAGTCTCTTCTTCCATCTAACCCATCGTCATTAATTATAAAATAAGAAGTAGAAATAATTAGAAGAATTGTGGATGTAAAAAACCTAAGAGATTCTTAGGAAAATAATCCACTGCAGGAAAACACCCACAAGGAAGGGGGGTGTGAAAAACCTGAGCAAACCAACTGATAGTAATTGCTAAAAGATAAGAAAAGAGAAAAACATTCAAAAATAATTAAATACACAACCAATAGTACAGGAAGATTCGCAACGAAAAGGGATAATTAATAGAAATTTTAAGTAGACAAAATAAATCAGAAGTTAAATTAGATAAGGTTTAAGCAAGATAAACATTGTCTTAAACTAAAGGAGATATTAAAGAAATTATGGTTGGACTGGAAAGATACGGCAGAATTGGGAAGGGTGGTTAGACAAGGGTGTCCCATGTCACTTTTTAATATATATGCAGAGGAAATGGTAAAAGAAGCCTGGGAAGAAATAGACGAGGTCTGTGAGGTATGCAGACGATGAAGCTATTGTGTGGGATTCCCTAAAGGGCTTGCAAACATCAGTAAGTGCTCCTAACGATAAAGCAAAGGAGTTTGGAGTGAAAATTAACGTAAGTAAAGTTCTGAGTCTCACTAAGGGAAAGAAAACTAAGTTAACTATTAGCGTAGAAGGGGGAAAACTAGAGCAGGTGGATACATTTTCTTACTTGGGAAGTACTCTTTTATTTAGAAGATGCAAGGAAGAGGTTAGTAAAATAATTGGCCAAGGAAGTTTTCATGAAGCGAAATGAATTGATGACATCCTGGTAAAGAAAAAGAATTGATGAATTCCTTAGTGGAGTGTGCTACTTTATCGGTATGAATAGTGGACGTTCTGAAAGGAAGAAGTCAAACGTTTGGAGGCCTTCGGAAATGTGGGTTTGGCGTAGAATGGAAAAAGTAAGTTGGGTTGAAAGACGGAGGTGCTGTAGATGGCTGGGTTTTAATTGAAGAGATTAAGAAAATGCCCAGATATTGAGAAAGATTGGTAAAAGTTGAGGATGGAATTGAAGGTGAAAAACAGAAGACAAAGACATAAGATGTTGGATGATTTAATGGATAAACTTAGAAGGAAGAAAAGGAGGTGATGGCGTTGAATGTTTTGAATGGACCAACTGAAAAACAGAACGCTCACGTGCGAAACACACGGAACCAGAATATTCTTAAGTACATTTTGCAACTACACTGATGCTATATCAACTCAAATAATTAAAAATCCTGCTAAAATAATAAATTCGTTTTTATATTTAAAAATTAATATCGATACGGAAAATAGAAATGGTAGCCGTCACGTAATTTATATTAATAATACTGACAAAAAATGTAATATTCCGAGGATATTGAGCATTTTAGTTAATCAAAAAATATATAAACCATTGAGATTCGTAATGCGCAAGATTTTGAGGCTTCAAAGGTCGACTTATTCGCCGGCATATATTCAATCGCTATACCTTTTAATATAACAAATTATAAGCCCAATAATATGATTTTGGTCAAAAATCTTCGGCAAGACTAATTGGTGTGTGATATCGTTGACCTACTGCACGTAAAGCTCACTTTCGTTTATGCAGTCTTTATTTATTTTGCAAACTTAAATTAGAAACAAATGTCTTTAGAAGTCCAAACAAGAATTAAGATAATGGAAATCAAACGAGGATTTCAATGTCAGTCGTGTAATATTGTTTTCGATCTGAAGTTATGAATGACTCGAGATCCAAACGTCGCACAGCTCCCAAAATAGGGGAAATATTTAAAGTCGAATTAATGAAGATAACAGGCTCCTTTTTATCTCCCTGAGGTCCCAGGTTCAACTCCAGATGGGTCAAACCATTCCCAAAGCAGTTACAAGAAAACTTCATTTTCTCGTTTCAGTCTTCACTTCATTTGCAGAACCAAATTAGAAACAAATGCCTATAAAAGTCTAAACAAACACTAAAAGAACGGAAATCAAACGAATTTATGTGGTTGATAGAGTGTGTACATATATGAAGAGGTGTCGCGAGCAAATAAGTAATGGGTCGCAATGGTATTCGGTGGGTGGGGGTGAGTGCATTCGGAAAAGTTTGTTCGGATAAAGCGGATTTCGGATAAACGCCATTCGGATAAACGGGAGTTAACTATATATTAAAAAGGAAGAAATTTCCAGAAATAGGATGAAATTAAGAATGAAAAAGAACTGAATAAATATCTCGATTCATAATACTCTGCTCATGATTGATTTCAATTTCCAGTGCATTGGGCGCAACATCTTCACATTCTAATCTTCCAACTGACTGCCGTATGGAATTTCCGGTGTTCGGCCCAGTGTCAAAGCAATCTCTCGTCATGTTGCTTCAATGAAAATAGTTAGATAACGTAAATATTTCGAGCATCGTTTATCAAATATCTTTTCTCATTGTTTTGCGTTAATAAATCCATTATGATATGAGCAAAGATTTGCGAATAAGAATGAATATTTTCTGCAACATGATAGGTAAGGAATTGTAGTAGTATTGTTAAAAGTGCTTCGATATCTTAGGTCCTTTCGCACATTGGCTCCCACCGGGAATCGAACCCGGGACCGCTTTCACCAAAGGCAAACGCGGTGTCCACATGACTATCCGGGAGCAGGTAAGGAATTCTAGGTTGGCTCAGCATATTGTATGGACCATAATGTATCAACACTTGTTTTATCATCATATTCCAGAACTGATTTAAATTTTACGTTTTATCTTTTATGCGAACTTTTCAGATTCTAGTATAGAAAATTTCTTTCGTGAAAATCAGCTGTTTTCTGGCAGATAGATGTAATTAATTATTAACCAACTCTGTCAAATACACTCACTAGGTTTAACCGTCTACCATAATTTTTTCTCCAAAAAAACAGTAGGGCGACGCTATTTCACTTAGGGCAGGTCTTAATTTGTAGCTAGCACCATTTCAATTTGTTTGAGCCAACTTTAAGGTCGTGAATTCTAAAGTCCTCCAAATTTATAAGCGATTTCGATCTTTAGTCTCCTCTTTATTTAAAACCGCTCGTACTGATTCCTTGTATGTAATTGCATTGATATCCCTTTGACCATTCTCTTACTTGTAAATGCCATTGCGTTACCTATCTGAAGAAGACCCAACACAATCTTGCGTTTTAATGCTAGGCCAGACGATGAACTTGCAGTGAATTTTAAGAATATTTTCAATCCTTTTTTTTTCTTTTGAGGACCGTCCCAAAATGATGCCGATATGAAATTAGTATTGCCGATCTGCTTGCAGTATGCAAGCAACATTTTACTCGTATATATATATATATATATATATATATATATATATATATATATATACGAGTAAAATGTAGCTTGCATACTGCAAGCAGATCGACAACACTAATTTCATATCGGCATCATGTCGGGACGGTCCTCAACAAAAAAAAGGAGTGAAAATATACTGAAAATTTGCTGCATTTTAATCATCTGGCATCGAACCCCGGTCTTTCTGGTAAATTTGCTATGCAGCACAACAGAAGATAACAATCTCTAACTATGTGCGAAAATTTAAGAAGAAACATTGGCTGCAACTGCCTCAATCGACGTCCTACTTTTCCCTTATATTCCTTATGAGAGAAATGTTAATGTGCTCTGGCATCGAACCTATGAATAGTACGGTCTTATGAATTTTTTTTCTTAAAGCAATTCTTACCATGCATCTTCTATCCTATTACGAACTTCGTAACATTTCGATAAGTGCATCAAAAAAATAATGAAATATTAACCCAATGTATTTTAAACGGGAGACATATTTACCGCCCGGCATCGAACCAGGGTCTTTCTATTAATAGTTCCTATGCAACATAATAGAGGATCACCATCTTTAACTATGTGTGAAACTTCAAGCCAAAATATTGGCTGTAACTGCCTAAAACAACGTCTTACTTTTCCCTTATATTCCTTATGAGAGAAAAGTTAATGTGCTCTGGCATCGAACCCAGGGATAGTAAGGTCTTATGAGTTTTTTTTACTTAAACAAATTCTTAATATATATCATCTAGCTGAGCGAGAAAATCCTTACATTCCGATAAGTGCATCAAAAAATTTAATGAAAAACTATCCCCATGCATTTTAAATGCGGGATTTTTGCATCGTCCTAGCATCGAACCCAGGACGTTCTCATTAGAAGTCATTAACGTTTTCAATAGTTCTCAACCATATCTGTAAACTCCTTGATTTTTGATTCTCTACCTATCCGGGAAGTATTATTTAAAAATTTTTGAAAATCGCCACCATGTATCCTTATGGAGAAAATCGCGACTTTGGGGCCTTCTAGAATCGAACCCATGGCATCGAAGTTCAAAGTCGGCTTTTTCCTGGAGGTTACACGTCATGGCCATAACGTCTTAAAAATTTCAAGTCGGTTGCACTTATGGAACATGGTTAATTTTGATCCCCTATGAATGAATGAATGTGTATATAGGTATATCCGGAGAAGCGTCTATATATAATAGATATATATATATATATATATATATATATATATATATATATATATATAATAACATTTATTGTTAAATTGAAGTATAAGTTGCGTTAAATTAGTCAGAATTTAAAATAAAAGTTAGAAAGGTTCATTTAGCAGGAAACCTTCATTTTAAAAACATCGTTCGTCGCAGTTAAAAGATTTCGTCATATTTAAAAATTCATGATGTTCGTGAATTTGCTCAAACAATATTTCCATGAATAAACTAATGTAGTAATATAAAATCAATTGACGAATTTACTGTGGAACTAAGACAAAGTGTTCTCTTCCTTTCCTACGTAATGTAGTAATATATTTACGCTACGATTATCTGAAGAAAATCACAATCACGCAAGGCATATCGATAACTCAACGTTCAATATTTCTCGCTTTTATTTGTAGTAGTATTTAATAAGTGATTTGACGGTGGAAGTCATTTCGCACGTAGTGTCCCACCGGGAATCGAACCCAGGACCGCTTTTATCAAATTCGAACGCGCTGTCCAAATGTTGATCCGGAGCATCTCTCAATCATATTGTTAGCATTAAAAGCCCTCGAGTGCTCCGTTTTGACTGGGCCTATCATTATAATTATAATAATTTCGGACACCACTTAATCGTTTTGGCGAGCATCATACTGCCCTGGCTGCGGAGCATATGACTTATAAGGTAAATACGATTATTTTAGGCTAGACTTTAGACATATTACGGCCCCCCAGGTAGTTTTATTGTTCGATTCTTGCGGTTAGAGACAAAAATGTGAGTGAAATATTAAAATTAAAAGAGACTTTTCTGGAAGTTGCGAAAGATTACAGCGAGTTAGTTTCAATGTTTAAAACTCGGATTCACAATTCGAATTACTTTGAATTTTAAAAAGTTATAAATGTTCACGTTTTAGGAAATAATGATTTTTAAAACGTCGTCGTCGCATTTAAATATAAATAAACTAATGTAGTAATATATTTACACTACGATTATCTTAAGAAAATAACAATCATGCAAGGCATATCGATAACTCAACGTTTAGTATTTCTCGTTTTTATTGGATTGGAATTCCATTGGAAGTAAACAAAAGAGGTTATGAAAAATAGAGAGGAACGACACTCGTTCGGAAATTATTTGATAGAACCCTCTCGTCAAGTAGAGCAAAAGCAGCGACGCATAAATCGACTTCATGCATATGCATGGAAATAATGAAGGGGTGCGGTTGAGAGAAGACGACATGAGGTGGGAAGAAAAGAGCTCGTTCGAGCAGAGGATAACCGCGCGCATTAGGCCTTCTGTCCACGAGGCGTCACAGAAGCGTAGAGGAATAGACGCGACATCGCTAGCTGTACGGCTGTGAGCAGCAGACAATGTAATTAAATGATCATCCATACACGACGCTGCAGCGTAGCGCTTCCGTCCAAGCACGCTTTCGTCATGTAGCCAGGCGATCAACAGTGTCGGTAGCGAGGCGTACTTTGCTTGTTGGAGTGAAGCTTGAAAGATGGCGGAAGCAACTCATCTTGTTCTGACAGTCGAGAAATATGGTTGTCTATACAATCATACTATGCCAGAATACTCCAGGAAAGAAATAACAGAGAATGCTTGGAGTGAGGTGGCAAAAGCAATGAAATGGTCAGTCAAGAACATTTCATTTTTATTCTTTTTTAACTACAATACTTCCATTGCCTTGGGTTCATCAGTATCCATATTGTCAAAACATTAGTTCCATTTTCATGGTAAAGCAACATGTAGTTTAGTTCTTCAGTACGCTTCGTGTACAGAAAACGGGCGTAATCGTCACGTCGCGACAAGCTACGCTACGCGTACGCGTCTATGACGCGAAGCCTCGTGGACGGAGGGCCTTAAGTTGCAAAGTGGGAAGATGAAAAGGAGCGATGAATGCCCAAAAGAAAGAAGAGCTTATCAAAGGATGCTCCGCTGAGAAGCGTAATATTCGTTTGGATGTGTAGCGTAGAGCCTTTCGACCGGCAACCATCGGGTGCTCGGATATGCCTTTTTGGGGAGTATTAAAAGGCATGAAATACAATAACTTAATTTATGAGCCGAGCCCATCCTATTCAGTTATGTGCAACATTTCTAGGAACGTTCTGGCAATTTGGAAGATGTTGCTGATGGACTATAATACATATAAAAAATTGATATAAGTAAATAAGTAATGCAACTAAAAAATGGCACATCGGAAATGATCGTAATCATCAGACATACATCCGCGAAACATCTCAGTTACATCCCGAGGGACATACGGCGTTTTCCTGAGATGCACTTGAGCGAAGCTTTCCTCTCTAATCACATGCATTTCGAAGTGCTTCTGTAATACATCGAGGGAATATTTGAACCAAATATCAAAGTAATCCCAATTTTGTCTATGGATTTAGTAATTTGCTAAATAAACATATCTAAAATACCGAAAGTACCACAACCTCCCGCACGTGGCGATATTCCGCCAATTCACATCTCCGTGTTCTTATATCATGTACCTCTCCTCCAATCTTACCAGGGGATTTTTTACTCATCACATTCACATCTCTGCTGGCCAACTCTAACACTTTTCTAATTCCCGTTCACACCTATCCATATATCGTGCGATCGATAAGATTCTATCCATCGTACGATACATCGCTAGTTGAATATTAGTAGTAGTATTATTATTGTTAAAAGTGCTTCGACAGCTTAGGTCATTTCGCACATTGGCTCCCACCGGGAATCGAACCCGGGACCACTTTCACCAAAGGCAAACGCGATGTCCACATGACTATCCGGGAGCCTATCGCTAGTTGAAAAGGGGCCTACGGAAAGTAACCACAGAAATTCATGCGGCATCAGGTAGCGAGATAAAAGACGAGGATTAACTGACCCTAAATGTACTCGAGGTATCAGTAGTTCCACATTAATCACTGAAAACTATATTAAAACGCCCAAGCTAATGAAACCCGGATGCGCAATTGGTTGGGAAAATTACCTCAGAAGGGTTCACCGAGGACAGATCAGGGAAAGGACAGTCCATGGGAAGGAAGGCTTCTTCTAAAGCTTCGCAAGTGCGCGCGATAAAAGTGCCCTCCGAAGACGAGCACACATTTCAATACTACAGACTCGAATGGCCCAACTTGAAAGCGTCTCCTCCGCCTTTAAAATTTCCGTCGATGAATAAGTGCATTAGGGCGAGTTGGGGAGGTCGCGAAGAGGTTCTGAGGAGCATCCCCTCTGACGTCGCATTCAATTTGGCCCCGTGCATGCTAATTTATGCCTCGGAAAAGGGGGTTTCCAGGGAAACCCATGGGCTATGGCCGCCTCGCATTTAGCACCTGACTTCTCCCACCTCGGGCAGCGGCGTCTATTACCTGGCACATAAGGCAGCAGATGAAAGCGCGGAAGGAGCGAGGACAAAAAGATCGATTATGCAAGTGAGCTCGCTGATGCAATTGCAGAAACGAGGAGGTCCGCATCTATGTACACATGTGCCAATTACGCACAAGCTAGTGATGTCGAGAATAATTCGTTCTACGGAATCAATTGGCGGCCATCGCATCGTGAGGAATGATTTTGGAGTAACCCCTGAGTGATGCCAACGGGAGACTAAGAAGTTTATTAGAGGGAATTGAGGATATCTTCTATTACATACAGACGCTTCTATAACGTATAGGATAAAAATCTACAGCCTAAAACACAAGCGTCAGTTTCTAGGGATTTTGACAGCGCACGGGCTGTAACGTGAGACTCCCAGGAAAAAATAGAAATTGCCCATTCCTATCATGGGTTGGATCCCAGGAGGCTCCGAAATCCCACTTCTTCCCATAAGAATACTTATCCCGGATTTTTTGGACTTTTGGAGGCACTCAGCAAAATATAGATTTGGAATACGAGGGATCGCCTCTAGGTTGGGACAAATTTTTGTCCATATGAATAGCACAGTGGGAATTTTTCCGATATTTTTCCGACTGCTAGCAGGTGAGACCGATAACTCAAACTCTGGGTTTGAAAGAGAGGTATGTTGACAGACACATAGTATGTTTACAAGCTGTTGAACAAGCCCCGGGCCAGATGTCGAAGAGGTTTACATATTTTTCCATATCAAATGTATAAGAATCTAACCCCGTAAAAAATGCATTGGACCAATCTTTAACATAGTTTTTAAGCACTGACAAAACAGATAGTTGCAATCAGGTATATGAAAATCCTATACCCCATAAAAAGATGAATCTCTTTTCCTCAAATTGCATTTTGGTTCGATGCCGGGAATTTACGAAAATTCCCCCTTAAGGAATAATAAAGAAACTCAAAATGGCTTTGTAAAATACTTAAATTAAAATGAGTATCAACCTGACATTCTTTGTATGCTTTGCTATTCCGCTTACGGTTATAGGAAATAAATCGTTCCATATGATCCTCGGTTCGTCGCCGGTCGATCAAATACTGCCGCACCGACTTAAGAATTTTACTTTGGGTACTTTCTACAGATATAATAAATGCTACACGGTATGAGTAAGGATTCTGTATCCATAATATACGCTTCGGACTAACCCCAAAGCGACCCTGGGTTCGATAAAGTGATGTTCGGAACTGAAAGGTGTAACATTTCGGAAAATTATATTAATATTAAAATTGTTAGCACTTTGCAAGCAGTATTTTACTCGTAAGTATATGTAAATATGTATAAGTGTGTATATGTATGGATGTATGATTAGGAAAAGCAATTTTCGCATCGCCATCCAAAGTCGGAGAATTAGGGAACATGGGATGTGGCAATTCATACTGACCTATTTACAGATATCACCACATACATCTATCTCATCCACACAAAAAGCTAAATGTAACTAAATAATAGGTCATGAACTAAATAACACGACGAGTGCAGCAAAGAGAGGAAGACGATAATAATTCCCTTGGGCGATGAGAAGGCCGTTTAAAATAAACGCAGCTAAAAATTAAGCAAATGGAATAAAGACTGCATTCGAATGCAAGGCAATTGATAAATGCACCGTCTTGAATCTGAAGAGGCGCTTGAGGGTCACGAAACGAGGCACACAAATGCATTCCGAAAAGGATTCCAGTGACATTCAGCTGAGCATAAATCTGTCATGCGAGAGACGAAAATGCACGCTGAATGGGTACGCTTAATTGCTAGAAGTTGGAAGACTACGTGGGAAGGAAATCCTTACCTCAACACTAAATTCCTCCTCTTAACAGTGCCCGGATTTTGATGGTGCACACGAGCACAGAGAGGCGGATAAAGACGGCGGGGAGATTGCTCACCAATGAGACGAAGCAGGAGTCCACTAAAAGCTATGCAACGGACTACCGATGTGGGCCGATCAATCGATAACGTGAATGAAATCGAGTTAACTTCCCTAGAAATGCCCAATTCTCGTTACCTCGAGTAATTTAAAGTCTAGAGAACAATTCGAAGCTTTCCTTAAATTATCAAAGTCTTACCGAAAATAAAAGTACGTAATAGATTATAACTTTTGAATTTTAAATTGGTGCTTTGCAAAGCATAATAAAATTATTCCATTTTTATTTCGATAAAATACAAATAAACGGAAGTGTATCTGTTTTTATTTGAATTGAAAAATTAAGAGTTAAAAATCTTTTTCGTAAATAACGTTAAATTATGGCGACGAGTTAAATGCGCTTGTGATCCTTGACCAAATATTTATTTATTTGCCTATTTATCACATACACATTACAATTTTGTAACTAATAGACATCTAGCTTTTTAGGTACTCTCTGAACGCATGTAAATAAATAAAGGTGGATAATAATATTTTTTACTAAAAGTTGTTTATTTCTTAAATTATCCTCTTAAATTATATTATTACCTAAAGTTTAGTACTCAGATATAATAATTAGTTCATTAACTTTACAATTTTGGTTGAAAAACGATCTGTTGTTTGGAATACAACGCGCGACTGCTCGTGCTATAGGCGCGACTGATGAAAGGTGTCCGGGGTTTATAGATTAGGCTGATTGTACTTCCTACATCGGTGAATCCGGGAACACTATAAAGCTTTATTCAACAAATCTAGACAATCGCATTTTGCCGATCACCTTTTAGAATCATCCTTTTCCCCCATTGTCTTACGCTGCCAAAGGTGTGCTGAAAAATAAATTAAGGGAAGTTATCAGCAACTAAACGGAACACAATCTTGTGCTTACAAAATTCAATACAAAATCACTCATCGCAAGTTAAACCATTTCATTTAATGTTAAGCCAAATAATCATGAATTAAGAGTAAGGTAAGCGAAGTGATCATTGAGTAAGTGAATTAAGCGACTCAAGATACGCTAAGCCAATCAATCAGTAACCAAGCAAGATAATCGTAATGACTAAGCGGATAAATCAAGAACTAAGCGAACCGATCGCATACTAAGCGCACCAATCGTAAATCATGCAGACTAATCGTCAAATAAGCTTAAAAATCACGTATATTAAGATAACTAATCGTAAACCAAGCGCACTTATCATAAAATAAGCGAAGTAATCACATGCTCAGCGAAGTCATCAAAAACATAGCTATGTAACCACATCCTTAGCGAAGTTATCATTAATTAAGCAAAGTAATCATTAAGTAAGCGATGTAATCATAAACTAAGCGAAGTAATCATAAACTAAGCGAAGTAATCATAAATTAAGCGAAGTAATCAAAAACATAGCTATGTTACCACATTCTTAGCGAAGTTATCATTAATTAAGCGAAGTAACCATTAAGTAAGCGAAGTAATCATAAACTAAGCGAAGTAATCATAAACTAAGCGAAGTAATCATAATTAAGCGAAGTAATCAAAAACATAGCTATGTTACCACATTCTTAGCGAAGTTATCATTAATTAAGCGAAGTAACCATTAAGTAAGCGAAGTAATCATAAACTAACCGAAGTATACATTAAGTAAGCGAGGTTATCATAAACTTAGCGAAGTAAATACATGCTTTCGACCTGAAGACGGCTGCTGGAATGCGGTCGAAACGTCGTCCGACAAAAAACGTGGAAGAGAACCCAAAAACCGTGAATAATATACATGCTTATCGAATTAATAATAATCATAAATTAATCGAACTAATCGGATGCGAAGCGAACCAATCATAAATTCAGCGAAGTCATCATACACTAAGCCTACTAATCACATATTCAGCGAAGTGATCATAAAATACATTCCATTGTACATTCAAATTACCTCAGTACTTCCTTCTTGCTTAAACGATCCTGGAAGTGGAAAAGTCTCCCTCGGAAGCTAATTTCTCACACACATTTGAGTTTCCAAACGGAAAATAACACCAAATTATAGTTCACAGTGTTCCCTCACTATTTTGAAACAAATCACGACACGGAATCACGTCTAATTCAGTAGGAAAGCACGATAAGAGACGGTAAGCTAACTAATCATAAAATAAGCACACTAATCAAATACTTAGCTAAGTCATCATATGCATATGAAATTGAACTTAGCGAATTAATCAGTAACTCATCATATGCTAAGCGAATTCGTTTCATGCTGAGCTCACCAATCATTAAATAAGCGAACTGCTGATTATGCAAGCGAACTAATCATTAACTTAGAGGAGTAATCATTAAGTAAGCGAAGTAATCATTAAGTTAGCGAAATAATTATAAACTAAGCGAAGTAATCACTAAGCAAGCGAAGTTATCATTAAGTAAGCGAAGTCATCATTAAGTAAGCAAAGTAATTATTAAGTAAGCGGAGTAATCATTGAGTAAGCGAAGTCATCATTAACTAAGAGGAGTAATCATTAAGTAAGCAAAGTAATTATTAAGTAAGCGGAGTAATCATTGAGTAAGCGAAGTCATCATTAAGTAAGCAAAGTAATAATTAAGTTAGCGAAGTAATTATAAACTAAGCGAAGTAATCATTAAGTAAGCGAAGTCATCATTAAGTAAGCGGAGGAATCATTGAGTAAGCGAATTTATCATAAACCTAGCGAAGTGATCATTCAGAAAGAAATTACTTGGTGAAGTTAATGAACTTCCAATTTTGCATTGCGTAAAACAAAAATTTTTCCGCTTACATGCTTAGTTAATGATCACTTACCTAAGAATGTGGTTGCATCGCTACGTTTTTGATTGCTTCGCTGAGCATGTGATTAGTGCGCTAAATTATTGATCACTTCCTTTTCCTTATGACGAGTTCACTCGTTACGATATTAGTAGATTTGCAATAAATGCATTTTAAAAGCCGCGAAGAAACATTTTCATTCTCCGATTTCATAAGAAGCAATCGTTAAGGTATAAAATAGCTCGTAATCAATCACTGCAGAGAAAGAAAATGCACTATGCTCGTTATGATCCATTGAAAAGCCGGCGAATAGGTTGCAAACATATAAACGATTTGAAAACAAAAGATGGACGAAAATGCATTTCGAATTCACTGAGCGAATTCCCTCAAGAAAGTGTAGAGAGAAGCAAAACTGAGCTGCGTAAACTGCGCAGATTATCGTTGCAAAATGGGGTCTGAATGCTTTGCGCGAAAATCTGTCTAAACTGCGCAGTTCACACAGTTTATCGTACAGACGTGACGTCACCAGTGACACGCTGTACAGATTTAAACGGAAGTTTTGCAGCCAAATTTAAGATAAGCAAAGGTGAAAAAAGTGAGAACTGGGACTCGAACCCCACTTGCCCAGAAGATATTCCAAATATGAATCGTTCACTGCGTTTTCTTTCAGTAAAGGTAAAAATGCGGGATTTGGAATAAATTACGTAGGTAAGGGAGGTTGTACTTTAAATGTTCATGTAAGCGAGGCTATCATGAAGTGAGCGAACTTATCAGAAGGTAAGCAGTCTAAACATACAATAAGCGAAGTCCACATTGATCTTATATAATAATCATGGTTGTGTATATATTTAACTATCCGATATAAATATAAGAAACACTCGGGAGACATTTTAGAACATTAATTTCATGCACTTCCCGTCAAACGGTACATCATATGGGAGTCGTTAGAGGTCCAATTGAGTATTACATGTCGATATTTGTTCGTCCGGAGTATCCTTGGTTCGACTCTGGACGACTCAAATCGTCTCTCGCATAAGAAATGCACGTTAAGTTTGTTTTGATCGATTGCAGACATTTTTTCTTTGGCGGAATCAAATCAGAAATAATGGACGTACGAAATCGAGATGAACACCAAAAGAAAGGAAATTGAATAAAGATTCTTATTTTGGTCGTGGAATATCTTATTAGCGTTGATTTTGAGAGAATTCTGTGTGCGTAAACAATTCCCTAACGACGAAGGTGATTGTTGAACTCCCGTTAGAATATATGGGAATAGAAATGTCAAATCATTTGATATTAAGCATTGACTCAAGGAAACTTACGTGGTATCAAGTTGTTTACAAGAAATGTTGTTATTTTAAGAGCTACTTGTTAAAACATAACATTTTAAATATTTATCATCACGCATGAGTTTGTTGAAAAGTAAAAAAAATAAATTAACATGAAAAATTTTGTTAAGAAAATATAATTTCAAATAGAAATATTTCAAAGGTATTTGTGTTCCTCTTCGTTACTGTTATTTACTTTTTATTGCATCGATTTATGTGTACGTATGATATATATAAAGTAAATACGTCAGAAATCTATAGAAACTCCGTATACTTAAGGTCGGAGTTTAAAAGCATTAGAATTAACGTATTTCTAAGGAAAAATCCAATATCTTTACGGGTTATTGAAAAATCTTTATTTAATTACGGGTTATTTAAAAATATTTATTATCTTTATTTAAAAATCCTATTTTATTTACGCTCGCATTCTCTTTTGTAACAGAATTTTACTTTTAATTTCATCATTTTAGAAGGGGAAATGCGCTAGCACATACAAAAATAGACACTAAAAATTGCTTAAATCTTTATTAATTCTCCAGTATATTAAATGTATGGCGGAGATTTCAAATGTTTCTACGGAACATTTCCCGAAAAGATAGAAATCCATGATCCGGAAAGTGAACAGCAGTCATGAACATGTCATTTAAAAGAAGTTGTCCGTTTCCCTGGTGGTCCTTGGTTCGACCCCTGGGCACCATTTCTACCATCCAATTTAAGAGAAACACGGAATTTAGTTTGAGTACCTCATTGATGTGATATCGACTCGAAGCTTTAGAATCGGTCACGCAGTTCGCAGGTAGCAACAGGATGATTTATGAAGGTGCATTAAATTATGATTAAAACTAGCTGACATTGCTAAATAAATTGTCCGTTAATTCTCAATGGGGAAAGTGGAACTATGATTAAATATATTTAGGCATTTTGTACGCAAGAGCATCATTTTCGAACATTAATTCCATGCAATTCCCCAACATAGGATAGAATTGAAAGTTTTGTGGTTGTCATAGCTATGCGAAGTTGGCATTGCTATGACAATAATTCAATGTAATACACTCTAAATATACATGGATATTGCCAATTGAACTGTGAACATTTCAATTCCCCTTCGCAGTTGTATTTCCTCACGAGAAAAATTGTTTCGATTTCGAGGAATTTTTTCTTTAAGATGAAACCAAATTTGTCTGGAATGTGTGCATCTTGGGATTCTGCACGAAATAATTATTATTTCAGTAATCCCCCGCAATGGTTTAGATTGTCTAATATCATTGATAAGAAGAAACTAAGGGATATCTGCTAAATATTGGAGCAAGAAAATAAGGCAGCAATGAAGCAATGCTTTAAGCTATAGTTAGTCGCGTCTAATTAAGTTACGGAATTAGTCACGCGGGGTCAATACGACCCCAAAATTCTCTGAAATTTTTGAAGCCCCTCAAAATGCCAAATCAATAAGTTCTTAAATAATCAATAGTATATGAACAGTTCATCAATTTCCCTCTAGAAAAACAAATGCACCTCTTCTACGTATTATCCATTCTAACAATTATAAACTAAGTAAATGTCTATTGAGGCAAGACCCTCGTACCACTTCTTAATAGTAATCAATCCATTGCGCAGAAAACCCTTTGCCCACAAAACTGCTGCTTTTCACTGATTAATCAATAGAATCTTTAGCATACCTTTATCATCAACTGAGTAAAATATATAACCTTAAAATTTCGACAGCTAAAACGAAAACGATGGCATTCTTAGGAAGCTATCCAGTTAGAACAAAGATTGTTATTGAAAACCAAGTACTCGAACAGGTAACCCATTCCTAATATTTAGGATGTTATCTAACCTATGAAGATGATAAAGACATCACAAATAAATTTAACATCTTTCAGAGGATAAGCGGGACAATAGGAAGAACCTTAAAAGGCAAAACAAGAATAGAAACCCAAATTAAGTTTTAACAGGTGATGGAGTCCCTACTATGATGTGTGGATCAGAATGTTGGACAGCTAAACAAAAAGAATTAAATAAGATGAATGAAGTTTACATGGTACACATGTTCAATGTAATTGCGCGATTACATTGAACATGTGCATCGTGTAAACTTCATTCATCTTATTCACCTATGCCTTTTCCGGGGCTTTCCGGAGTGCTTTGATGGCTTGGTACATCTCGCGATGTCCGTTGGTCGGAGGGCAATGCCTTTGTCTTTGATGGACCCTCCTCCATTCCTCCTCCTTCATAGCCCTTGGAAGTGAGGGGAGATTGTGCTGTCGTGATAGCTTAGTGGTTAGAGCAACCGACCGGCAATCGGGTTCGATCCCCGGCTACGGCAGACTTTTTCTCCTTCACTTCCTTCGCGAAAAAAGAATTAAAACAGATCCTCTGAAATGAAATTTCTTCGGGCAGTTAAGGGGTGTATAAGAACAGATAAAATAAGGAGTATAAGAGAGGAAGTAGGAGTTCAGGCGAGGTCAGAGCGATAAGTACAATACAAAAACAGATGAAAAGTGTATCTATTGCAAATGCCTAGAGCAGAACCCGCTGCCCGCGGGTCGCATGCGGCCCTCAAAGCCCATTCGTGCGGCCCTCGTTGCGTAACCGGAAAATAAAAGAACGTTGCAACATCACAGGTAGGGTATCCAAGGTCGAGTATTGAGTACTCAGGCACTCGGCATTTAGTAGCATTTTCCGGGTTATTTGGCCGAGTATCGTGATGCATTTTCTCTAGTGAAAATTTTCTTTACTCCCTGGGAGGCAAAGATAATCTTGGGCACCGATAAGCGCATGTCTCAAGAGGCTCTCTCTATATTTCATTTTCCCTTCTCTCTGAGCCTTTCGTGTTGTTTACAATTCTTTGCTTAAATCCCAGACTATCTCTCGAAAAAAATAATAGAGGGGGAAAGGGAAGACCATTGCTTATCTTTTGAAACTAAACCTTCGGTCCGCAGCAACTCGGCACAATCCGCCTTGTTATTTTATATTGACTGTCACAGAGTTGAAATCGTCTTGTGGATTAAGTTACCTGCCCGACTATACCAGGCCTCACAGGCTGTAAATTAGAAATCATCATCAGTTGACCATTATTTCTGATTTAATCCTTTGAAAGAAAAAGTGTCTGCAATCGAACAAAATGAACTTTACGTGCATGTTTTCTATCTATGGGAATGTATATATGCGAGTTAGGCTGGATTTCAAAAGAAAAATATTAAATTGGTTTAATTTTACGTGAAGATCAACAAAGAATGAAGACGAATTCTTTGAGATTATTTCCATTCTCATGCTGCATACACCTTGGTATTCGAAATAAATCTATTCACATAAAATAGTGTGTGGGTGTGTTTGAATGTATGTGATCGAGAACATACTAAAACTCGAGAACCGAGAGTCTCAAAACTATGAAATTTTCTACATCATTAAAAGTCGACCCCGCGCAGAGTAAAGGCTACTTTTTATTTACTTCAAGTCCACGGTTCGTACCCAGACGGGTAAAAACGATTCCATAAGAAATGCACGCAAAGGTCATCTTTTTTGTTGCAGGGTTCATTTCTTTTGCAAAACTAAATTAGAGAGAACAGTCGTAGAAAGTTGAACCAAGCAGCAAAGGAAGGTCAATTGAATAAGATTTTTATTTTGGTCGTGAAATAACGTTTGCTACTCGAAATTGCGCACATTTTGATGAAGTACGTGAATATTTCATCGAAATTTTAAGGTGGTCTCATTCCCTTGACGATTTAGGCGATTGTTGAATCCGAGCTCATGAGTTTATTCGTAAGAAAACATTGAGAATTCATGCCAACTTCAAACATATACTAAGAATAAGTTTATATTAGTATATAAATACGAAGAGGAAAATATCTCAAAGGATATCAGCAGTGCCAGGTATCAATGATATGTTTGAAGTATTTACGATGGTTTTCCGAATTTTATTGAAGTGTCCGTAGGAACCAAGTGTTATTTATATCAACGCAATTGTTTACTAAATATTCCGCTGAATTAATGGGTTTTATAGTAGTTTGTTGCAGGAAATTGCCTTCTGTGAATGCGTATAAAAACCAGGTGAGTTGCGGATGTTTATAATATACTCTGCTGAATTAAGTATTTTATTTTATCAATGTGCATCGACAAATATTCTGCGATTGACGAAAGTGGATTTAGTGAATATCGTACGGTATCGCAAGTTTCGTTTACCTGTGCCATTGAACATAGTCAAAGTAGGAGATGTAGGATGTGGAAGGGTTGCGTCGCGGATTTCACAAGGTTAGTCGCTCGCTTTTCTAAAAACGATTTCACTCGTTTTTCCCCTACGTTATACCGCACAATTCTTACTCAGGCTAATGATAAGTAAACGACAGATTTTTGCGTTATTGATATTGGTTTGTTTAGGGTGGGTATTTTCATATCATCATTGATTTAGACATCGATATTTACGCATGAATCCCATGGCAACAATTGTTGTAGTAATGTAATGGATTTATTATTATGGATGTAATGATACGATTCAACTACTAAAACCCGATCTTGGTTATATTATCTTCTATAGAACACGACGACCATATTTAACGCTACTTCTATTCCCTCCAATGAAAATCAACGGGCGCCTCCGCTAGTTACGCATAATAAAAGAAATAAAATTGTTAGTTCCTCCTAAAACAAAGGCAGTTCCAATGTATTTGTGTGGTGTTGGTAGCATAAGATTGAGGCGAAAGCACACAAAATCTATCGAGAATTCGAGACATGGAAATGCGAATGTTTTCCTTGAATAAATTCGTAATTTCTAACTTTGTTTATTTTGGAAGGAAAGTGAATCAACGCAAACTCCAAAAATTCACTCCATCAAGATTCTCCTTCCTTTCACCAATTGAATGAATCAAAGCAATCAAACTGTGGCAACGACTGAGCAATACGAATGTCTTCAATCGACAGAAATCTGGATAAGAACGAACCGTTAATGAAAAAGATCAGAATCATTAGAATAAATATTGACGATTCGACAATAAGAAGAGTTTGAAAGTTTCAACTTGAATTCTTCCGAAGGGACAAACACAATAATTACGTACCGGAGGTTAGAAGATTTGAAATCCAAAGATATACAGAAGTGAAAATAACCGAAAAGGATACACAAATCAGGAAATAATCTTAAGCTAATCGAAGTAATAATAATTTGTAAGCCTCTCTAATTAGCAAACTAGATGGTGTTTGAGATGTCTCATTGTGCATTAATTGTAAACATTAAAACGAGCGCAATTCTTCCGAAACCTATTCATTTGAAACAGTAATACTATCGAATATAAACATGGCTTCCAAGACCGGAGAAAACAAATGCATATCGTAACAGAATTGTAAGAAATAAATGAAATATTGTATTCACTAGATTCGTAAGGTTGCTGTTTTGTCGGAGGAGATTCTAGTTCTTTCTAGAAAAGAGAAGAAAGTTCAATTAACACCATTTTATTACGAATAGAGAAAATCCGAAAAGATCCGGAATATATGGGTATCATGAATCGGAACGATTCCCTCTCTATTATCTTATTTTGTCAAATTTTTTAATGATATCGAAATACAAGTATGAAAAATATCGCTTGAAATCGAAAAAGCACCAATTTTTCTTAATCAAGATTTCATAAATGTTAGCATAAAACTTTATTAACGTCATCAGGGAAACTTTAAACAGCGTTTAAAAATTCCCTCATGATGCTTGGTTCAGGTCAAGTCAGTGACACTTGTGGACCATGGTTATAATTTTGATCCCCTACAGACGTATCTATTACGAGTAAACGTTGCTCGCGTACTGCAACCATATTAAATGTATTTATAATCTTTATTCAAACGCCAAGTTTTAAGTTTCAACGTTATCGGGAAGAGGTTGAAAAAAATCTTTAAAATCGTAGCAATTTCTAATTTTTGTAGACGCCTGGTGTCGAACCCAGGACCTATTGGCAGATGCGAATAGATATTATAACTTGTTAGGACCTGATCTTATTTAATGCAAAGTTTGAAGTCCATATCATACCGGGAAGGTCCTGAAATGAGACTCCATTATCCCCATCTGAAATACATAGGGTAATGTAAATTGCTCTCTGGGATCGAACCAAGGACAATCAGCGAAACTTTAAGCAGCGTATATGAAATTTATTTATGATCTTTAATGACATGCAAAGTTTTAAGCTCGTATGTTATCGGGAAGGGGTTCAAAGTAAAAATTTTAAAAATCGTCGCAATGCATTTTGAATAGGAGTATATTTGCCCTGACTTAGCGTCGAACCAAGGATAATCTTCGTGGATGTCTTTGTGGTTTCCGTTTGACCTGTTTGTCAGGTTGGACTACACCGTCTTTTATGTTGAAAGAAGATATAATTGTATTTCGAATCAATATTAGATTACCATATAATTTTTCCAAGGTTTCGGAAACATTGACGAAGTTAATTGTGTCTTATTTTGCGATAAATTCAGCCGATGTTGTGAAATTTGTTCACCACGCACAGTTTTCGAAAATTTCGCATGAATACTAAAATAACCAATAATTTCTTCCTTTAGCTATCAATATTTTACCGTGTACAGCCGATGAAGTGGGCAAATATTTGCGGTAGACTTGCTTAAAAATATATGACTGCGTTGGAATTGAGACGATTGCGGGATGCATTGTTGGAAACGCTTTATTACATCGCGGCTTCTAACAATGGGTCACACTTTGTAATACTCGCGAGGGATATTGTTGTCGACTTCACCAAGTGACGAGGGCGAAGTGGAATTTGTTTCTTATCTTCAAGGCAGTGCCAAAGCGATGTCAATCGGAAAAACGTTTCGGATAATTGAACGCTATAATATCACCAATTTGAGTTACAACTAAGTTTTGACTTTTTTAGATATACCTCAAATATTTTGATCGAATTGAAGACGTCAAAGTTTTTGAAGCTTAGAGTTTTATTCATAATGAGTGGAAGCAGCTGTGAGAACAAATGTTTTTCGTCGGTTAAAGCAACTATTAATCAGAAGCTAATGAAATTAGCTATAACAACCGGAAATCGTAAGAAGCGAATGAAACATTGTACTCACCGAAAAGGAGTGTTTTTCCTTCGGTCTGAAGACGTACCAGTTCTAAAGAAAGAGAAAGAAAGTTCAATTAAAAAAACAAATGGAAAAGGAGAATCTATTCATCTTAAACTGTCCTTCAAATCCAAATTTGGCATTTAATACTAACGTCAATGTATTTGGTAAATTAAATGTCGATATTTGTGTCAAATATGTACGCAAAAATATTTATAGTCACAGCTGCTTCTATTTAGGTAGAATTAAACTTCAAATTTCAAAAATGTACGTTCTGAATTTTCCCAAATCGTTGAGGCCAATTTGAAATTTAATTTTTTGGAGACTTCCTTAAAAACTATATATCAGCTCTTTACATTTTATTGAGCTATCTTCACGGAAACAATTATCGCAACACCAGTTGGCGTCAGAGCGCGGATTACGTGGAAACTAACTGAAAACATTCCGACAAACACAAATAACTCCGACAATTCGGCAACTCTGTATAGATGCAGTAAAACCGGCAATATTCAAAGTCCATACGAATGTAAAATAGATTTTTAGTATCGTACATATAGGCAGACATTTAAGACTTACCTTCGCGAAATTTCCAAGTAGTGCCTTTGCCTCCTTGTCTTTATTTTTTGCCATTTATTATTCAAAGTTAGTCGTGATAAAAATAGTTGTGTAGAATGTCAATATAATACACTGGGAGATAGTTGCAAACAAGATTGTTTGATAGCGGAATTTCAGACGTTAAAATGATCATTTTGAAATATTATTTCGCGAATTAAAGGTTTAAGTACTAGAATTGTGATGGAATTGAATTCTTGCAAAGAGAATTCAACACTTAAAAATTCGAATTCAGAAACCACTGAGATGCGTCCTATTCTTACCTTTCTATTTTCTCTCGAGCAGTGTAGGTTTCCACTGCTTAAGGTATTAGAAATATCCCTTCGATGAATCCAATCTAATCCGTGTGTTGAAGGAATTCAACTTTTCTAAGAGCTTTTTAGCAATTAGAGCTTTTTAGCAATTAACTTTTGACAGGAATTGTCATAACTATCATTAACTTTTATATAGTGGAATCGTTAATCAAAACTTTTTCAGCACTATCAGGCTATATGTAATAATATATTTGTGTAACAACAAATGGTGTTTCTCATGAGACATCAATGCACTTTAACCATACTGACTGAAAAATATTAATAAATTATACCGGTATCACATCTCTATTGATGTTAAAGTCATTCATCACGCCACTCAGTCGATTTTCCTCTTCAGTGAGTGTATTACTCTACAACAGTTAATTTCAATCTAATTTATCCAGAGCTGTAATATATTTGATTAATGAGCTAAAATACAATCGAAATCAGGTTCCGTTATATACCAACAGTTGGAAACTTAAATGGAAGTATAAACTAATGATTCGAATGTCCGATAATCAATCATTAGATATTCCGTACTCGCGTCCTAGAGTAATCATAATCACGCACTTTCGACGAAATACACGTGCCCCACAGATTTTACGCTGTAGAACGGAGCATACTTAAGAAATTACTTGTTGTAGTGTAACATAAACTTGTGTAAAGTTTCCAAGAGGCCGTAATTCACATCTCTACTTTCTCCGTAGCGATGAATAAAATTTTCCGCTTCCAATTTGATCATCTTGATTTCCGTATGTTAAAATACTTCCAAAGGCTACTTAGATCCATATATTATACGCCATACTCAGCTATTGTTCGCTGATTTTACTAAACTTTCTTTGCACTTAACGGACTATTCCGAAACACTCCCAACCCCTCTTCCTCCATGAAGACTGTAGTTTTAATGTCGTTTACTACGTTGTTTTGCGGTTTAGATGCGAATAGATAAGAGAATAGAGCGAATATACGCAGACAAAGTTATTCTTTCATTCAGCAGTAGAAATAGTTACTAACGCCCACTTAAATAGGTAAAAGGGTGGGCATGAGCATAGCCCCTAAACATAGAAAAATTGCAATGGTGAAAAAGAAAAATTCACTTATAAAAAGATAAAGGTTATTCGAAAAAGGAAACCATGTTTTAATGTGCGAACTGAGAGATCTAAAAATAATAGTAGCAAGAGCTTACGTAATAAACAGGTGGAATTCTTTAACATTACGATGAGAACTTGCGCGGATATCATACTAGGAAGAGAGATGCTTAAGCAAAGATATTACTCAAAGCGAGATATTTCCCCGATTATATGATATACTGAAAATATAACTATTTAGATCTAGCGGTAGAGTTTTTGGTTAACGGTAGTTATGTGAGGTTTTTTAAAGGTTCATCCCTAGGCGCCCCTTTTTCAGCTTTATCACAGTTTTTTCCCACGACTCGATCTCGGAGCTGATAAGGGACCTCGACTTATCAGCAGATATCAGCATTTATCACAGGGGAGGTAAATAAAGGCGTGCAGTACGATTTGAAAAGTTATAAACAATTGCAATATACCGTATTCTTATTTTGCACCGCTATCCCAGTGATAATTGCGCGCAATATTATTTCGCATACTAGAAATTATTATTTATTAGTAAATTATTTTCGCTAAAAAATTACAATTACCTTTAAATTTTGAATATATGGATTATCTGCCTTCATCTGATCCTACTAAATGATCAAAAGTAACATAAAAAATATCTATTTTATTTCAAATAAAGCGGAAGAAATTCTATGGTATTAGGCCGGACTTCGTGAAAAGCCATAATAAGAAATTAGTAAAACACTTCGTAATTTCCACAATTTTATTTATTAAAAAAAACTTAATAAATAATATTGTGGAAATTACGAAGTGCTTTACTAATTTCTTAAAAAGCGGAAGGTAAAAATATTTAATAAACGATAAAAATTCTCTTTGCAACGTTAATCGAACATATATGCATTTAAATAGAATGAACTCACTGCACAAAAAAAGGCTTTTTCAAAAAGTCAAAGCGGCTATTTTTTGCTATAAATCTTCCAAAAGCTAAACTCTTAACATTCTGATACTTGATGTTTCCTAGGAACTAATCTAGTGAAATAATACATGTAACACAACAATAACCGAGTGAGTTTGACCATTAAAACAGCCATTCAATCCGGTGTTTATGACGATTATTGAGAGTGAAATGTTTTAGTTGACCAATTGAGAGTGTGGCCAAAATTATTAACAAACATAAAAATGAGAAATCTGGAAAAATATCAAATCCATGTAATAATGAAATTTTGGGAATATTACTCTTTTTGATAAAATATAAATCGTGAACACCCACGTCAAGTGAAATGTGCTCAATGAGAAGGGAGTTCTTCGATGAGATGAGAATATAAATCTTTGCGTACGTTAATGTGCCATTTAGATGTTAAGACCGATATCCCGCAAGAAATGAAAACGGAATATATCTTTATTTAACCAATCAAGACGTAAATTCCCGAGTGAAATGCTCAAAGCATCAGATTACATAGAACACCTATGGACCGCGGGAAATCTCGAGATTCGAGACGTTCTCGAGCTATAGAAGGGATTAGATTGTGTCTAATTCTTCCCCATTGGGCACAGAACAGAGTCTTTGGGATGCAACAGAAACAGCGGGAGCGAAACTTTTCAACTGGACCGCAGAATTCAAATCCATGTTACAAATAGTTTCCCCCTAAAAGTATAATTTATTCTGCACGTCTTTTAGAGTTCCAGAATGGGAATTCCACCCTCGATGGCTTTCTTTAGCGATTCCTCTAAGTCAGGGGTACTCAACCTTTTTTGGCGCCCGGGCACCAAAGGGCGCTTCCGAAAGCGAAGCACCACATAACATTTCCATCCATGGTATAATTTCAGGTCATCCCTTGGCAAGATTATCACTTTATCAGTTAACCGTTGGCCGTTTGAAAAAAAAAGTTCCATGGTAAATAAGATCCAAAATATTTTAACGCATGTAATTTCATCACAACTTCACATCTCATACGTGAGAACCTCTCATGTGAGAAAGTCTCTATCTCCGAAGAAGATTTGATAACGGGGAATAAATCTGGAGGTTTTCGCTGCACGTGCACCGCTGCGTTCCGAAAAGCAGCAGTCCTTGATTACGAGGAGTTTGATGCATTGATAAGCTGAATCTTCGCATTCGCATAATGAACTAAATATGACATAGATACGCATCTTGTTAATCTGCTCATAAGCGATAAGAGGGGTAAAATGTTTACGAAACCCAAGACCAAGACAACCAAGTTTCTTACCCCTTCCCTGCCAAACCTCCACTCTATCCCCGATCCCAAGAAATAATGTTGTAGCAAATAAAAGAAAATCTTTTTATCGAAGCTTGGCGGGCACTGTACGAGGTCGCTTCGGGGACCTCGTTGAGTACCCCTGGTCTAAGTATTTCCTCTGCGACGCCTTTTCAATTAAAACCCTCACGTCCCCAAGCAACTTCAGCGCACCCGAGATAATTCTTTATCAATGATCTTAAAAATATACCTAAAATCAATAGATTAAAGAATCATTACTACTTTAATTGTGAATTGAGGTTGTAAAGCAAGCTATTTGTCATGAATAATAAACTCAACCTATTCTACCTTTACCCTAGCTACGTTTCGCTTAATTTATTTCCTGCAGTGAAAATAATCTGAAATTTAACTGTTTACAATGGGGAAAGAGGACTTGATGAAAATTAAAAACAAATTTTGTAACTTCCACTATTTGTTAAGAATGCGCAATCGGTTTCGTCCGTTGGGCCGTCGTAGGGCAATACCTCTTGCTTTTATTGCAGATTGTACCTGAGGATGGCCGAAACTGACTGCGCATTCTAAAAAAATAGCGGAGGCTAAATAGTTTGTGATTAATTTTCAAGAGGTCCGAGAAAACAAAGCAGCTTACAGCTCAAATATAGAAAATAATAAAATAGTTTTGTAGGAATAGACAGCGGTCCGATTTTCTTTCGTTCCATTAAGTCCTGAGTTTATATTTATCATCCTTAGCTGAAGCCCTCAACATTCAATACTCATACTTAAGAGAGAGCTCATTCCACAAATCCTCACCCTCTGGTCAGATAATGCCGCAAAATTAGAGAAGAAGGAACACGGGCAAGGAAACCAGCAACTCCTTGGCCACAAAATGGGAGCATTATCACCCCTTCAGAGGGTCCAGAAAAAGAAAATCCGCTCTTGGGATCCACTACAAACCCAAAGATAACAAGCCGAGGAAGCTGCGGGGATGGCGGGCCCAGATGGGCATTGTAGTGGACTGAAAAAAGGGAGGGAGGGAATCCGCCGAAATACTCTCGAGATGCTTCAAGATGGATTGCAAAGAACATCTTTCAGATTCAGCGTAATTTAATTGGTGGAGGCTCCTAATTTTCTAAGGAGTGTTTTTGCAGTTTTCCTATTAGGAAACGGGAAATGCGATGCGATTTATATTTACTGCATTAATATCGAGAACAAAAGATAAATGCAGAGCAAAAGAAGAAAATGAAACTATCGAAGAATCCGATAAAAGGTCGGTAAACTCACTATCTTGTATAACGAAATAATCTTTGTCCGCAATTCAGACGAAAGTTCAGTTTCAAAATCATATTTAGGTTGACCAATTTTAAAATTTAGTTTTGGAGATTTTTACACCTTAGAGAATCCCTTCCTTAGTTACCGAGAGCTAAGAAGAAAATATTATTCAAATTTCCTATAGAAGTAACATGCCAAACTATTATTCGAATCTTTAAGAGAGCATTTCAACATGTTTTTCAAAATATTCCTCCTCCGTATAATCCCTTTACATTAGTAACGAACGCCGATCTTCGACTCGCGTGCATTCAGCGTGAGCATATATATTAAAGAATCACATCTTGAGTACAGAAAATAAAATATGGGTCTAATAACACAACCCTGTGGCGCACCCTAAAAGCATAAAAAGTATTTATTTTAAAATCTGATTTGCAACCCGAATTAAGGTACTTAACTCTGTTCAGCCTAGGTTTACTGAAATTTTCCTCTATACAATACCTTTTACTATGGGTCTAAAAAGGGGTAAATACATCAGAAGCGATGATAATGTTCTTTACTCATAGTGACTGTTAGCATGTCAAACGTCATTTTTGGTATTTTTTAAATCTATGAATCCTAATTCAGAGAAATTTCTGCTAAGCGAATAAATAGATCAATAACTAGCCAATTCGCCAATAAAACCAAGGAAATCGCACCTGTCTGTAAGGGGAGGTGAGCATGAAACCGAACATAAAATTAATATTATTCTAATGAAGCGATTCGTGAGACTTGGTCTTAAGAAAACACATTCAAATGATAGCTATCGAAAACATTGTCAGCAATCCGTAAATAATTTCTTGTCTGTGAAATAACTCTCATTAATCAATGCTATGATTAAGAAGAATGGATTGACGAAGAGGGAAATTCTTTCCACGATCTTATGATTGAAATTATCTTGGGAAAGGTCTCCATAACAACGCCCAGTAAAAATTCCAAATACAGCGTCCGTATTAAAAGAAATTGCGTAGAAATCCCAAGGAAAACGGACGTGAAAAAAGTCTGACAGGGCCGGGAACCTGTCAGACCTTTTTCAAGTCCGATTTCCTTGGAATTTGGTGCACGTCCTTATAGGCGAAGTACCTTCAAACGTTTCCTTAAATTGCGTACACTAAAATCGCAAGTATTTGATATATTTGAATTTAAGTCGTCATCTTTATAGATTAATTTATGAGTGATAAAAGGAAAAGTGCGCATTCCAAAGTTTCAATATGATTGCGAAACATATTTTCATCATTGGGCTGCGAACAAAAGTTTACTTCGAAGACGGCGTGGAGACGCTTCTTACGAGTGCGATAGTGTCCGAGGGAGCGTCTCTCATCCGTTGAGCGGAGATGGGCAGCCCAATATGCGGAACCCGTTTTAAAGCTAGAGAGAGCGTTTAAATCCAAATTCAGCTAAAAAGAGGAAACGATTTGAATTGCTTCTATTACCTCACACGCGGAACATGGCATTCCGTTAATGGCTGCGACCAATTCGCATTCACAAATGACAGCAGTACAGCAGTATTGGATACGAATATTATTAACTAGACAATAAGTGACATTTCAATGGGATTCGAGAAGTAAGGTATATTCTGCAGAAATAGAATCCTAATCATTTATGTAATTTGAGAATATGGATGATTGTACGCATAAATAGCAGTAAAATGAAATAAATATAATTAAAGAATAAAAGTAAACATGCTTAATTTCAAACTGGTCAGAAAAATTAGCGTTTCAAATGAGAGCAGTCATAACGAGGTGCATAAAATGTAAAATGGATAATAAGGGCAATCACTGCATTTATGGTAAACAAAATAAAGAATGTGATATTAGAGCAATGAATAATGCGAGACCAAATGGTTATACGAGAAAATCTGAATTGATACAGTTTTTACTGATGTTGACTACAAGAATAGATGTGTTTAAAAGGGCAGAAAACAGTCTGCATAGTTTTTTAGCGTTGAACTTCATAATTAGACGAATAATTGATAAATACGACAATTTCAACAGATTTCCAATTCAAAATCGAAGCATTTCCATGCGACCTTTAGAAGTAGACAAGAGCACTGTGTTCAATGAGAAGGAAGTTCTTAAATGAGAATAGAAATCTTTTGTGCTCACCGTTGATGGGTCAGAAGATAAATACTGCTTCATTATCCTGCAAGAAAGAGAAACAGAATATATTTATTTATCGAACAAAAATATTAATTTCCGAGGGTAATGCACAAAATATCACATTGTATAAAACACCTGTGGAATGTTCTCGAGATTCGAGAAATTCTCAGGATCTCGGGAAATCTCGAGATTCCTGGAATTGTCGTGATCTCGGGAAAATCACGATTTCGACACGTTGTGGGAATATAGAAAGAATTAAATTGTGTCTAATCTTCCCCATTGGGCAGGCACAGAGAAAGAACAGTCAATTTTGGATGCAATACAAATGGCGGGAGCGAAACCTTTCAACTGGACCGTAGAATTCGAATTCACGTTCCGAATAGGTTCTTCCGCGCACTTTGAAATCATCAGTAACTCGCAAAATATTCTCTATTTTTACATTAAGATATTCGAGATGGATTAGATGTTGGGTTCCTAATGTTTTAGTCTATCAGCCATAGCTTTTATTCCCAGCGACCGAGGCTAAAAACACATTGGAGTAGATCGCTTGTTTCACTAGCCTGTTATCACACGCACAGTGACGTTGGTTTGTAAACGCTGAAAATGGCCAGTTATAGCGATAAATAGCTCGTTATTCGTGATAATTCTGCTGACAAGTGGTTTTTATTGAAACATGTGCACGATTCATGTTCATCCTGTGTTTCACGAGTATTTTGGTGATTAACGTAATCTGTATCAAACGCTGAAGAAACATCCTGAAGGGTTCTTTCAGTAATTAAGAATGGAAGTGAGATTTTAGATTACGTTAAAGTATTAGTTCCACCGAATTTTAAAGGAACTGCAAAGAGTGCAAATGCGCGAGTCCCCGAAGGTAATACGCTTCAATCAGATCGCAGTAAATGACTAAGTGATTAGATAGGCTCTGCTCTAATGCTCCCTCATACTTGATTTAAATCGTGTAAATATGAATGATCAATTCTGCGAGTTCGTGTTTGTCTTTCATTTTAGTCGACGCCGTTCGGTCTATTCGCGTAAAACTTTGCACGCGTGTTCTCTGAGATCAGGGTGGAAAAACCCTCTTATTTAATTCAATAACTTCGCTGGGTTCGAACAAAGATCGCTCAGATAAGGTTCCATAAGGAAAACATGCATACTTCAGTTTTATCGGATGCAGGCTTTATTTGTTTTGAAGAGATAAATTAGAAGGAATAGTCTTAAAGAGTCGAGACAAGCACCAAAAGAACGAAAATTGAATGAAGATACTTTTTGTGGACACGTTATTTACTTTTTGAATCGAAACTACGAAAACTATTAAAAAAATTTGATGTGGCCAGCACAAGACTTTCTCCATAAGGTATTTCCTCCTCGAAATTAAAAAACGAGCGAAGAGAAAAATAATACACGAACAACACAAACGATTAATAAAAATAAAGACTACATATTTAAATATGTATATTTAAACAGTGGAACTGAGAAAAGTAACAGATGACGAAAATGATTAATACGCGCATAAGAAAACAAATACAGAAGATAAATGGAGGGAAAAAACAAAGAAGAAAAGCATTTAAGCCATATCTACCAGTCAGAGCTCAATTTATAGCAATAGACTGGGCAAAAGACGCTTTGCATTGCATTGTTTGCCATGTAAACAAACCCATAGTAACGAACTTTATTGTGATTATAAATACGTGTGTTTTAAATTTAAAATCAGCTTCCAAATAAAAACTTTTAAGAAATATAGTAATCATGTTGTATTTAACATTATTATGAAATGCTATGAATTAAAACGACATTTTAACATAAATATGTCGCAATAACCACATAATTGGTTAATTATAATAAGACTCCTAAACGGTAACGATATAGAAAATTAGAACAAAGATTAAGCGGCCGTAGTGGCCGAGTGGTTAGAATGCTTGCATGCCACGCTTCAACGCCAAGGTCCCAGGTTCGAATCACGCTAACTAGATTTTTATGTTCACAGCTTTCGAAGCACTGCCATCGGAGACCACTCGTCCACGGGGATTCCTTGTCTACTTCCGTATGCACAAGGGGACTGCGAGGCGAACCCTTCGAGCGGAGGTCCTCTCGCTCAAGGACCGCGACGCAAGCGCCTCAGCGGCCGTCCGACGAAACGGGTGTCATCGAGGAAACCATCCCAAACTAAAAACAATCCTAACAACTAATTAACTACTTAAATAATATCACTGATCTTTAATCGCGAGTAACTGACAACGACTACTACATTTAATCAAAAAACTTGCGATACAAGACCTGAGAGTTAACTAAAATTCTACTCTCACACACTCAAAATCGAAAGCTATCTCTAAAAAAAAAACATGCATTCACTAAACCCTATAATGCAATGCTCACTTAAGGAGTAAAATAACTGACTTAATGACATTAGTTATGCGTTGATTACAATTAGCGAACATATACACTCACCGATTACAGATTCCACGTCTTTGTCACCAAAAGGAAGTCCTTAGCCACCAAAACACAATAGTCTTCCTCAGCTGTCAACGTGACTTTGTTTACATTCACTTTTAAACAATTCACCGACTCGTATTCTCAAAACTAATATAAAACAGCATTCTCTGGACATTTAAACACAATTTCACCTCAATGTCATCTCGGAATCGCGTAAGATGCAATAGAAATAAGCAGATTAAGAATCTGATAATACCACGTTTTCTTTTACTGCGCCATAACCGCAAAACCGGAAATTAACTGCTAGTTAAGGAAGTAGTACCCTAGTGACCAAATTATAAACTAAATAGGCGTGTACGTGCATTCAAGCCGGAAATTGGCTCAAAATGCCGCGGAACTCAAAAAAGACATGTAAAGAAAATGTTATACACTGATAAATAAAAGCTTTAGAGGGTTAACAAGAGATGAACGGTCACAATCATTAACTTTAGTATGTGTATTAAAATTAAATGAATATGAAATTCGAAATAATTGCGAAAAAATAAAAATACGAATATTGCCAACTCCTGCTTCATCATTAAGTATTTGACGCAATTCAGTGCACTTCGTCTTTGTGTGCGAGCCCAACACCCACTCTCGTATTTTATCCCACATTCGCTTTAAGAGTTAAACAGCTAAATACCTAATACCTACAAAAGGAAATTCTTTTCGGTGATCAGAGAGACCATTTTCAGCGATCGCATAAAGTCCGATACTTTGACGCCCCATCTGCCTGGTGTTCTGCGTTGACTTTATGATATAAATTCGATTTTTGAGATAACTTATGGACTTTTTGGACTTATGGAGGTTTTTTAACGGACATATATGAGTAATTTGATGTTTTTTTTTAACTTTCCCTCTGGAAGTTTTTTTCCCAAGGAAATAGAACGAAACTTCTTAGCCGACTACATTTTTCATTGCATTTTTCCGAAAATTTTCGGCATTCACTTGTATTTCTCCAAGACATTTGTTTCTTAACTTTTTATCAGCTAAACTATTTACATTGGTGGAAATTAGATGTAACAAGGCAGTGTTTCATACCAAAACGACCGTTTTTCCTGAAAGGTAGACGCAAATACATCGGTTTAAGTAAAGTCGCGGTCCGAAGAATTTGAAATATACGAGTATATCATGTTTGTGGAGCGCGTAAAACTCGTGGTAACGCATTTATTTATATTTAGATCAAGCTGCCAATCTCTATACCATCCTGATATTACAAAATATTGAAACAGAGATGATGTAGTATTTCTGTTTAGTAAGATGCTTTAAGAAATCAAATCTAACGCTGAATGTCGAACCCCTTGTGCTTAATATCAGAAAAAAGATGCTCTCAGACATATTTATCGATTTTTTTCAGAAATCCTAAATTCCCCATACCCGAAGTACTTAAATTTATCATTATTATGGTGTTTTTTCGTCACTTGTACCCATAGCTGCTTCGGTTCTCACCCCGGACGGTCCCTTATCCTTGACGTACCCACAAACGGGTTTGGAATAGATCGCCGATTATAATCAGTATGTGTGAATAATTATTTTCCGGTTCTCAGGAGCCTGATCAAAATCTCCGGACGCGATTTTCACGATCACTTCGACGACATTCGAAGAATGACCGTTACGGTCTCCGATGAATTTGAAATGCATATCGTGACTAAATTTCTTTTGACAAGTTGAGAGTAGAAAACATCAGTTTTTGCATTCAAGTCATTTATACGTGACCAAAAGAACGGATATTGTTTACAAAAGATATAAAAGATTCGCGAATCGACTTCCTTCAAAACAAGCATAGATATATTTGGTTACTTTACAATTATCTTCATTGATTAAATTTAAATCAAGTCCAATGGTCAAAATGATCCATTAAAATCGATAAAATAACCGGCATAGTTTCCTGCCGAACAATGAAAGTCGTAAATTAAGTCTTTCCTTCTTTTCTTAATCTTAATTTCTTTTCTTTCCAGACTCTGTACCTTACTTAACTGTGACGTTTGCGGGATCGGCAGAGAGGCAATGAGCATAACGATCAGAGGAAGTAAGAAGGAGAGTGTAAGATGGGGCAAATACCTAAGACTGAGTTAATTCAGAGAAAGATATCAGAGGCGCCGAACATGCGTAGTACTGAGGCCCCCATAAATTTCTAATAAATCCAGAATTAAGGGTGGCTTGAGTAGAACCAAACCCGCCATCTTCAGTCGCTTATTACAAAGGCAAATTCGATCTCGAGATTTTGACGGAAATAGATGTTTTGGGACCCATAGAGCTCATTTTCGCTATTTTCCCGCTCATGTCTGTCTGTGTGTCTGTCTGTGGTAAAAAAGTTTGTGTGCGCTCTATCTTAAAAAGTGATTATCCAATCATTTCCAAAATTTATATTTAGTATTTTCTTAACAATGCCAAAAGTTGATCAGTTTTTGGTGAGTATCGCTCAACCGGAAGTTCCCGTTAAACCGGAACAAAATATTGTTTCTTTAATATCTCCGTCAGAATGCAATGTAGGTATATACAATTCCGAACAAAAGTTATGGATAATGTACTTAACTACAACTTTTTAATTAAACATTTTTTCGTAACACTGATTGTTTAGGAGTTATTCTTCAATAATGGTTAACCGGAAGTTATTGGTTATACAGAAATTAAAGTTTTTAATACACATCTCTGTAAGAAGGCAATATAGGTATATACAATTACCTACAAAATTTATAGATAATGTACTTTGCTACAACGTTTTTAATAAACATTTTTTCGTAACACTGATTGTTTAGGAGTTATTCATGAATAATGGTTAACCGGCAGTTGTTGTTTATCCAAATATGGAAGTTTTTCATACATATCTCTGTCAGAATGCAATGTAGGTATATACAATTAAATAAAAAAGTTATAGACAATGTACTTTACTACAGCTTTTGTATGATACATTTTTTCGTAACACTGATTATTTAGAAGTTATTCTTGAATAATAGTTAACCGGAAGTTGTTTATCCAGAAATTGAAGTTTTTCATACATATCTCTGTCAGAATGCAATGTACGTATATACAATTTTGTACCAAAGTTATAGATAATGTATTTTACTACAACTTTTGTATGAAACATTGTCCTGTAACACTCATTGTTTTGGATAAATTTTGTTTTCTGTTTTCAATAAATATGGCGAAAGTCATGTGTTGGCCGCATCAGATTTTTTAAATGTATTATTATATTACCAATACATTCACAGGATATCCGGTTAAAAAATCGCTTTGATTGCAGTACACAAGTACTCGTATGAAACACGCATATTTATAAAGCAATCACCCGTGTATTTTTATCCGACGTCAACGACTCTATTAAGAAATGCACGAAAATTTTACCGCACGAGAGTTCACCTTCGTCGTTAGGGAGTTGTTTACGTCCACAAAATTACACGAAAGTTTCGTCATTTTTGTCTGAATTCCCTCAATTTCGACTCGAATGCGATATTCCACGACCGGAATAAGAATCTTCGTTTAATTTCCTTTCTTTCGGTGCCCATCTCGACTTGGAGTTTGCGATTGAATTCCGCGAAAGAAAAAACGTCTGCAATCGACGTGCATTATCCCTTACGAGAGAGACGATATCGATTTGTAAACACTCCGTCGGACCAATCTCTTAAATTCGTAATCCCGGAAACTGCGTGTGTGATTCGTGGACCATCTCCGAATTCCATCCAATGGAATTGAAAATCGATAGCGTTTCCATCTCACGTGATTAATTTAAAATCGACGCGATGAAGAAAAAATGGTGATTTTACAAACCTTCTTCGATTTCCATGGGCACACTTGTTTGTCGGTTTATCAATGGAACGAAAAACGGACGACGTCACGAAAGAAAGTCACCCCTCAATCGGCCCCTTTCTCCAGCGGTGATGACGTCACGATGAAGTGATAAGTGAGCGGTAGAGAGAGACCTCCACTCGGACGATGATGGCAGAGACGAAATAATCCGTAGTATCATTCGTTAGAGGATGATTCGGGAGTGTTGCACAGGATGGTTTTCGGTGGGCTTATGAGGTGGTAGACGAGTGTGGGTGGGCAGGGATTTGTCGAAGGTTTTGAATATTAAGTCGGGGGCGGAGAAAATTTTGAAAAAAAGGCCCGGAAAAGCGATTTTTCGTTCAAAAAACGGAGAAAATCCGGGGAATTCGGTCGAAATGTTCGGTTTCTTTCGCTCCGATTTGCTTGAATATGAAGTGCACCTTTGGACTCGTTTAGACCAACGAGTAAAATGTTGCTTGCATTCTGTAACGCAAGTCGACATCATATCGAAAGTAAAAAATCTGATGTGGCCAGCACATGACTTTCTCCATATATAAGATGTAAATATTTATCTACGACAGTAATTTCGAACTCTATATTCAATATAAACTTGGAAGATGAGTGATTAATTTATATATTATTATCTTTTACGTCACAAAAATTATAAATAATGTTTTTCGGGACATGCTCGATGAAAAAAGATGAATTTGGCCTTTCGCCCATAGAGCCCAGAGCGCCCACAAAGTACATAATCAGCAACTTCCGGTTTATCAGTACTTCATGAATAACTCCTAAACAATCAGTGATAAAAAATATGTTTCACACAAAAATTATAGTAAATTTTATTTTCTAAAACATTTATAAATAATAGTATATACCTAAATATCATATTCATGGAGATATTTTGAAAACCGGAAATAAGCTTTGAAGAATGAAGCTCAACTTCCGGGTGACCGATCTACTCCAAAAACTAATCAACTCTAACGACTGTAATAAAAGTAACATTTATGAAATTTGGTGTTGATCCAACAATTAGTTTTCATGTTAGAGCGCCCACAAAGTACATAATCATCTTCTTCCGGTTTATCAGTATTTCACGAATAACTCCTAATCAACCGCAGATACAAAAATATATTAAATACAAAAGTTATAGTAAATTACATTATCTAAAACTTTTATAAGTAATACAATATACGTATATATCATATTTATGGAGATATTTTGAAAACCGGAAATGAGCTTTAATCAATAAAGCTCGACTTCCGGTAAACGGATTTACTCCAAAAACTAATGAACTCTGACAGCACACACACCACTACTATACATGAAGTTTGGTATTGATACGACCAATAGTTTTCACGTTAGAACGCCCATTATCACACACACACATACACACACACACACTCACACACACACACACACACACACATACACACAGACATCATTCAGAAAATGGTCAAAACGTGTTCTAGGGACCCCAAAACGTGTATTTCCGTTGAAATCTCGAAGTCGAATTTTTTCATGAAAACAATACTTTCTCTATACTTCGTATATGGAGAAAGTAAAAATCTGATGTGGCCAGCACATGACTTTCTCCATATATAAGATGTAAATACTTATCTACGACAGTAATTTCGAACTCTAAACATTATAAATAATGTTGTTCGGGACATGCTGGATGAAAAACGATGTAACTGGCCTTTCGCCCATAGAGCCCAGAGCACCCACAAAGTACATAATCAGCAACTTCCGGTTTATCAGTATTTCAAAAATTACTCCTAAACAATCAGTGATTCGAAAATATGTTTCATACAAAAGTTATAGAAGCTAACATTCTCTAAAACATTTATAAATAATAGTATATACCTAAATATCATATTTATGGATATATTTTGAAAACCGGAAATGAGCTTTGAAGAATGAAGCTCAACTTCCGGTTAAACCGATTTACTCCAAAAACTAATCAACTCTAAAGACTGTAATAGAAGTACTACATATGAAATTTGGTGTTGATCCACCAAATAGTTTTCATGTTAGAGCACCCACAAAGTACATAATCATCTTCTTCCGGTTTATCAGTGTTTCACGAATAACTCCTAATCAACCGGTGATACAAAAATATGTTAAATACAAAAGTTATAGTAAATTACATTATCTAAAACTTTTATAAGTAATTTAATAGACGTATATATCATATTAATGGAGATATTTTGAAAACCGGAAATGAGCTTTAATGAATAAAGCTCGACTTCCGGTAGACCGATTTACTCCAAAAACTAATCAACTCTGACAGCACACACCACAGTACTACATATGAAGTTTGGTGTTGATACGACCAATAGTTTTCACATTAGAGCGTCCACTATCACACACACACATACACACACACACACTCACACACACACACACACACACACACACACACACACACACACACACACACACACACACATACACACAGACATCATTCCGAAAATGGTCAAAACGTGTTCTAGGGACCCCAAAACATGCATTTCCGTTGAAATCTCGAAGTCGAATTTTTTCATGAAAACAATACTTTCTCTATACTTCGTATATGGAGAAAGTAAAAATCTGATGTGGCCAGCACATGACTTTCTCCATATATATAAGATGTAAATATTTATCTACCGCAGTAATTTCGAACTCTATATTCCATCTAAACTTGGAATATGAGTGATTAATATTATATATTATCTTTGACGCCAAAAACATGATGAATAATGTTTTACGGGACATGATTGATGAAAAACGATGAAATTGGCCTTTCGCCCATAAAGCCCAGAGCGCCCACAAAGTACATAATCAGCAACTTCCGGTTTATCAGTATTTCATGAATAACTCCTACACAATCAGTGATACAAAAATATATTTCAACCAAAAGTTATAGTAAATATTATTTTCTAAAACTTTTACAAATAATAGTATATTCCTAAATATTATATTTATGGAGATATTTTGAAAACCGGAAATGGGCTTTGAAGAATGAAGCTCAACTTCCGGTTAACCGATTTACTCTAAAAACTAATCAACTCTAAAAAAATTAACCAAAATACTATATATGAAATTTGGTGTTGATATAATGAATAGTTTTTAAGTTAGAGCGCCCACAAAGTAGATAACAGCTACTTCCGGTTTATCGGTAATTCACGAATAACTCCTAATCAACCGGTGATATAAAAATATGTTAAATACAAAAGTTATAGTAAATTTTATTATCTAAAACTTTTATTAGTTATACAATACACGTATATATCATATTTATGGAGATATTTTGAAAACCGGAAATGAGCTTTAATGAATGAAGCTCGACTTCCGGTCCACCGATTTACTCCAAAAACTAATCAACTCTGACAGCACACACCACAGTACTATATACGAAGTTTGGTATTGATACGACAAATAGTTTTCACGTTAGAGCGCCCACAAACACACACACACACATACACACACACACACATACACACAGACATCATTCCGAAAATAGTCAAAACGTGTTCTAGGGACCCCAAAACATGTGTTTCCGTTGAAATCTCGAAGTTGAATTTTTTCATGAAAACAATACTTTCTCTATACTTCGTATATGGAGAAAGTAAAAAAATTTTGAAATTATTCTTAAAATTCGCTGCAATTTCTCCGTCCTGCATCGAACCCAGGTGATACTTACTATGCAGCACAACAGAACATCACCATCTCTATGTGAGAAAACTCAAGCAGAAATAATGGCTTCAACTGCCTAAAAGGACGTCCTACTTTTCACATGTATTCCTTGTGTGAGAAATCGCAATGTGCTCTGGCATCGAACCCAGGAACAGCATGGTCTTATATATTTTTTTTCTTGAACCGAGTCTTAATATACATCTACTTTCTAAGCAAGAACTTCTTATCATTCGATAAGTGAATGAAAAAAATAATGAAAAACTACCCCTATGTGTTTTATAAGGAAGATATATTTACCGCCCGGCGTCGAACCCGGGTCTTTCTGGTGATACTTCCTATGCAGCACAATAGAAGATCATCATCTTTAACCATGAGTGAAAATTCAATCAGAAATATTGGCTGCAAGTGCCTCAAACGACGTCCTTCTTTTCCCTTATATTCCTAATGTGAGAAATTTTAATGTGCTCTGGCATCGAACCCAGGGACAGCATGGTCTTATCTATTTTTTTTTCTTAAGCCGAGTCTTAATATACATCTTCTAGCAAAGCATGAACTTCCTATTATTTCGACAAGAGGCGTCGTGTTACGTTCTATGTTTAACATTAAGCCTTGTTACCAGTGAATTATCGTTTATAACAAAGTCGTTTATTCAGACGCAACAAAAATAGATATTTCTCAAACCTTAGGGAAAACATTTCCAAGCTGGATCCCAAACACGTTTATATTTACTAACATCCTTCTCAACCCATAGACCCTAGCGAAACCCAAAGATTTCCTGAGGGAAAAAAACACTTCAATGGAGATAACTTGAACAGAGGCTAATTCTCTGACATGAACGATAGTCTTCTGGAATTGTCTCTACGAAGGGAAAATTGAGGAACAATAGGATATAACAACATGTTCCTTCAACATAGTTGTTGTTCGACGAGAACTGCATTTGTTTCCGGCGTTCAAATTAAGCGTGAAGGAGAATGTAACAGTCTCTAATGATTAACAGAAAGAATTAATCTTTAAAACAATTGAAATAATACTTGCAGTGTTAATGTGAAAACTTAAAATATCCTCAATCTATTTAAAAATCTTAATTTATCAGATGTTTAACTTCCTCACTTCAGAAATAATAACCCTTCACTAACAATGTCAACCAAGTTTGCTTCCTTGATAATATAAAATTTAAATGTGAGTGAAATTTTATGAGTTTTATACGTTGTTCATGGTGACGTAAATATATTTGTTTTGAATGTTTATACTTCAAATATCACCCAAAAACATGTGGAAAATAAAAATTTAAATAAAATGTGTTCTGTACATAAATACGCATAAATTTCCTTTTATTCTACAAATAATGATTACATATCCGATAAAGGTCGATGTAGTTGTGCAAACAGGGTAATTCCCGGCTTAAGTTTAATATATTTAATCGTCGTCCTAAAAAGAAAATTATCAAAACTTTCGAATTGAATTAGTTCGCGAATGATTACTAGATATTTAACTTTAAAAAAGGAAAATAAAGTCATTGTATTTTTTTAATTGCTGTTTGAAGAAGAGAATATAATATTCGATGCCGGTTATGTCAGTTTAAGTTTGCAAGGATCTTTCACAACTTCCTCTGGGCACGGGTTTTCCCCGCTTCCCTCTCTTCGTTCTCCTCGCTATATATCGTTATTAATGGTGGTTAGAGAAAGCGATTTTAGTAAGTAAAGAAAATTCGGAGAATTCTCATTTTCCTGATAAGAATCTACGTATTATAATTAGTAAAAGGAGCATTAGAAAGCAAAGAGTCAAAGCTCCTGAATGAAGGATAAAAATTGATATGATATTTTTAGAAATACATAAAAATTTGAAGGCAGAAAAAGGAAAATAAAAAATCTATCACATGTCGGATTCGATCCAGCAAAAGAAAGACTCACAGGCGACGCTGACCACTACGCCACGTCTTCAGTTGATAAGGGTGTGACTTCTACAAACTAAGGCTTGCATGTGATCAGACGCTAATTTTTAAAAGGTTATAATTAAATAACTATAGAGGGTTGGTCAAAACGGCTTCAGATTTGTAATAAGCATATGCTGGTGAACCTATCCTTAAAGTATCATTAAGATCCGATTCCCGCAGAGGTAAAGGTTCCCTTGTAAGACCTACTTTCGCTGAATCCCACGAAAATTTAAGTTGGAAAAATAATAATCCAGTAAAAAGAATAGTTTGTGGCAAAAAAGGTATTCGTGATGCATGTAAGTGCAATTTTTACCAAACTTTTAAAAGATTATGAGATGCTTTCGGTACTTTGCGGAGCGATTCGCTTCTGTAATACGCTCGTCGTAGCCAGAATGGGCAAGACGGTGGAAATTTGGCGCGCCGGAAAAACCATCATATTAAAAAATTCATAACTTCCTTTAGAAATAAGATAAAGTATTCCGTCCTTCATCAAAAACTACCTTATACATTTCTTTAAATTTCATACGCATCATGTATTGGGGTATCTCTTACGGTACGAGACTTCGCCGCTGATCGCTTTTTGGAATGCATAATTCGAAATTTTAGGATCAAACTGTACTTTTTTTGTTATAAAAGTTTTCAAATTACGAATATCGTAATTTTATGCTAACCATTACGGAAAGTTAACTCTGGGATACTTTCTGTTTAAATTTGGTGCCAATTAAAGCAACTCCATGTTTAATACAGCGTTATTAAGATAATGTCGGAAAATAGCGTTTCCAGGCGGAAATGTAAGAAAATATTTTTTATAAATGTTATTTTAACTAATATGAAAAAAATATGTTCACCATGTATTCAGCCTTTAAATTTTACCCCATATATGATTTTATTATCTACTGATTTGTAAATTTTTGTAAATGGCAACTTTGAGTGCCACTCCGCTCAGTCCGCTTGTGATCTGACCCATCTCAATTCTCGCCTAGCTCACTCCGCAAACCCCGCTGGCAGTGGAAGGCAAATACCATTTTTCTTTGAAACTCTTTCTTAGTGGAAGGACAGGACTATTTTACTCCGTTCCGCTAAGCTATTTCTCGCTCATTTCCCTTTCGCAGTGGAAGGCGGGCATAATCGTAAACTAAAATACAGATCAAAGTTCCACAACTTTCGTTCGCAAATGGCACGAATACAGGGAATTTCGCGGGTCCTTGTTGGCTAAAGTGATAGCAGCAAAGTTTCCTATACCGAGAGTGTTTCGTGCGCTACCTCTGGCACATCTCGATCGCAGCGCCGCACGGCGTACTAAAAAGCTCGCTGAAGACGCTCTGCCTTGCCGTGTAAAAAAATCCATAGATACGAACTTCATTGTTATTGCCAAGAGCAATAAATAACGGCACGAAACAATTGGGTTTGAATAACTATTTTGAACCGCGTGTCTCAAATTCCAAATCAACTTCCTTACAAAACGTTGAAGGAATCGTGTTGAACGAAACGAGAAACGGTGTGAACCAAAACGACATTTTAACGTAAATACGTAGCAATACCATGAATTATACGTATTTCTTTTCAGAAATAGAATTCGTCGAATCCTACCTTCCATAACACACTCTTTAATGTTACTGGTGAATGTGAATGTTCATTATTACGACAAATAATTCAAATCTTCACGCCCTTCGCTGAAATCACGAGCACGTTTTTGTCCATTCAAGATCAAATCAGTCGTCGTCGAGTCGGAGCTGCTGCTTTTAAAAGTCGAGAAGAGACGCAGACCTAATCTTGCATCACTCGATTGTTTGACGAGCGATTCGACAATCCGAAAATGAACTCGCGAGTTGCTTTGATTTTGAACGATGCATTCTGTTCCATTTTCGCTTCGTGTCCAACTGAGCCACGGCAAAGTCCCACGGAAATACGCGTTATCTCTTCAAACGTAAGATAAATGCCAAAGGACAGCTTTTAGATTAGCACAGAACTCGTAAACGGATTTGTACGCTCTTTTTAATGATCACTACGCTTGCAGACCGCTTGCTTCGCTTGCGATCTTCTCAATTCGTGTTCAATTCGTGCATCGTATTAATTTGATGCATCTTATCACGGAATGCGACAGAAGGATCTCACGCAACAGTGATCACGTTCGTTAATACTAATCACGAAGCTGTGATAATCGGAAGCACAGCTCCTCTTGGGCTATCCGAACAACCCGAGTGACCGTGTTTTCCAATTTCATAAATAGGAATCAACACGGTTTTCGTAAGACTCGTTCTAGCGAGTCTCAGCTGGCTTTATTAGTACACGATGTTCTAAACTCTGCTGAAAAGCATAAGCAAGTCGATGCGATATTTTTAGATTTTCGGAAGGCTTTCGATAAGGTACCTCATCATAAATTGCTGTACAAATTAGAAGTTGCGGGTATCAATACAGAAGTTATTAATTGGATAAAAGACTTTCTCACCGATAGAGAGCAACGAGTAATATTCGATGGTATTAGTTCCGACTTGGTTAAGGTGACCTCGGGCGTCCCTCAGGGCAGTGTAATTGGACCATTGTTATTTTTAGTATACATCAACGACCTCAGCAATCACATTGAAAGCAATGTTAGGATATTCGCAGACGACACAGTCATTTACAGGGAAATAGATAGTTCAGAGGATAGATTAACCCTTTCGAACGACTTAGATAGAATTATGAACTGGTGCGATGATTGGCAATTAGAGCTTAATGTAGAAAAGTGTTCGGTAGTTAACTTCTTCGAAAGTAAATCTATAATAAATGATTATTTTTATAGTCTCCGAGGGGTAAACCTAATGACAGTAGAATCGGTAAAGTATCTTGGAGTAACTCTCACGAATAATCTATCATGGAGTGCCCACATCCGAAATATATGTGGAAAAGCACTTAAGAAACTCGGCTTCGTTAAAAGAATAGTCGGTAAGAGCGAAGAAAAAGTTCGCGAGCGATGTTACTTAGCGTTAGTTAGGCCTCACCTTGAGTATGCATGTAGTGTATGGGACCCCACCGAGAAATGTCATATTCGGGATTTAGAAAAAGTACAACGAAAGGCGATACGATTTGTAAAGAATTGCTACGATAAGACAGCGAGTGTCACTCAGATGTTACAGGACGCAGGATGGGAATCATTAGAAGATAGAAGAAAAATTCAAAGGATAAATTTATTAAATAAGTTTAGAGAAATTACGTTTTCAGATGATGTAACCGATATAATGCGACCCCCCTGTTATATGGGCCGTTCTGATACTGCATGAAAGATTAGGGAAATAGATGCTAGAACGAATCGTTTCAAAAATTCATTTTTTCCGCGAAGTATACGCGAATGCAGCCGTTTAGGAAAATAGAGTCAAGGTGCTTGCACCCCCTGCCACACGCCGAAAGGTGGCTTGCAGGGTTCTTACATAGACATAGACACATTCCGGAAAGAGAAACTAGTGGCGCCGGCGATAAGTGGGTTCCGCTTTCTATTATCTACGAATGGCAGACGTGGGGCAGAGGGGGCGAATCGGGGGGCGGGTGAAAAGGAATGAATTTCAAGATAAAATTCACGGAGGAGGCTGTAATTTTGTGGAATTACGAAAATTAAATAAAACAAGGTTTCAAAGAACTTGAAGATGGCTATCGTTAGCCAAAACTAATCACCTTCGATACCCTATATGTGAATAGTAAAAGTTACAGTGTTATTTTTAAAACCTTGTTTTATTTAACAATTTTTCAAAAAGTGGGCTTAAATTCAAAACGGTAATGCTGAGACTGGCAGTATCACATACATAGCTTCGATGTGACCTTTCCCTACTGGGAGACAAAAAAACAAGATCATTTTGACTCCATTTCTTATTTTTATAAACTGTCGTGTGAAGGCTCTTTACGAGAGGGAGTGAAAAACTGGACCTTCATAAAACTTCTTATTGACTCAACAGAGAGTGAGATTGAAGCTATTGCTCGTATTTGACCGCGTCGGAGATAAAGGTAATAGTTAATCCTCAAGAAGTGTTAAAGTGGGGGTTTAATCTCACAGGCAGCTGCATCTCTCGTGGCGGATAAGTTGCCCGTCGCCAAGTGTGACTGAGGCAGCAGTGGATTGCACACAATCCCTCCAAGTAAAAGGCACATTCTCCGTAATTCTCCAGCCGAGTCGTTCAAAAGACACGAAAAAGAAGGACTTTAATTTGTACGCTTATATTTCCCGCTAAGATTTTAAGGAAACTACTACTTTTAGGGACTGCTTTGCAGCATGAAGTACTTAACAATAGGAATGGCAGACACTTTGGCCCGGCATAAGTAAGATCAGGGTTCCCGGTTTAGTCAGCCTTCTTTTATTTCCGCTTTTCCTTAGGAAGTCAGCTGCGGTGAACAGGTAATTCGACAGAAGTAAGCTATGGTGAACCTATTTAGAGTTGTCTTTACCGAATTTCAGTGTCAAGGACATTTGTTGATTCGAGCAATCTTATTTGAAATAAGATTCAAAAAATTTACAAAATACATACACAGAGACACTTAATCATTCTTGAAGCGAAAACTACTTTTTCCTTTGGCATTAATGCAGAACATTAGTGGAAAGGATCTGGTGGTCTAAGCAGGAAATTTTTGATTTTAAAAACAAATACATTCTACTTTGGACCTACCTCGCCTCTCAAAAAACGAGCCCAACTCTAGAGCCTAATGCTGTCGCTGATAACCCTACCGGTCATCACCACACCTTCGACACGAACTTTAAAATAATCAGAATATATTTTTTGAGTAAAAAACGAATGTCTTGACTTCTGTCAGAAGGATGTTTTCCCTCCCTCCAAATGCCTGACAGGTGTAGTGTTTACCCCTCAATTTACACTGTATAATTAGATTAGGATTATCTATATATTGCTTGATCAAATACGACTGTATGAATTGAAACTACGTTGAACCACTGCCACCAGATTTTTAATCTACTTTTAGTGTAATTGTAATAATAATAATTCTAAAACATCCCTAAGATCGAAATATCGGATTTGCACCCTCCTCCTTGTTACAGCTGAGGTATTCCAAATCCCAGTAGTGAAGATTGAAGCAATAAAGTAGAAGACGATCAAATTGTAAGTTGCCGGAGGAGCGGAAGTCGACGGGGAGGCTAAATCGCCGTCACGCGCGAAGTTTAAATTGGCGGTTCTTTAGAAAATGAACTCGTGATAAATGAACCCAAAGCAGAACTTACGATCCATTTGATAAGGCGTTCAAGAAAGCTGTGAGAAAAGGGCGGGGAAGGAATAGCGCTGAAAGGAAAATGGTTTTCGTTTATCATCTTATTAAATTCCAATAATCTACGGAGAATAAGACACATTACAAACATAACTCATTTGAAGATGGTATCGCATGTCTGAATGTATAACACAACGAATAAAATAATATTTGCAAAACATTTCCCAAAAGCGTCATTCTTGAGGGTATCATTGGTAAAATATTTCATAATTGAATTTTCACTGATACACTTTAAATAAAGAAATACCAAACAATATTATCCGCATACACTTGATGAAGGATTTTGTAACTGATAAACATTGTACACACACATATTGGAATTTCTCTTGACAAACGTTTGGTGATAATTGATGATAGGCGGTTCACCGAAACTATCGAAATATTCACTAATACCGTTCTCACCGATGAAAAATGCCACCCAATGCTCGCCAGGCTTATTTTTTGGGTGTGTGTTTGCAATGTAAGCGCACGGTCGCTCAGCATGTATTGGGAGCGTATCAGCCGCATAAACTCCTGTATTGATGTCCTGAAACACTTTGCACTGCCTCAGAGCCGATCTCAGCTGCCCCGAATTCATTCTTCACTTAGTGTCGTATGTGGTAAACCATATGCCCATCTGATATACGTTTGAGAGCGCACAGGAAAAACTCGATGTTTTATGATTTTTGTGGAAACACCTGGATGCCGCTGCACTCAGTTTCTTTGACGGTGGACACCACGCCGATTCGAGATCGATGACCTTCACTCGCAATAAGTTGGATAAGTACTAAGCCTTCTCAGATCCTTTGGTGTAGAAGTTTTCATAGCGATGACAGAGATTGTGTAAAATTCCGACCAGAACAGGGTATGATATGTACCCCTCCTCCCAACTTATTCCATGATGAAATGCTTCCAACCAGCTATATTGCTTCTTTGCGCTTTTACTCAAATATTCACTCGCAAATGGTGGTGTAACTATCCAATGTTGCATTAAAAAGTTCTCCCTATCAAGAACAGCCACTTCTTTTAGAACAAATTTCCCAACATCATCGACGCACGCTTGAAAGTCTATGAAGAGATTCTCTTCGAAGAGATTATCCATAGTTATATCCATGTTATCGATAGAGGTACCAGAATCAAAATGACTAGGATGGGGTGTAGTCATTCTATTTTAACCGCCAAAGTCGATCAAAACTTTGCGACGATCGATTTCGATTATGTTATCGAATTCTGCATAGATGACACAGGTCAAAGTTTCCGGTAGCGATTGTTCAAATCGAACATCGAGTCGTAGACTTCCCTGTCTCACGAGATTCCAATGTGAACGTAGGTTAGATGATAAGTCTTGACTTAGATCGAAGGCTGTGGGACAATATCCGTGTGGATACATTTCCATGGAAATATCATTTCCTTCATTAAGAAAATGGATACCTGTACCGCTGAACAACGTATGATACGCCATGACATGTAATTTTTCGTTCGTGAGATCCGTTTGAAGGGGTTTAGAGGGTATCTGCTGACCATCGATATAGAGATAAGTGGGTCATCGAGAAATGCTGGAAATTAAATGGGTTTTTCACCAAAGCTGTATTCGTTACGAAACCTATGATACAACGTTTAGGTAATTGACCTATGAAAATATTGTCTATAACTTTGCTTTGTATCCCTGAAGATATCGTAAGGACTTTAACTTCAACTCTCGTCAAAGGGTATTTAGCTGGTGACTTCTCTAGTGCTTTACTATGTGCGATGAGGACGATTAATGCAAACACGCCTCACTAAAAGAGTCGCATCCATTACCTTTACCTTCGCATACGGCGTGTCAGACATGAGGCAGAATGCATCGGATCATTTTAATGCGCAGTTCAACTCCGTTCAAAAGAAATTTATCTTGATTGAAAATATCCGAATGAATGCATCCGATCATGTCGAATGGTTTGCTCAGTTTTGTAAAATTTCTTCTTTTTGCTAGACCAGCATTATGATGTTCCAGATTATCCATTGGCCCTGCTGTATCATCGTACCATAGCGACATTGTTAAGTGAGATTTTTTCGCCGCGGGGCCGTATGAAAGTAAATTTTCAACGTAAGATCTGTAAGCATAAGTGTTGCTAGGCGGTGAAACCAACTTTTCGTTCAAATGCACATCCACTTGCGAAAAGAGGGAATGTAAAAAGTTATTTACAGGCCCGACTTTGTTTTCCTTCGCAGTATTGGTACCATCTGTTCTTATAATTTTAGCTACCACATGAATTAATGTATGCCCGAGATCGATATATTCGTCACCAGCGCCGCTGACAACAAACTCCAAGGGTGAATCGTCATTTATTGACGAAAGAGGTTTATAATGGACCCATTGGGAATTGCGAATGCTAGTTTGAGTGGGTGGGATCGTGAAAAGATCCAACTCTGATTTCGAGCATTCACAAGAATGAGAATGCAAGAACGACATTTTAATCAAAAATATCCAACTCGCGCTTCACCAACTGACAAGGTCCTTTTCTTTTGATATTTTTCCCTTTTCTCTTTGGCTTTACCTGCTTCTTCTTCTTTTGCTTCCTCTTCCCTTTCTGAGACTCCTTCCTTCTCTGAGACGCTAGTGAAGAATGACTGCGATTGACGATTCGACGCTTCTTATATCCCGACCCTCTCATTAACTTGTCAATCGAATCAACAGCTTTTCTCTTAAGATTATCCCCGGCTTCATCGACGCGCCTCAACACCGATTCGCGGATAGGTTTGTTCTGAGCCACATCACCCAGTAAGTGGACCCCTGTACGTAAAACCTCCTTACCGACAGCTTTCGCACCTCTCGAAAGAAATGGTAAAGCAGCCCTGAAGATAAGAAACTTCCAATGCCGTGCCCACGTTGGTATTCAGCGCCCCTATAGACGTTTGACATCCCCATCCCCGCCTGATTTTCGTAATATTGCAGGTAGGGGTCATAATGAATCATAGGCTTTTCTCTGACCATTTTAAACTGATTTTCGGAAATGTAGTTTCACGACCGACGTTCCAAACTCAAGTGGGATCCGATTACCTGTGTCGTCCCTTAAATCGATCTCAATGTTATCAAATTCCCGGCGCATTAGAGATATGTAATGGGGAGAATCGAAACTTATCAATTTTTGCGATCCGTAAACATATTTTCTAGTGTCCATATTCACCACCCTAAGGAGCGGTGCGCATGTGTCACCAATTAATTGCTGCTCTACGATATCGCAGTATATCAGTATTTGATGCGGAAATCCTAGGAATAAATTGGCCGGATGGTTTGAGACGCTGCCCGTGGATATTTGCAGTTTCGGATCGAACCCGAGTTGTAGGGATAACCTCGGCGAAAAAGTCATGTACGGCCCCTTTGACTTACCTGTTATAAGGTTTATAGAATCTCTGCCGGCGATTATAAAAATGCGCTGGGTTTTCGTATCCATTTCAAAAATGAAGCGAGAAGAAATTTTATCTATACTATTTATCTCGTGAATAACCGATGAAATACTTTCATAATTCCCAGGTTTAATCCTAAACTTGTCGTTTCCTCCTTGGTCGTTCCGCAGTCTTATGATGTTATTTCCATTGCTTATGGTTAGGAGCGAACATGGATATTGAAATTCTACCACGGCAACTTCCCATTCTCCGTATAGTTCGATTCTTTGAGGTAGTTGCGTTCGAAACCTGGTCGTTGTATAGTCCGGAAATTAAAGCATACTGCTGTTGCTAGGTAAAGTTATGTAAAACTGGTCCTTCATCCCAACTTTTTATATGTTTAATATTGACCCAAGAGTTGAAACTATCAGGGTATCCTTTCCACTTGACGAACGCTTCTCGTTTGACCCCTCTATCTCTATATTCGAGTATTTTATCAATTTTATAATCGTGCGTTCTACTAACTCTAACGCGCTGTAGTTCCTGTTCATAAAATCGACCTTCGATCTCATCACCACTTTGATCCTCCACAACGTGAACTACAAGTTTTCTATTTATTACTTTTCGTACTTTAAATATTTCTTCGGTCCAGTTACTCTCATATCCTTTATCAAAGACCGATTTTATTCTGGACAAACGCACCATATCACCAACACGTAATGTAGGTTTTGAGGGTTTGTCTTTAACATTTCCATATAATTTTTTCCAAACCTCATAAATATTTTTCTCATTTACGTCTATCGGTGCCATTTTGATGCTAGACTGGTTTGCATGATTGTAACCATGTAGTAATTTTGGTAAAATTTCTATATACCGTCGCGTGTTATTGTCTGTAAAGTAACGCCACATTCTAGTTTTGAGAGTTCCGTTGAAACGTTCAACGATGCTCGCCTTCACATCGGGGTTTTGCGTCACATAATAGTTTATACTGTTTTCTTTAAAATACTTTTTCACCAAGTTAGATGTGAATTCACCGCCTTTATCGGATTGAGTGTTGATTGGTGTTCTACCTGTTTTCTCAAAAATTTTCTGGAAAGCAGATTTAACGTATTCACTCGTTTTTAATTTAAGGGGTGTTACCCAGGCGAACTTGCTAAAAGGATCAATCATGGCTAATAGGTACCCACAATCGTCGTTATGTTCTTTCAGACTACGCATGTCGATGATATCGCATTGCAAAGGATCATCTATATTTGTTATGTGATATCGATTTCTCGGAAATTTGCGACGAACAGGTTTATGAAGTGTATATGCATCCACTCCTTCAAGCCATTCTCTTACTTCTTTGGTTGAAAACTTTCCCTTAAGACTATTAATTAGCGGTGCTGCACCCGAGTAGCCAGCAGGCTTACCAGCGTTTAAGTAAGCCTCACCAATGCTCATTATAAGTGAAATTTTTCCCAACCTCTGGTTTTATATGGGGAATATCGATATCTTTCCTGACGATGCTCTCGGTTTCGACTCATGCCCTACCGATCCGAACTCGCCAATACTCTGATTCCCAATATATTCTTGAGGAATGTTCATTCCCCGTAAAGCGTTACAAAATGTTTCCCAAGCGCTAGGATTAGTATAGCGGTCTAACTATATCATTGATGAGATACGTAATATTTGATTGAGGTATCGTGCGGCCGTCGATGGTAACCACACCTCGTCCATCCCACATAATTTTTCCACTTTTTACAATTCTATCGTATAACAAACGAGCTTTTGTTCTAAAAGTTTGAGGAACGGAATTTAAAATTTCTAGTGTGTTATTTTCTTCATACACCTCTAAGTTTCTTGCATTCGATGTTTCAATCGAATCAGACGAACCCTGTATATCAATAATCGGAATGTGTGTAGGCTTTTTCTGTTCTTCCATTTGATTCAAGTATTTTAAGAGAATCTCTCTATACATATCCCATTTGTCATTGTCTGGAACATTGGTGGCGTACAATATATTTTTCATTTCTTCATCTAGACGGGAAATGTGTTGTGAATCTGGTTTACTTGGAAATCTTTCCATAACTTCACTCGGCACCAAAATCATTTTCCTTGCATGTTCCGTTATTTAATCAATGACCCAATCAAACTGCTCAATGCAAACCAATAATTATCGGAAGAAACCCACCGCCTTTCTGAACGATTATGTGTCTTTTCTTTTTTCAACAACCGCCGCGCTTTGTGATTTTCCGTAAGATGTTCTTGTACCGGGATATCATTCGTTTATGACATGACTTCAATAGTGCGTTACCTTTTAAGACATTTAACACACATTCACCAATTGCATGAACTAATTTCTTATCGCAATTTTTCAATATGGCTACTCTCTTCTCAGGCTTCATTTTACAGAGAACCTTGAGCATTTCCAAACTGCTCCTCACTGCTCTAGCCATATTTAATGACTGATTCTTATTTTCTAAAACATACTTCTTTTATTTTTATTTTTTGGAACGTACACGAACGTAAACTTATCTTCAGGAAATATATTAGTTCTAATCCTGTAATCATCAGAGGTACTCTGTTTTAAATCAATGAACCGTGAGGTTTTGAAGTCGCATCTCTGTAAGCATCTTGAATGAATAATGGATTTTCGGGATAAATCTGTCTTGCGAGATGAAATATCTGACTTCTATCGCGAGGATTTTTAAAACATACAATGTAATGAGAGTTTAACGAAATATCCCGCCGACCTTTGCCTTGGTGAAACAAATTTAGCGATATGAAAATTACACTTAAATTCCAATCCCTTTGTGAATAAGTTCACTGTAAAAGAATCTATTTCCATCATTTAATCATCGAGACAAATTAGACAATGAACTCCGGAATCGTTTGAAATTTCTTACAAGTCTGGAACTCCTTGATGGAATTTTACTTTAGGATTCGTTCTTAATTTAGATGGAACCGATTGGAATTCTGAATAACACCAAATTATTTTCTCAAAACTTAGTACACACTAACGAATCTATCGAGTTGATTACCCTTTACATCCATACGGACTTTCCACCAGTGGCGGATCCAGGGGGGGGAAGGGGGAAATTTCCCCCCCCCCTAAATCCAAGAGAATATATTTTCCGAGGCCAATAATGTAATACTTATAAACTGAGCATCGTCTATAGATGACGCGTGACGGTTGTCGGAGTAATGTTGTCGCATGCTCTTGGCCCTTTACACGAGGACATTCTGTGCTGCTTCCAAGTCGCGCCACTCATAGCTGAACATTGTTTCAAATGGAGGAGTTCACACAAGTAGCGGGCACAAAATCAGACGCGCCACTGGACTCGGCCGTAGCCGCCATTCAGTCGCATGCGGTGGTGATGCCGACCGTGAGACAACATTGTAACGCCTAAGGAAGAAACACAATGTTTGAAATCGGCGACTGCTTTGCACTCGTAGTTCTACTTTGTCTACTCCTCTTCTCCCTCGAACGACTGAAGCTAAAGTTCCCCCCTCCACTCGCTATGGCCTTCCTGGAAGTTCCCCCCCCCCAAACTTTACGCCTGGATCCGCCCCTGCTTTCCACACATAGTCGGACCGCTTACGGTCATCGTGAAAGGAGCGGCCAAAGTGAATGACATGATGCGACTGATATGCTTATGATTAATAATATATTATAAAACATATTATGATCTTCCACATGTCCTTCCTCTTTATATGAGAAAATTGAATTTTAGGATGTTGAGAAGGATAGCAAGACACATTGATATAAAGAGATAAACAATGGAAAGAATGATCATTTATTTATCCTTTTGATTCAAATTTCAATTTGAAAGAAATGCAATCAACTAACAGTCCAATTTGAGGGTTTCTTCTACTCTCCCTGTTTCTTAAACAACCACAACCTTCAATGAAAACCTGAAACTATCTTTGCCCCGAGGTTATGAGCAATTCATAGTTATCTCCAAAGCATGACATAAGTTCCTCCAGGAGTGGAAGGAGTGAAAATTTTTAAGAATATCATAGGAATTAAAGTGAGATGTTTAATGAACCTAAGAAAGACCAGCAGATGTATTCTCTTCTTCCATTTTTCTCTTAGTAGAGATTTTGGAAAAAGCATTAATGCATCCAACAAAGCCTCATAAACATAAAGTGGAAGGGATCAATTTCTTCCTTCATAAGAATGTATAAGGATGTGAACAATGCAACAACCTCAATTTCAAAGAAAAAATTGAGGCAAATATCAATATCAAAATTGATTGGTATTTCTGTAAACCAAAGATCTCAAGATCATAGAAATAGTTTCTTACTTGAAAGGTTGATTATAACTGCCTAAGATAGGTTTTCTGAGGGGTTTCCCTACCTTTGGGGCTAATTCCAGAGAGATGTGTGTACCCCTCATTGCTAGTAACCATTCTTTTTCAAATTATATGTAATTTTGACTGTGTGTGTAAAGTAAATTGCATTTCTAAATTGTTAAAACTGCCACCAGGTATGGCATCTACTTGCAGTGATGTGTATATAATTATACATTAATTAACAAATTTAGTCCTTCCAACTCATTTTGAGACCTAACTATCCTTGGTTCAAGAGGATATTCCTCCATTTGTGCTATTGGTTAATTTAATTGATCTAATGATGAAGATAAACAGTTGAAATTATTCATCTATGAATCCAATATATAAATTACGCAATAATTTTAACTTAATTTCCAATCAAAAGCTTTTGACAGTCAACAGGGTTTGAGTATTCTACCAGCCTTTGAGTTGGTGATTTTGTATGATAATAAAGGGTCTTTAAAGACAAAATGATGCATTCAATAATAAATAAAAATTTTATTAATTTATTTGGCTGGATATATCTAGCATGAAAAAGATCTACTTGTTAAATTAAGGATACTTTTAGGCAGAACTACTAGTTTTCCATTCCATGCTCTGTAGAGAATCTTAAAAAAAATGAAAGATTAAAAACTCTAGCTCAGTTGAAAAATTATGATGACATTTTATACTTTTTGAAAAGCGGCAAGGAATCAGGCAGAATTAAAATGGCACACTATTTTTTTAAATCATGATAATAATTATATTGATTCATTATAGAAGTTTCATCTATCGGAAAATGCATCAGAACTTAATGTCATAGGCAATACATGTATCTTATCTCAATGCCACCCACATATTGTATGATTTGTAAATATCAGCAGTGAATAAACTTTGCAATGATGAAACAGATATGTATAACGTTGAATTTGGAAAAGTTTACAGAATAACTTGAAAATGTGTCACAGACTTTAATTTGGACAAAACATCCTCGATGCTAGGCAAACTGGAAATATCAGAATAGTTTAGTCATACCTATAAAACTGGCTCACCAAACATATTTACGGAACATTCTATGAAATAAATCAAGAATTCTATTAATAATTATAATAATAGTAAGAATTATATAATATAAATTATAATTTTCAGTTTGATATTTATTTTCTATGAACTAATACTGTATTTGTATTTATGAAAAAAGCATTTACTCATTCTTTGTGTAATTATGATTTTGGAAATTGGCCTAAAAGTTTATAGTGAAGGTAAATTACTGCGCTGTTTTGTCTATTGAAACCTAAACTTTACCTTTGATGCTCATTTTTATTGGCTGAGTTGATCTTTGGCTGGAAGATGCATTGCTCTAGCACAGGCATCATCAACATAGAATTTGAGAGCCTTTACTGCTCAGCACTTTTGATGTTTTACATTATTTTTCCTGATTCTTTTTTAAATTTGTTATTTTATTTTCTTTTTAATAACCTCAAAACTGTACCTCAAAATTAAAATTGAAGGATATTGCTTCCAGTAGCCAGCACTCTTTGATAAAAATCTTTTGTTTTATTTTTTAAACTTCTTTGTACATACATCATAATAAAATCTAATCTATGAACCCAATTTATATGATATTTTTTATGAGGAGTTAAGTACCAAGTACTCAAAGGACATTAGCCATACTACACCATTAGATTAGGAATATCATCTATGAAACTCTACATCACAGTAAATGGATTTCAAATAATTGGATAATTAAGATTCTACATCTTTAATTTGCTCCAGTCATGAGTAAAACGCTACTTGCAAGCAGAAAAGGATTGGAGTGTCATAGTTTAGGCACACATAGAGTAAAGTAAGAGATGCGTTCATTCCTTTGAAAGAAAATGTTTAGTTATATCAGTTAATGTGTTGGGACAACATCATAATCTCAAAGAGACAACAAAGATGTGGCAGTAAATATATACTACATAACTAAATTCACCCTTTAATGTTGCTTGGCTCAATCATAGATGTGCGGCTGTTTGTATCAAGAATGTTATTTTTATTTTGTATCTAGATTATAAAGAACTAAAATATTTTAATCAAATGATTTAAAGATTGACTATGAATAAAAAGGAGTCTTCTCATTAATAAAATTGAACTGCTTCAATGATACCTCCAGTGGTGGAATTCCATCATACAAAACAATAACACTTGTACAATTCCACACTATATGCATGATTTGTAAATATGGAATGTGTAGTACTAATAATTTGTAGTGTGGAATTGCACAAGTTTTGTAATATTATTGTAGAAGTGAAAATTATTGTAATATATGTACCGAAATTATTAGCATCATTAATTCCTTCACAAAAAACTTTTATTCTGGTCCTGATCAAGTAAGAAAGCCTATAATCTAAACTTGTGGTAATAAATCTGCCTTCCCTCTCTCTGATATTACCAATTTGTTATTTAGTAGAGGGTGCTTTCCTACTAAACTAAAACTTGCCCGAGTATCTCCAAAAAAGGCAATCTATCTCACTCCGACAACTATAGAATAATATCAGTCCTTTCAGCCTGTTAAAAATTAGTTTAACAATTATTCTACAATGGTATTTGAAATCTTTTAATTCACTCTCAGAGAGTCAACATGGCTTCCATAATTCAAAATCCGCTTCTAATGCTTCCTTCCAGCTCATAAATCAAATTCATCTTGCTCTCAATAAAAAGCAGCTTTGCCTAAATCTTAGGAAAACCTTTGACCATATTGACCATGAAATTTTAAGCAATATGCTTGTATCTTATCGCATCAATGGTAATTCTTTTCTTATTAATAGACATCAATATGTCACCTACAACTTTCGGAACCATAATCCTCCTCAAAGTAAGGAATTTTTCAGTTAACCATGCCAATAGCTGCAAATTTATTGTTTTTTTGTACATTAATGATGTCTTAGACTGGTCAAACCACATCAATATCCAATCTGTCAACAGCCATTTTTACGATCAAAAGAATGGCTCCTATCGTATCAATAGACTCTAAAAGTATTATATCATGTCAAGATCCATTCGCAGCTTGTTGAATGCCAATTTGCCATACATGATGCTACATCATGCTTGGTGATGTGTTTTGTTTTGAAAGAAGACGAAGTATATATAGTCTTTCTTGTTAATGTTGGAATGGCCTGATGTCTCTTACTTCTTAAATAAAATGGTTTGAATGAAGATATAATTGGATCTTATTTACAAATTGGACCACAGAAGATATCACAAGCAATATAGTTTAACAGGTTATGGTCCCAGTGCTCTGTGATCTAATTTGGAAAATTTGAAAATCTGGAATGGAAATGGTTGAGGATGGAGGCATCAGATGCCACATACCATTATTCAATGGAACTAACAATAGTAACTGGAAATATCGGATGGAAGTTCTCTTAGATGAGAAAAACTTAATGGAATATGCTAAGGAACCATTGTCAACCAAGCTAGCACCTTTTGTTACATCTTATGGAGACGGAGAAGCTGAAAAAGAAAGGAAGCAAAAAGGAAAGGCTGAAATAGAACAAAAAGGAAAGAAATGTAAAAGTCTAATTGTGCAAAAATTGTCTGACACTCACTTGGAATACATCAAAGATAAAGACACAGCATTTGAAGCGTGGGAAGCCCTTCAGACAACATTCGAAAGGAAAAGTATAACTAATCAAATACAATTAATGAAAAAATTGCTCTGCATGAAGTTTAATCCAAAGCAAGAAAAATTGGAAGCTCATCTCCTCAAGTTTGATCAATCCATCAGATATTTAAAGACAGAAGGAAAAACAATGGAAGAAAATGATATTATCTGTCACCTACTATTAACCATGCTGCAAGAGTATGAAGCAGTTGTTACTGCACTTGAGACTGTACGTTGTGCAGAATTAACATTGCCTTTTGTCAAAGGTCGTCTAATGGATGAGGAAATGAAGCGAGAAACAAGGAAACACAAGCCTAATTCTGATGACTCACCATCTGTTTTTGCTGTCCAGTCAAAAGGAAAATATGCTAGTGGATATAAATCAGGAAATAAAAATAATCTTCAAGGAAATAAACAAGTACAAGGGTTTAAAGGAAGGAATGATTTCCTACAGTCTGGTAATAAATCACCAGCCTTTCGTTTTACCTGTCATAATTGTGGAATTGCGGGCCATACAATGGCTCAATGCAGAAAGCCTCAACAATCATTCAAACACTTTAATGGTGGAGCACATCTGGCTGACACTGCTGATCAAGAAAGAAAAGAAAATGAAAACTCAACTGAAAGGAAAGCAAGTTATAGTTTCATAACTTGACAAATTGTGGAAGAGGGACCAATACTGACTGTGAGTGCAAAATATTCAGCAATGCATGATGATGATTTGAAGAACAAATAGTTAATTGATTCTGGAGCATCAGAGCATCTTACCTGCTTAAAGGATGAAGCCTTCAATGTCCGCAAGCTAGAATCACCAATAAAAATAAAGGTAGCCAAGAAAAATAGCTACCTAATAGCTGAAACAAAAGGAGATCTAAAGGTTAAGGCAAATGTGGAAGGAAACTGGAAAAATATAACTCTTCACGATGTGCTGATAGTGCCTGATATAGACATTAATTTAATTTCAGTGGCTCAGTTAGATATGAAAGGCCATGAAATAGTTTTCAAGAATGGAACTGAGAAAATTTACCAACAAGGAACTCTACTTGGTATTGGATATAGGAAGAAAAAGCTCTATGAAATAGAGTTGATATTACAGGAAAAAGAAGAAAATGAAAATGTGCTAATAAGCGCAGCAAATTCAAGTGCTATACCTTGGCACAGAAGATTGGCACATCTCAGCTATGAAAACATGAAGAAATTGGAGAAGCTTGTTGATGGGTTGAACATTACAGAAAAGGATATTTGTAGTGTGTGTCAGGAAGGAAGACAAACAAAACTTCCATATAATACTCCAAGAAACAAGACAACTCGACCATTGGAACTAGTTCATAGTGATGTGTTGGGGCCCATTAGTCGCATATCTTATGATGGCAAAGAATTTATCCTAATATTTGTTGATGACTTTACTCACTTTACAGTCATGTTCTTAATGGATTCAAAAGATCAAGTATTTTAGTTTTTTCAGATATATGCAGCAATGGCAACAGCTCACTTCAATTTGCCGATGAGTCAATTCCGCTGTGATAATGGTGGAGAGTATGTCTCAACTAGAATGAAAGAAGAATTTGCTAAAGGAGGAATACAGGTCGAATATACTATAAGATACACACCATCTCAAAATGGTGTTGCTGAGAGGATGAACAGAAACATAATGGATAAGGCAAGATGCATGCTGTCAGATTCTGGACTTACTAAAGATTTCTGGTCAGAAGCAGCAATGAGTGCAGTTTATACCATAAGTCTTGATCATGATGAAGAGGAAAATTTGCAAGATTATGCTTTAAATGAGTTACAAGGAATAGGAGAAGAACCAACTAAGGAAAGAGAAGTAATACAAGGGCTAATACAACAAGAAAGAATTCATACCAAAGATAAAGAAGAACTAGGGAGAGGAAAAAGGGAAAAGAAAGCACCAAGATATTTGGAAGATTATGTGGAAGATCTGGATGATAATGACCTTATAGCATATGCCCTAAATGCTGAAGAATATGTTAGTGGTGTACCAGCAACCTTTGAAGAAGTGGAGTAGAGGAGAGATGCGACACTATGGAAGGAAGCAATCAAGGAGGAATTATCTTCACTGGCAGAAAACAAAACTTGGACATTATGCACTTTGCCTGAAGGAAGAAAAGCCATAGATTCAAAATGGGTCTTCAGTTTGAAGAAAAATTAAAATGGAGAAATTACAAGATACAAAGCAAGACTAGTTGTCAGAGGCTGTGCTCAAAGACACGAACTTGACTATGAAGAGACATATGCTCCTGTTACCCGAATGACTACAGTTAGAATTTTGCTATCTGTCATTAATCATAAAAATTTAGTTGCAGGTCAAATGGATGTGAAGAATGGCTTTCTCCAAGGTAACTTACATGATGAAATATTTCTGCAACCACCTCCAGGAGTTTCTATTCAAAGAAACCTGGTATGTAAGCTTCAAAAACCACTGTATGGACTAAAGCAAGCCCCCAAGGGATGGAATTGTTGTTTTGATAAGTATGTTCAAAGCCTTGGTTTTGTTCAGTCAAAGTATGATAAATGTCTTTATGTATGCAGTAAGGGAACTATGCTCACTTATATACTAATACATGTTGATGATTTGCTTATTGCATGTAACAATGATGTAGACTTAATGTGTGTACAAAGGAAATTGAGGGAAGGGTTCAAAATGACTGATCTTGGAAATTTAAAGTTCTATTTGGGGATTAAGATTGACAGAGATGATACAGGCATGTATCTTTCTCAAAGAAAGTACATGGAAGATATACTGAGTAGATTAAATATGCCAATTTGCCATACATGTTGCTACATCATGCTTGGTGATGTGTTTTGTTTTGAAAGAAGACAAAGTATATATAGTCTTTCTTGTTAATGTTGGAATGTCTCTTACTTCTTAAATAAAATGGTTTGAATGAAGATATAATTGGAACTTATTTACAAAGTGGACCACAGAAGATATCACAAGCAATATAGTTTAACACAGCTCTCATATGGCATTATGTTCTGGGGTCAATCTTCCCTTTTCAGCACAAAAACAAGCTACCAAGGCAATGCTCAGAGTTTCTTATCAAAATCCTGGTAGATCTCTTTTTTTTCCTCAATATTCTTACTCCTCCTTCTCTCTGTATTCTTAGCTGTTGTTTATTTATCAAAAAAATCTTTCACCTATTCTCTTCAAACTAAACCTACCACAATCATTTCATGTTCACCCATACAGATATTTATATCAATGAATACGTAAGTTTGAAAGGTCCCTATCATTCTGCTTCCATAATGTACAATAATTCTCCTAGTACATCAAGGCAATAAAATGTTAAATATCTTGAAAAGCAAACTTAAAAAGTTATTGTCAACAAAGTGCTATTATTCTGTCACTGAATTCCATACTGATAGAATGTAATTTCTTGTGTAAATATTGAATTTTAATCAATCAACTTTGTCTTGTACTTTTCTCTGAGTATTGTATATTTATATGTCATTTGTGTACATTGACGTATTCCATGCCATGTTTCTTTGGTCTCTAGGAATCAATAAACATTATTATTATTACTGTCCCACTTTATTCCATTTTTTTCTCGGCACTGCTGGATTACACTAGGGTATGGGAATAATTACCGAGTACTCTCTATAGAGAACAATATTTCTGACATTATGATAATTAATTACAAACTAACATTAGAAATTTCCTTACAATATGGTGTGATGAAATAATAACAGCCTTTTGAATTTTTATACAAATATTCTTTTTTAAACTAAGTTTCCAGACTATGAAAAGGCTCTTTTGGGATTATTCCTGTGGCTGATAAGACTATGGGTACTATTATAACTAGTTTCATACCCCAGATCCTTAATATTTCATTCGCTAAATCTAGTTATTTGTTTCTTTTTCCATGAATTGTTATTCTGCATCTTAGGGACTGCTACATCTATCAGAAAAACTAATTTGGTATTGTCAAAAGCATTTCTTCGAAACTATTCAGTTTTTAGGCTGTATTTTGCCTACAATTCGATAAAACTAGTTGAATTTGGACTCGTTTTGAAGATCATAACAAGATATTTCCATATTTTGAACAAAAATTCGAATTTGAAAAAAACAATTCCATATAAACTAGTTGACTTTGGGTTTGTTTTGAAGATCTAAGCAAGATTTTTATATATTTATTCTTATTTTATTCTTTCAATATTATTATTATTGCTGCGCCCAACGTAATTTCATGGAAATGCCGCGATCTATTATAAATACGCGACGCGGCCGTTACTAAGGACAATAATGGTCGCGAGAGAAAATAAATAAACAGTTCTGAGTTGTGTTTGTTGTTGAGCGTGTTGGTGGAGTAAAGCTTCTGTATTGATTACGATCGGGAATAAAGTGTTATTTTTTCGGATTACAAGAGTTGAGTAAATTATCCCGAACCCCACGGCTCGTAACAATTTGGTGTCAGAAGTGGGATAATTATGCCGATTCTACCGAAAGATGATACTGATGCGGTTCGCACCAGGAGTCAACACCGCCAACATGAAGTGAACGAGGGGAGGTTTGGTGATTCTCCGGAACTCATCCGTCAGCAACAGCAGACGACGGATTCTACCAATTCTGACCCGTCTGGCGTGACATCGGCGATTGCACCGCAGGCTCCTGCTCCTGCATTCGACATATCTGCTCTAATGGAGATTCTTCAAGAGCAGGCCCGCCGTCAGGAAGAGCAGGCCCACCGTCAGGAAGAACAGGCCCGACAGCTGCAGGAGCAGTTGAAGCTAGATAAGGAGGAGCAGGCCCGCCGTCAGGAGGAACAAACTCTGCTCATGAAGGACATCCGACACGCTTTTGAGAATGATCTAACCTCTTTAAAGGAGGAAATACTGGAGGCGAAAAGCCGGATAGACAACACGGAGGCCCAAATAGCACTTGTAAAGAAAGATTTGGGATATTTGAAAGCTGGCGAAGGAATTGCTGCTCATTTTGTGACTGCATCTCCGGCGCGCGGATTCAAGGTGCCACCATTTGATGGAAGCTCTTCGTGGTCTGCATATCAAATTCAATTCGAAGCCGTCGTTGAAGCCAATGGATGGAGTGAAGCACAGGCTATGACGGCGCTCAAGCTAGGTCTCCGAGATCAAGCCCTAACGGTACTGGAGGCTCTGGGAAATAAGGCCACCTTTGACCAACTGCTGGAAGCATTGGAGTCTCGTTACGGCGACGCACACTTAGAGCATGTATGCCGCGCTCAGTTAAAGGATCGTACTCAGCGTAGTGGCGAGAATCTTCAACAGTGGGCACTAAAAATTGAAAGGCTGGTCCGGAAGGCGTACTACTCATCGCCGGAAATTATCGACAAGATTTTGATTCAAGCTTTCGTCGATGGAATACACGATCTGGAAGTGAGGGCTGCCGTAAGACTTGGACATCCCAAGACTTTGAGAGATGCTTTGGCCCACGCCCTCGAGGTGGAGGCAGTTCGTCGGGATCATCGAGCCTACCGCGTCAGGGAGGTGGTAGCAGCACCTAGCCGCGAAAGTCGACAAAGGTTTAGCCCGAGATGCTATGAATGTGGAGAAAAGGGTCACCTAAGGTCCAGTTGTCCTAAACGTAACACCAAGTGGGAGGATGGAGTCCAAGAAGAATGGATAGGTAGCAAAACTCCCCACCAGCAGCAGGGAAACGAATAAACGCCAGGACTGAGGGGCGGGTGCTGGCTGGTTTTGGAAAAGGCCCCAAGGTTTCGATCTCACAAGCTCACGATGGGAAAAGCCTGATCATCGTCGGTGAAATTAATGGAACACCCTGCAAGTTGACATTGGATACTGGAGCTTCACGAACAGTCGTCAGTTCCCATGTTGCCAATCGTCTTCTTGGGGACTCTTTCCGGAACCGTGACCGAATTTTACTCCTAACAGCAACCGGTCAGCACATACCCGTCCATGGTGAGAGGCGAGTGGAAATGAAACTGGGTGAAAGGATCTTTAAGCATAATGTCATCGTGGCAAATATCGTCGATGATTGTATTCTGGGTTTGGATTTCATGAGAGAACACCATTGTGAGATCGATGTGAAACAAGGAATTTTGAAGTGTGGTACAAAAGAAATCTTCATGGAAGGTGGATCGTCAGGCAATGTCTACTGTCTTAAGAAAACAATCCTGCCTGCTAGATCGGAATCCATAATACCAGTTAATTTACCACGGGACCCTGGACGGAAGCAACGATGCATGATCTTAGAAAGAGTGGACACTGACAAACCATGGATGATGGCTCGAACTCTAGTGACGGGCACAAATACTTCAGCTGTCCGCATACTGAACCTGAGTAATGAAGAACACGTCATCAAAAAGGGAACGTTAATGGGTACTTGCCAAGAAGTAGCGTGGGAGCGAAGATGCGAAGCATCTACCAACGGCAGTAAACAAAATGGAAGCTTCGATGTGTCACCTTTTCTCGAAGACTGCCGCGAGCATCTGTCTGATAGAGAAGTTACATTGGCCAAGAAGACGCTGCTGCGTTATGCCGATATTTTCTCATCGAATAATGCTGATATTGGGAGGACTAATTTGGTTCAGCACAAAATAAATACGGGCTCTGAGTTACCGATACGCCAGCGTCCTAGAAGAGTACCAGTTGCGCGAGAAAAAGAAGTAGAGACCATGATTGAAGAAATGGTGAAGGACGGCGTGATAGAACCTTCATCCAGCCCTTGGTGTTCTCCTGTGGTACTCGTGAAGAAAAAGGACGGGACCATGCGTTTTTGTGTAGACTATCGCCGACTGAATCACATGACTAGAAAGGACAGCTATCCCCTACCTAGGATTGATGATACTCTGGATACGCTGACAGGGATGAAGTGGTTTACAACCCTGGACTTAAAAAGTGGCTATTGGCAAGTAGAAATAGACCCTGGAGACAAGGAGAAGACCGCCTTCTCTACAGGAAAGGGCCTATGGCAATTTAAGGTTATGCCATTTGGTTTGTGCAACGCACCTGCAACGTTTGAGAGACTGATGGAACGAGTACTTACTGGAATGGTTGGAGACGCTTGCCTTGTATATTTGGACGATATCATTATCATCGGACGCACATTTGAAAACCACCTTAAGAATCTGGATAGTGTGCTTGCAAAGATTCGTGCGGCTAACCTAAAATTGAGTCCGAAAAAGTGCTCATTCTTTAAACAGCAAGTGAGCTTTTTGGGGCGCGTTGTTTCGTCAGAAGGAGTGCAGACTGATCCAGAGAAGATTGCTGCTGTCAAGGAATGGCCGATTCCAAAAGACAAGACAGAGATCAGAGCATTTTTGGGGTTGTGCTCCTATTACCGGCGATTTGTGAAGAACTTCGCTGACATTGCCAAGCCTTTGCACAAGCTTACCGAAGAAAAGCGAGTATTCTCCTGGGACAAGGACTGCGAAGTTGCTTTCCGGGAATTGAAGAAGCGTCTATGCGACACTCCTATACTTGGGTTTCCGGACACCGAGAATGAGTTCATCGTAAACACAGACGCAAGTAATACTGGCATCGGCGGAGTATTGTCGCAGCGTAAAGGAGAGCATGAGGTTGTGATCGCTTATTTCAGCAAATCTTTATCGAAGGCGGAGAGGAACTACTGCGTCACAAGAAGGGAACTGCTTGCAGTAGTAAAGTCATTGCAACATTTCAGTAAATACCTGCTAGGACGCAAATTCCACCTTCGTACCGACCATGCTGCATTGAACTGGCTACTGCAGTTTAAGAACCCTGAGGGACAAGTGGCTAGATGGATCGAGCAGCTACAAGAGTTTGACTACAAAACCGAGCATCGTAGTGGAAAATCTCACGGGAATGCAGACGCGCTGTCAAGAAGACCTTGCCCGGAAGACTGCAAGCATTGCATCAGGCAAGAAGCAAAGGAAGTTCTGCCTGTCAGAATGATGAGGACAGATTTAGGCGATGATTGGAAACAAGCGCTACAACAAGCCCAAGAGATTGACAAGGACGTTAAGCCTATTGTAGAGTGGATTAAGGCCGGGGCCCTGAAGCCCAAATGGAGTAATGTTGCCGGAATGAGTGCGGCAACCAAGGGTTATTGGGCTCAGTGGGACAGCTTGGTCATGCAAGACGGAGTATTGTGCCGTAAATGGGAAAATGCTCGAGGAGACCGTAGTCATCTGCAAATGGTAGTCCCTAAAGCCAAGGTACCTGAAGTTCTACAGCTCTACCATGATGAATGTTCTGGGGGACACATGGGCGTAAAGAGAACTCTATTAAAGATACGAGAGCGATTTTATTGGCTCCATTGCCGAGATGACGTGGAAGACTGGTGCCGAAAATGCACGAGCTGTGCAGCGGTAAAAGGACCTCAAACGCGCAGCAGAGGAGCACTGAAGCTGTATAACGTCGGAGCGCCATGGGAACGCATAGCAGTAAATATTGCGGGACCGTTCCCTGAGAGTGATTCTGGAAACAAATACTTCATGGTCGTCATGGACTACTTCACAAAATGGCCGGAAGTTTTCGCAATTCCTAATCAGGAAGCTTCTACAGTAGCGGACAAACTAGTCCACGATGTCTTTTGTCGTTTTGGTGTGTCGAGTAATGGGTACCCATAAGACTAGAACTACGTCATATCACCCACAGTCTGATGGAATGGTCGAAAGATTTAACCAAACGCTGGAAAGATATCTAGCTAAAGTGGTGGAAAACAGGCAAAAGGATTGGGACCGACACATCCAGCCATTTCTCCTGTCATATCGAAGTGCAGTACACGAGGCTACGACTATGACTCCTGCTTTCGCGAACTTTGGACGAGAACTGCGATTACCAGCCGATCTCATAACTGGCATCCCACCGGATTCTCCACAAAGTCTGACAGAATACGCGAGTGACCTGCGAAACAGAATGAATGACGTTTATGAACACATCAGGCTATCAGGTCAACAAACGTCCGAAAAGATGAAGACCCGCTATGATAGGAAAATGAACGATCCGGGTTTTAGTGAAGGATCCTTGGTGTGGCTGCATAATCCAGTCCGCAAGAAAGGAAAATCTCCGAAATTACAAGCAAAATGGGACGGACCATACCGGATTGTGACCAAAATTAATGACCTGACGTACCTGATCCAAAAAGGCCAACGGGGTGCTCCTAAGATTGTCCATGTTGATCGATTGGCGCGATATTACGGGTGCAACAATGCTCGAGACGAGCATGTCTAAGGAGGGGGCAGTGCTGCGCCCAACGTAATTTCATGGAAATGCCGCGATCTATTATAAATACGCGACGCGGCCGTTACTAAGGACAATAATGGTCGCGAGAGAAAATAAATAAACAGTTCTGAGTTGTGTTTGTTGTTGAGCATGTTGGTGGAGTAAAGCTTCTGTATTGATTACGATCGGGAATAAAGTGTTATTTTTTCGGATTACGAGAGTTGAGTAAATTATCCCGAACCCCACGGCTCGTAACATTATATTACATACATTGCTTATGAGAGAAATGTTAATGTGCTCTGGCATCGAACCCAGGAAAAGCATGGTCTTGTCTAAATTTATTCTTCAACGGAGTCTTAATTTACATCTCATACATCTCCTCATTGCCTAATCTCTGCTGCCCCCTCTATCCCCTCTCTATCCTCATGCTGACCAAGCCTTCCTTGGCAAACTTGGCTGGACGCGACCGACAAAGATTGTTTTACTAATGCCGTGTTGTGAATAAACGCCTTTTTAAACAGAACTGAGACGTCTTGTGCCAACCTGTTCCCTAATCCGTAGTCGCATCACGACATTAATTGGTGTCAGGTGTGTTGGCGAACGTCCCCGTGCGCCGTAACTCCATTTTTGTTCAATATACTGCTTAATACTTTTAAAGTTCTAATTTAGCCACGCTCTACGACGTAACTTTGCCGAGTGTGTTGCGGCTTGTGCCTTCAGCCACAGTTTATTTCTTATTTGGGATGCCAGTGTGAACTGCAAGAACTAACTTAAGTGTATAACTTATTTATATGTTGTGTTGGATCGAAACTTGAGGGATATTAATTTTATTCTCGGAACATTTTTTAATCAGCCTTTGACCATGGCTCATAAGTCCTTTTCGTCTTTAAACCCTTTTCTTAATCCATGGGATTCAGATTTAATTGATTTTGCGCAATTCGCACATGTTATCTCTCCCATCTCTCCCTCTGACGACGTTCCATCCCCTCCTACTTCGTCTGAAACGATTAGGAATCAAGTTAAACCGAGTCAAGTTTTAGGGAATCAGGTATCCCCACATTTACCGGCGACGACGAAACCTCGGTGGAACATTTTTTAGAATGCTTGAAGATCACAAGTGAGTTAAGTGGTTGGACATAAACTCAATGCCTGCGCATTGCCCGTTTGCGTCTCCAAGGCTCCGCCGCGGAATATGTGAACGCGAATCCCCACATAACGGAGAACTATAACGCCTTCTGCTATAATCTAAGATGTCTGTTCTCCGCGAAATTATCATCTCTCACCCTCGAACGCATGTTTACGAGCTGTTTCCAGAAGTCGTTAGAATCAGTATCAGATTATTCGACGCGGCTTCGAAAAATCGCACGGCAATTGCAAAGCACCTTCGCAACTCCCAACACCGAAGCTATGATGGAAGGACGGATTCTTTGTCAGTTTCTTGTTGGACTCCGAGAGGAGATAGGACGTTTTGTGTTAGTGCGCGCCCCAAAAACTATATTGGAGGCAGAGGAGTCCGCCTTAAATGAGGTGTGCGAAACTATTCCATAAAATCCTCAAATTTTGGTGTTCCTCCGCAGCAGATTAATGCAATGTATCCACAGGATATATCGTCTCGGTTCGAAAACCCTTTCACCCAACAAACGAGTGCTCACTGCCCAGCTGTCATGTCAGGCCAAGTGAACTCGCTGCAAAATCGCGTGGCATCTTCTCAGATCGTCACACCGCGGGAGGCGCCGCGGGTGGCGCCGCGAGATCCACGACGGACTAAATGTGAACGATGCGGAAGGACGGTGCATAGCAGTCGCTTTTGCCGCCCTCGTTCTCAGAACTGTTTCAATTGCGGGGAGCCAAACAATTTCGCGAAAGATTGTCCACCTATATTTTGTGGAATATGCCATCAACAGGGCCATCGCCCAATTCATTGCCCCACTAAAGCACCGCGGTCGACGGGAAACGCGCAAGCCCCGGCCGTCGGGTCGGGCAGGAATTAGTTCTTTCGATTACGCCAGAATCCGCCGTTATGCTAAATGGAAGGATCTTAGACCGAGGATTCAGACTTTTGGTTGACACGGGGGCCGCCGTTACTATTGTGCATAAAAGGATCTTTCCCTTCCATCAGTTACGGGTTTCTCCCTATGAAATTCCCTTAAGAGTGCTTCTGGCCACCATCTTTCCGTGATTGGGCAATGTCTAATTCCTCTAACAGTGGATGAAAAGGCATATCAACACGATGCGCCTATTATTATTGACTTATTATGATGGAATCATCGGACTAGATTTTATGAAGACGTTCAATTGCCGTATTTGTTTACGTCAAGCGGTTTTACGGATAGGTGGCAATCACGAGATCATGCTGCATCAGATTAAGAGAAAACAACCCTTTATAGACGTAATTTCTTCTACCAACGTAGAAACCGCGAGTAATCGCGAAAAGGGAAAGGAAGAAGAGCAGCCATCTCTATTGGATCAAAGGGATTTCGAAGAAATCTTTATTTCATGCAATAATGGACCGATTACGTATATTACCGCACCCCCATTAATAACTCAACCGAGGAACGAAAAGGCAGAAATAATTGCATGAAATATTTGCAGAAATCGGGATAATCCAAATCTTCCCGTGGAGGAAACAAGTTCTTCGGATTTAATCTGTTTTGAGGATTATGAAATTGACCTACCACACGATAGAATAACTGAGAAAAAGAAGGAAGCTATGGAAACAGAGAGGAACAACTGATTGTCTGTGGGAAAATCAGAAAGCGTCGATGAAGTCACGGGTTGGACCGTAGCCTCGGGAAAGGAAATAGAGGCAGGCGATGTTAACTCCCCGTGTACGAATTCTGCAGTAATTGATGAAGCAGCGGGTCAGGCGATGTTAACTTCCCGTCTCAGAATACTGCAGGCATCGATTGTATAGCGGGTCGGACCGTAGCCTCTCTATTGGTAATGGGAAGAGAGGCAGGCGATGTTAACTCCCCGTGTAATATTCCTACAGACATGGACAATTCTTTGGATTGGACCGTAGCCTCTCAAAGGGTGATTGAGGAAGAGGCAGGCGATGTTAACTTTCCAACAGAAGAGTCAGTGAAGAGCAAATAAATAGAAGGAGCCTTAGCATCTCCACGTATGAGAGAAGAGTATGATCCCCCATACGCTAGTGTTGCCGTAAATTTCATTTACCTTAATGAAAATAAAATTGAGTACCCAACTTGTTACCCCTGCCCCCTGAGTCGAAACCTAACCCTCCCCCGTCCTTCCAAATAGAGACAGCCCTAGAGAAATCCGCATTGCGTAAGCAACCACCACCTAAGCCACCTGAAAAATTTGATGCAACTGCCTCAAACAACGTCCTACTTTTCCCTTATATTCCTTATGTGAGAAATTTTTATGTGCTCTTGTATCGAACCCAGGAACTGTATGGTCTTGTCTGTCTGTTGTTTATATGCATGACTTTTGTTTTATTTTCATTAATTGACAAGTCATTATCATGACACCATTTAAAGATTTAGTTTTAATCTTCTTTGATGAAGAATAGAGCATTATCAAATTCTTTGTGTGCAGCCACCAAAACAGCATCATCCGCATACATGAAAATAGTCATTATTTATTTTTCCTTGAAGCATGGGTTTAAAACTGTCTTTAGTCCATTTGGTACTGTATCTTTATGCAGACTTTGACTTATTAAATTTTTTACTATTTCTTATAAGAACATATGGTTATTGATGTCATTGATTCCAATCTTATCAATTCCAGGTCCTCTATTAATTATTTCTAATACAAATCTTTTTAATTTGTATAGTGTTGCCTCAGGAAGGCAAAGGCAGTTTTTTTGTTCAATTTCTTCAGATACTTAATACAATACTTCAGATACTTTCAGAAATTTCTTAGTGCAAGAAAACTTGATTTTAGAAACATCATCTGTGAAGACTTTAGAAACTTTTGATGTGACTTCTTTGGTATCCATATCTTTGTTTAAGCTCTTAACAATTGCAAATTCACTGTTTACATTGCCTCCTATTCCAGCCACTTTGTTAATTAATTTCCACATATCTTTATTAATTTTTAATCTCTTAAAAGATTTTTCATAATATTTTTTTAGCAAGCATAATTTCTTTTCCTGCTTTGTCTCTCAGTTTCACATAATGGAATGTGTAGTTTATTGGAAAGACAATTCTTTGACCTTTTAAAAGCAAGTTCTCTCTTGTTAATAAGATTCAAAATATTTTCATTCAGCCACTCTCTCTTTGCTCTTCTTGCATTAATCTTATTCTTTATGATGTTAGATTCACAATATATTTTATTTAGTTTAAGTTCATTGTAAATTAAGTCAGGTTCTGTGCTTTTACATATAACATCCCAAGCAAAATTTGGAATTTTGCTCTTTATTAGATTTTCATTCAGAAAAGTTATTTAGCGATAAGTGTTGTCAGGATTACTGTTCAATTTGGAGTTATGGATGCGAAAAATTTTGATTATATTTAAGCAATAGTTTCACCAAAACTTCAGAAGAACTGGAGAAGACTGTCTGCGTGCTTCATCCCAGAATGATGTGCCATCCTTCTGGCTACTTGCTCCATTGTGTGATGCCACAACGTTTTATTAGTAAAAGGAAGCTATTATATTAGCAATTGTGCCCAATCAAAACAACAATAATCCTTATTTATTAAGAATTACTCTACATAAAATAATTTCAGTACTTTTTCGTCAATTCTTCTCTGCCTTTACACCCAACAAGGCGCCTCTCGGCGTGTGGCAGCGGGTGGCTCTCCTGTCGATTAATTTCGCGTGTCGTTTCAATAAATGAATTCTTGAAGCGATACGTTGTAGCCACAGATATATATTACTGTGGTTATATATAACTATTGTATATATCTGTGGTTTTAGCATCTATTTCTCTAAATGTCCCATACGTAGAAAACAGAACATCTACAAAAACGTTTACGACATAGTCGATATTATGCATTCTCCATTGTGAGACAGAAATACCACGTTTTTGATAAAGTGATTCCATTTTCCGTTCTCATTAGTCCCGAATATTATACGGTAGTGAACTCTTTTAAGTTTAAAGTGAGTACGATAAAGGTAAAGTTATTTTTAAAATAAGTCTCTCGAGTAAGGGAGAATGCCACAAGAATTAGACACACAAAGTTAATAATTGTCTCCAAGTAAACAAAGTTCCCCAATACATTGGTTAAAATTTATAAGTGACTCATATTATTAATGTAACGTACTTCAAAGATTGGTTTTCAGCCATCATTAGTCTCTAATTGAATCACCCGTTGTATTAGTTACATGTTGTATCTTGTAGAACCCATTTTAAAGAGTTGAAAATCATGCCACTTCCTTCAATTTATATGTTTGAAACAATTCTTAACATTAAAAATAATATGGACACTGTTTTTAAACTCTAGTATTCATAGCCATCATACTAGATAAGAAAATGATATACATACATATGATTACCAGAAGAACTGAACTGAATAACAAAGTTCCTCTTCATTCAGGTATTAAACTATATAATAAACTACCTAACTCTATGAAAGATATTGTAAAAATTCAGTTATTTAGACAAAAACTCTAAAAGTTTTTTACTGAAAGGTGCTTTTACTCTATAAATGAATACTTAGAATATGTAGATATAAATAACAAAAGAGTTGTATTACTATGTATGTTCTATATTTTTGTTCTTCTTTACTTTGTATTATATGTGCTGTAGTGTTCTTACAATTTATTAAAAATTTACCGCATGTCAAACAGTAATTTTGGTATTTTAAGGCTATTTACATGTAAATATTTTAATTCTGACCAATCCTTGCGATGTACTTTGCTTATGGATAATAAAAAAACTATGCTATACTCTTAAGAATTCATTGGTAATAATTATAGATATATTATGATCTTCCACATGTCCTTCCTCTTTATATGAGAAAATTGAATTTTCGGATGTTGAAAAGGATAGCAAGACACATTGATATAAAGAGATTAACAATGGAAAGAATGATCATTTATTTATCCTTTTGATTCAAATTTCACTTTGAAAGAAATGCAATCAACTTACAGTCCAATTTGAAGGTTTCTTCTACTCTCCCTGTTTCTTAAACAACCACGACCTTCAATGAAAACCTGAAACTATCTTTGCCCCCAGGTTGTGAGCAATTCATAGTTATCTCCAAAGCATGACGTAAGTTCCTCATGGAGTGGAAGGAGTGAAGATTTATAGGAATATCATAGGAATTAAATTGAGATGTTTAATGAACCTTAGAAAGACCTGCAGATGTATTCTCTTCTTCCATTTTTCTCTTAGTAGAGATTTTGGAGAAAGCATTAATGCATCCAACAAAGCCTCATAAACCTAAAGTGGAAGGGATCAATTTCTTCCTTCATAAGAATGTGTAAGGGATGTAAACAATGCAACAACCCCAATTTCAAAGAAAACATCGAGGCAAATATCATTATCAAAATTGATTGGTATTTGTGTAAACCAAAGATCTCAAGATCATAGAAATAGTTTCTTACTTGAAAGGTTGATTATAACTGCCTAAGATAGGTTTTCTGAGGGGTTTCCCTACCTTTGGGGCTAATTCCAGAGAGATGTGTGTACCCCTCATTGCTAGTAACCATTCTTTTTCAAATTATATGTAATTTTGACTGTGTGTGTAAAGTAAATTGCATTTCTAAATTGTTAAAACTGCCACCAGGTATGGCATCTACTTGCAGTGATGTGTATGTAATAATACATTAATTAACAAATTTGGTCCTTCCAACTCATTTTGAAGAACTAACTATCCTTGGTTAAAGAGGATATTCCTCCATTTGTGCTGTTGGTTAATTTAATTGATTTAATGATGAAGATATTCAGTTGAAATCATTCATCTATTAATCCAATATATAAATTACGCAATAATTTTAACTTAATTTCCAATCAAAAGCTTTTGACAGTCAACAGGGTTTGAGTATTCTACCAGCCTTTGAAGTGGTGATTTTGTATGATAATAAATGGTCTTTTAAGACAAAATGATGCATTCAATAATAAATAAAAATTTTATTAATTTATTTGGCTGGATATATCTAGCATGAAAAAGATCTACTTGTTAAATTAAGTATAGTTTTAGGCAGAACTACTAGTTTTCCATTCCATGCTCTGTAGAGAATCTTTAAAAAAAATGAAAGATTAAAAACTCTAGCTCAGTTGAAAAATTACGATGACATTAATAATTATAATAAGAATTATATAATATCAATTATAATTTTTAGTTTTATATTTATTTTGTTTGAACTAATACTGTATTTGTATTTATGAAAAAAGCATTTACCTATTCTTAGAGTAATAATGATTTTGGAAATTGGCCTAAAAGTTTATAGTGAAGGTAAAGAGGCTAGTACTGTGCTGTTTTGTCTATTGCAACCTAAATCTTACCTTTGATGCTCATTTTTATTGGATGAGTTGATCTTTGGCTGGAAGATGCATTGCTCTAGCACAGGCATCATCAACATAGAATTTGAGAGCCTTTACTGCTCAGCACTTTTGATGTTTTACATTATTTACAACCCAATTTACATGGTATTTTTTATGAGGAGTTAAGTACCAAGTACCCAAAGGACATTACCCAAATTATACACCAATTGATTAGGTATATCATCTATGAAACTCTACACCACAGTAAATGGATTTCAAATAATTAGATAATTCAGATTCTACGTCTTTAATTTACTCCAGTCATGAGTAAAAAGTTACTTGCAAGCAGAAAAGGATAAGGGGAAACGGAAACCTAGACGAATTTGGATTCGTTTTGAAGATCTAAGCGATATCTTTCAATGGTTTTAAACAAAAATTACACTTTTATCAAAAAATTACCAAAACACTGACAAAGAATGGGCACTTTTTGAAAATTTTCAGTTTCTTGTTTGTATTCCAAGTCCAAATTTGACTAGGTTTTCTTGAATTTAAGGCATGATATAACAAAAAAAATTGACTTCAACCCGAAGTCACCGACTCGAGGTCAACGACCAGAGGCCAACGACCTGAGATCATTTCGTCAAAGATCTAATTCCAAGATAGAATCTTCCGTATTTTGAATAAAAATTCAACAATTGTTAGCAAATTCCCAAAAAATTGGAGAAAAATGGGCCTTTCTTCGTAATCTTTTACTTTTTAGGATTTATTTTCCTAATATTCGATAAACCTCGTAAATTTAGACCCGTTTTAAAGATCTAAGCGCATCATCCTATATTCTGAACAGAAATTCCACAATTGTTATCAATTACGGAAAAATCGAAGAAAAATGGGCATTCTCTCGAAATATTTCTGTTTCTAGGCTATATTTTACAAAATTCGAGAAAACGAGTGGAATTTTGACTTTTTTTGACTGTACAAGTGAGATCTTACCATATATTGAACAACAATTCCACAATATTTACTAATATACGGAGTAATCGGCGAAAATAAGTTGTTTCGAAAATTTTCAGCTTTTACTCAAGATTCGAGAAAACCTAATCGAATTTGGACTCGTAGTTGTAATAACTAAACCTGACGCTTACTTAAGATTCTGGATAGCAACTTATCCCCAAGCAGGGTTGTGCAAGTACTATCCTTGGCCAATAGAGGGGCCTGGAGCATATTAATCCCTTCCCCACCCGCTAGATGGTGCTGGTGGCGCTTTCCCGAACGACGTCGCTGATTCCTTCTTACAGTCGGTTTACGTTGAAATGTTTTTTTTATTTTGAAAGTAAATTAATATTAAACGTAATATTCGCGTATTAGGTATTAGGATTAGAGAAATTTACCGCGTATTATGTACTCTCTATAAAAAAACGAAAACATTACATTTTCAAGTCATTATCACAATTAAATAGGCACGGCAATGAATTAAATCGCACAGAAAATTAATAGTTGCATCGAGTTCGCCTTCATTTGGTAGGTAACTGAAAGAAAAATAAAAGACGAAGAAAACCCCAGGAAATATGCTGTAAATACAAAATTTTATTGATGTAAATTCTTTTAAAACATAGACATACATACATAGATACATTCCTTTACAACTGCAAATGACAATGAAACATGTTTTCTATAGTTAAATACGAATGAAATCTGAATAAGTCTAGGAGAAGTAAAACAATTAGTTAAATTGAAAGTACAACCTATTCCCCATTCACTGATGAAAGAAGAAAAATGTATATTCACCATGAATAACGAATATTTTAGAGACTTCTTTTTACTACAAGTTTTTAGTACAACTAGAGGAATAAAGTTCTTTTAATTACACTTCTCACTGTATTCAACAATCTATCTCGACCATGTATAGTTATCACATGCCTATAATCTGCATCAGGTTAGAAAAAACCATCAACCATCACTGGATAGACACAGATATTTAAAAAATTAAACAGCAAATATTCCCAATTCAAATCAGGAAAATAAAAAACTGCAAAAATTATTAGTAAATCCATCAGTCTAAACAAACATTTTCACCTCAAAAGGGAACAGAATACTAAATAAAATCAGTCAGACAACATCCATATATTTAGACTAAAAATTTCTCACCTTATATGCCAACATTCCCATAGATTTTAAGTAAATATTTATTAATTCACTGAATTGATCTGAGGGATGTTAATGTTAAGGATAATCATAGTGTTTAACTTCAACTATTGACAAATGCAATACTCTAAACTAATAATAGATTCTAATATAATAGAATAATAGTCAAAATATACATAAAAACACTTGGCGGCTTTAATTAAGTTGTCAATAATGAAGAGTAATGAAAAAAAAATAGTATTTATGCGGGGGAAATTTATGTCTATTTTTGATAAAGGCTGAAAAAATATTTTAGCCTATGATAAATGATTGAAGCTACATAGTATATGTACGAGTAATATCCTCCGATGTTGTGTGAATAATTTTAGGGAAGTACATCACATTCAAAACCAAATAATGAAAAAAGTAACTTCTGCATAACCACCGGAAATTGTTCTAACAATATGACTCCTAATAATTCATAATACCTTTAGCTGTATATGAGGTGAGAATGAAAAACTGCCTCATACGGTATAATAGGAAAAGTATGAGAACATAATGAATGTATCTACAGCTAGTACAGCCTTAAAAATAGATTAAAATTCACGAATATGAAAAGATAATTCATTTAATTGCCTCGCAATACTTACAATATTAACAAATAGCTCAACATAAAGAAACCATTGCGGAAAATTCCTTATGATATCTGCTTTCGTCACTGTAGTTAAGGTCTTCCTCTTGTGTGATTTCTCAGGTGAAGCACTTCATCACAGGATAATCCTTCTAATAACCAATCTCTTTCTCTTCCTTAGAAGCTTTTTTATTCTAGCAATTTGTCTGCAATGAATCCATCAGATTTCTGACACATCTCCTTGTCTTGCTCTAAGAAATCAACAGAAACCGAATAATTAAAAATTTGCTTCTCACTACAAAACTATCCGTGTTAAGTAAAATGCAAAGAAACAAACGTGAGTGGCAAATAAAACTTTCAATGATAGTAGTGGTGAGTTTTAAGAAGACTAAGGTAAAATTCATTCAGATATAGGAAATTAAGTTGTTTGCGTAAAGTAAATAAACACAACCATAACAAATGTGGGAAAATTTAATCAGAAATGCTTCTTGTAAGCAAACTTAAATGTTAGGTTATTAAATACTAAAAAAAATTACTAAAGACGGTAAAAAGCTTCACTTACCTTTCCTTTACCGAGCTTAACAACAGCAGATAATCTCAGGACTTCCAACATTTTCGCGGCATGAATAGGTGTACGTGCAAGATTTAACCTAACCGAGACTTAACGTAGAACATGAAATACAATGTATAATAAAGGTCTCCGGAAGAAGAACCAATATCTTCGATAAATCATTTGGATTCTCCTGTAAAACACAATTAAGAAATTATATCAAGGTGGAATTATGTTTGGAACGTATGATATAATAAAACAAAGCTAACTACATTTACTTACAATTCTGCTTCTTCCGAGAGTAAAAAGGTGGCATTAACTCACTACTTCTGTGCTGTTACAGTATATGGCGCAACATATCTCATGCTATATTTCCGAAACCGTTCTCAATAACTTCAAAACATTCCGAAACCCATCAACTGTTACTAAATATAGATACTACCAAAGAAAAATAAGAACAGATTGAAATTAGTGCACTAGTGCTGCCATCTCTGCTCCCTGAAAGGGGAAGGGACTATTACCAGATTTGACAAATGACTGTGTTGCACAGAGTTGTCCCCAAGCAAGGAGGTCGTTGCGCCCCTGTTTTTTTCTGGCAATAAGTAATGCTGCCGATAGGTGACAGCACTATCACATTACAAGCAGACTGTTACAATATACAATATATAAGAAGAAAAAATTGTATTGTGTGAAAGGAGAACTATTTCGTAATGAGTAAAGGAAGAAGAAGTTAATAATGTGTAAAGGAAGAAACAGTTTGTAATGTGTAAATGAAGAAACACCTAATAATGTGTAAAGGAAGATAAAGTTTGTACTGTGTAAGGGAAGAAAATTTTTTATGTGTAAAGGGAGAAATATTGTGCAATGTGTACAGGAAGAAAACGTATGTAATGTGCAAAGGAAGAAATCGGATGCAAAATATTAAGGAAGAAACACCTAATACTGTGTAAAGGAAGAAATAGGGGATAATTATTGAAATTTCGCAAACAATTTCCCTTTTGGTTTCATTTTTTTTTAAACATTATCTCGTTAAAAGGTGAATTATAAATGTAGAAAAGAGGATATTTATTAAAATTTTGCTAAAGTTACCCGTTTTTAGTTTCTTTTTACGATATAATCACGTTCAGAAGAGGATTATAATGGTAAGGAGAGAATTATTATAAAAAAAGTCTCGAAAATTATCACTTGTCGTTGTTTTTCTCAATATTAACTCGTCAGAACGAGGATTATTAAGGCAAAATAGAGGATAACGATTGAAATTTCGCTAAAATTATGCCTTTTCGTTTCTTTTTACGATATTATTTCGTTCAAACGAGAATCATAAAGGCGAAATAGAGGATACTTACTGAAATTTCGCTAAAACTATCCATTATCGTTGAATCTGTTACAATATAATCTCGTTCAAACGAGGACTATAAAGGCAAAATTGAGGGAAACTATTTATATTACGCTATCATTGTTGGTTTATTCTATATTAACTCGTTCATACGAGGAAAATAATTCAAAACAGAAGATAGTGATTAAAATTTCGCTAAAATTATCCCTTTTCGATTCTTTTTTCTGATATAATCTCAACCAGACGAGGAAAATAAATTCAAAATAGAGAATATTTATTGAAATTTTCTAAATTTTTCGCTTTTCGTGGCTTTTTACGATATTATTTCGTTCAAACGAGGATAATAAAGGCAAAATAGAGGATAATTACTGAGATTTCGCTAAATTTTTCCCTTTGTGTTGCATTTTTTCAATATTACCTTGTTCAAAATTGGATTATAAAGGCAGAATAGAGTATGATTATTGAAATTTAGCTAAAATTACCCTTTTTCGTTTCTTTTTACGATATAATCACGTTCAAACGAATATAAAAATGGCAAAGGTGAGGATAATTATTAAAAATTCGCTAAAACTATCCCTTTACGTTGGTTTTTTTCAATATTAATTAGTACGAACGAGGAATTTAAAAGGAAAATAGAGGATAATGATTGAAATTTCTCCATAAGCCAAAGTTCTAATTTTCCTCAGGAGATGGCATTAGTGGCGAAGTTTTATGAACAAAAGTTCAAATTTCCCTCAATAGATGGCATTAGTGTCGAAGTTTGTAAACAAAAGTTCCTATTTCCCTCAAGAGATGACACTAGTGTCGAAGTTTATACCCAAAAGTTCCAATTTTCCTCCAGAGATGGCATTAGTATCGAAGTTCATTATAAAGTACATTCGCAAAGACTACCCCTTTTCGTTTGTTTTTTCAATTTTAACTCGTTCAAACGAGGATGTTAAAGGCAAAATAGAGGATAATGATTGTCATTTCTCCAAAATTATATCTTTTCTTTTCTTTTTATGATATTATCTCGTGTGAACGCAAAAAATAAAGGCAAAATAGATATATTAATTATTGAAATTTCTCTAAAATTTTCTCTTTTCGTTTCTTAATAATTTTAACTTCGCTTAAATTCCCATTTTTGCGTCTTTTCACAATATGATCTAGAATAAAAAACATAAATAAGCAAATATAGAGGAAAATTTTAAATTATGAAATTTTCATTTGTTTCTTTTTTCGTAATTATCTTGAGAAAAGGAGTAAAATAAAGGCAAAAAAATAATTTCTTGTTATCTGTAATAGAAGAAAGTGATGGAAATTTTTAAAGGAAGATAAAGTTAGTAATGTGTAAAGGAAGTAAAAGTTTCTTATGTGCAAAGGAAGAAATAATTCGTAAAGTGTAAAGGATGAAACAGTTTGTTGTGTGTAAAGGAAGATAGACGAAACCATCTCAGGGTTCACATTGTGGTATATCTTTGTTTGTAAAAAATGCATGGTAACAACTTTTACTAGACCACTAATTTAATATCTGAAAAACACGACCTAGGTTTCGTAGCGTCGCTACATCATCAGGTGACAAGTAAAACACACTTCCGAATATATACACACATGAAAGGGGGGAGGGGAGAGAAGGTAGCAAGTAACAGAAGGAGGAAAAAGGGGGGGAAGGTGGAAAGGAGGGGGTAAGGGATGAGGCGGGTTACATAGCAAAGGTTCTCAATCACAAACCGTTGAATTGTAAGATAGACAGAACTACAAAGTAAGAAAAGCAAGAATTACAAAGTAAGGCAAAGGTCACTGAATTCAAAAAAGATGCAACGAGTAAGGTGAAGAGTAAGGGGGGTGGGCAATCGGCGGGATGCTAGGAAAGGTGCACAGAAATTAGGGAATGAGGGTTTGTAATATGGGAGAAGGATTAGGAAACAGAAGTTCGTTGGCAATATTCGACGAGGAGTTCCTCGCGATTTCTAAAGTCTCCAAAGCGTCTCTCACTTTTGTCAAAGTTCTGTTCCGATTTCCGTTCTGAGAAACAAACCTGACAAACCGGAAGATGTTTCTCAGAACGGAAAAAAGAACATAAACGTGCTCTTATTAATAACAATCCGTCTGCCTCTCACTTGAGCCAGCATTTGCTTGAAAGAGGGCATACAAGTGAATTTGATATGAAAGTGCTCCACCTATGTGTGTACTATTTCTTCCTTTAACCCTTGTGTAGGCACCCAACTTTACCTACGTTGTTGGGTACCCGGGTACCCACCTCTTTAGATCTCATTTTTGAACACATTTGTAAAGGAATTCGTTCTCTAAACATTTTATTTAATAAATACATATTTTATGAAGGTATTAAAGTCATTTTTATATCATTTGACCTGTTAGAACTTCTACAATTAACAAAATTAGAAAGGTATGTTTATTCTTCGGTTCTTGACGCCTGAATTCCTTTTTTTTCATTAAAAATTCAAATTTGAAGTCTTGTAAAACTTAAAGTAGAAATGGCACAAAAAAACAAGTGACATCAACGTTTAGTACGTTCTATTGCGCGTGTAACCATATAAGCTAATCATTTCTGTTTTCATAAAATTTGGTGTTTATCATAGATGGAACGGAAAAGTGCCCATTTTTACGGGCTGTTTCACGGAGTGCTCTTTTTGAACGTTTGTTCCTCAAAAACTGTTTTTTCAATCACAAAGATATTTTGATAGAATATTAATACGGGTATTAGTAATTAAAATACGAAGTTTCAGAATATTTGTATGGAACAATAAAAAGTTGTTGTCGATTTTGTAAAACAACTTTTTCTCGGAATTGGATAGCCGTAGAAATACAAAATTGGGTTCGTTAGAAAGATTTCAAAATGAGTTTTCACGGTAAATAATTATTTTTCACAACAAATTAGCGGATTTTTTTATACGAATTTATATTTAACGCCGGGATTCGCATTGTGCAGCGGTGTTGCCGAATTATTGGTCTTGCATCTCGAGCTTTTGTACACTCCGTCCCTCAGAGAGGCTTTCTTTCTATCGCCATGGTCTGCGAAGCTACGCCTAATCATATCAATTACGTTTCGTATTTTTCCTTATTATCTTATGTCATTGATCATCTTTCTTACCCTTATCATAGAGTAACTATACTAGAGGGCTAACCTTATGGGACTAAATGATATGAGTTTTTTCATTCTTTTCCTCCTCGATAGATGCCCTAAGCGTAGTTCTTCTTCGCCCGGCCACCGAGCCGAAGCTTATCTCTCGCAGCTCTGTTTAGATTAAAGCGATAAGAACACCGCCCAAAGCTCAAGAACGGCTCAAGTTAGCCTTTCTCCGATTCATTCGCGTCGATGCTTCCGCGGAACCCCTATACAAGTGGACGGCCAACCACGGCTCGCGAGCCTCATGCGGCTCTTTGGCCCCTTGAGTGTGGCTTTTCGTGATGACTGGTTTTCTTATTTATATTTTAATAATTTACTTAACTACATAGTTTAAGTTAAAAATAATTGGCTTTCAAAATAAATTGTAACCGTTTTATTGTTAATATTTGGCTCTATTGACTAATAAGTTTGCCGACCACTGCACTATAATCTTGCAACTGCTTGCTACTTACATTTCTTTAATTGACTTTTAATAACTGTTCACCGATTTATCATGGATGGTTGAAAAATCTTTTTTAATTATTTACGATGATAATGACGAATATTCATTTTATTTCGAGTACTGAGTAGATGTTCTGGAAGATCGATAATGAATCCATGCAAACTGAATAACAGGTTATAGTACAGTAGAACCCCGTTTTTACGAACCTCAATTTTAGGTAATGACGCAGTTTTAGGAACCATTCCGCCGGTCCCGATCTTTGTACAAGCAAAATTACCTCAGTTTTACGTTAAACCTCGATTTCATGTTTTACGAAGTGAGAAGCCGGTCCCTAGTGAACGAACCCAGGTTTTACGAAGTATTTGAAATGGTTTTGTCGCACTGAGTTCAATACAACGGGATGATGATCGCCGTAAACAGGAGCAGCTGAACCCAGACCGTCTATGTTGGGAGGACCCTTAGCACATGTATTTTAGATGGGAAAATGTGAAAAAATCGAATATAAGTGTGATGTTTTTTGAAGTGCTTACACTGTGGTAAAATTCCTGTGGATGATCATCCATGCATTCTTAGGGATCGCAATGCTATCGCTGGTATCGTCATTCTATATATATTTACTTCCGTGTTTTGTCGTCGATGCCTAATTCGATGTGTAAACATTTGGCATTATGCAAATGTAAGAGCGAGTATTAAAAAGTAAATAAATTTCGTAAAAGGTATCAAAACACCTTAACAACATTTTAAAATTTAATGCACGCCGCATCTGCACATATTTGCGTCACCTCCAATCATCTTTTCCCCCTAGCGAGCGTGGACACGCTGAAAAATATTGGTCTCCAAGCGAGAAAAAATTGCGCGCATTCAGTCAGAATCACTCTCTGAGCGAGGTGGCCTGTGTTATGATATCCCGTGTGCCTTTCAGTGAAATAATGGATAAAACATCGCTGGCCAAGGAAAAGAGGAAGTCCCTGAGTTTGGTCACCAAAAGGTCAATTATCAAGGAAGTACGTGATCGCGGGAAAACAAAAACAGAAATTTCTCGGAAGTATGGCATTTTTTATCTATATTAGCAACAATCGCCAATTCTAGTGAAAAACGTTTGAGCCACGAAAAGGCATCGTTAAAAACAAGTACGTCTCATCGCACAGTGGGCTGGAATCGAAAAAAGCTGGCCAAAAATAAGAAAGTGGTTTTTTTTTAATGCGTACTTTGAAACCTCGCATAGTCATGCTTGAATAAATTCTGCATATAGCTGCGAAATCACAAAGGAAAAAATGCTTCGTATTTGCCCACTGTTGAGACCATGCTCCGAAATAAAATAGTCTAATGGCAATATCCAGTTCAGAGGAATGCCTCATATCATGAACACCAGGTACTAGAAACGACTTTATGTTCTCGCCCTAGAACCAACTTATGTTTTCGCGAACGGCCGAGCGGTCCCTTTTTAGGACCACTGATTTTGAGACACTTTGTTTCAAATCAGCTTTTTATCACTTTCTTCGCTAAGAATGGGTAGATATTTTTCTCAGGCTCCTAGGATGACCCTCTAACCAAGGTTAAGGCTATGAATCACACTTGACATGTAGTATACATTCATTATCACTTTCGAAATTAGGCCCATCTCATTATGAATCTCTCTCCTGTGCATCTGAAATGTAAACAGTCCCAATGCCTCACCCTACTCGTTTATGTTGGACGTAAACACTCTTGAGTTTCCCTAGCATCTTTGGTCGAAACAAGTGGTCAGCTCTTTTCCTCAGAAAAAAACAAAGATAACGATTAAACTCCTCTCAAATTCATCCTCTGGCTCATCGTCACTCAATTCAGATGAGTGTCTCCTCGGTTCGAAGTTCCGCCAGCAAATAGATCAAGGGCTATACTAAACAAACAAATACCTTTGTAAATGTATTAAAATTATTTGATAAAATTATAATATAAAGTAAAATTTCCGATACATCGTAAAACATATTCCCTGGGTAAAAAATCATGTAATTCTTCATTTGTGGGTCAGTTCCTGTAAAGTTAAAATATAATATAGACAATAAAAAAGAAGTACATATTGACATTGTGATGTTGTCTTGAATATACATGTAGTTTAATTAGACCATCAATAATAGCTTTCGAGTTATTTAATAAATTGGAGAGCTATATAATTTTCTTACTCTCGGCATTTAAATGCCCGGCCACTCAGAGATACATTTGGGATTTAAGGTCTCGAAAAGACCTCGATTACATGGTGTGTGCGAAGAATGCCAAGGCATCTTTGATGAAAATTTACTCTTTTGGATAAAAAATTATATAATAGCTAATCCTTATACCATGATGCCGATATTTTATTTATTCTCACTAAACTTATAAATTCGAAATAAAATGTAACTTTTCTAATGATACAAAATTATAGTTAAGGAATATAGTTTTAAATTAAAAATGTAGATTTAAAAAATAAACTTTTACATTTCGATTACGAAAATTTTATTAAATCATTTTTAGCCTTCGATATTTTTTCCAATTTTAGTTATTGCAATTATTGGTTAACCTAAACACAAAGTTTCATTCTTCTGGCGTTTTTCTTTCAAAAGCTACGTTTAATTTGTTAAAAATTATGCATACACTATAAAGGGCCTTCTCGCACTTGGTACATATTGTGCGGCTCCTTTCACGCTTCCCTTTCCCAGTTTTACTTCTTTTGCTGCACACACAACAGCCCTTCTTTACCTCTGGTGATATCTCTAGTGGCTGACCGTTAAACCGACAGGCGTACCTGACAGTTAAATAATGATTTTTTTTATGGAAAATTATCAACTTAAAAGCGCATTTAGGTAAATACGCCATACACGTGCTTACATCACAGATCTCGAGAGTTACAGATGACTTATATTTTTGAAATAAAATATCATCTTCTTACTTTCCAAGCATTCTTTACAATTTTAAGGGGCATTTATTGAAATTTGTATATATAACGTCGGGATTCTAGCAACTATTACATTTTAAGGTTTGCAGCAGCATATCGGCTGCAAATTCTTAATCAAATCCGCAAGTATCATTTAGTCAACCTTTGCTGTCTGGGCTCCAACTACCAAATCCTAAGTATCGCTACTTCTATTCTATAAGGCGTCAAACTAACGATTTTTTCATAATAAGTTATTGCGCGGATTTCTGGAAATTTACCTGACGTACTTTTCGAGAATCGGGATATTTTGGCATTTGGAATGTAAAGTTTCCGGGGATAAATGTATTGATGGATTAGCATATTTTCCCTTCGCCAGAGCATTTCGAAGTAACCCCAGATTAAATACTGCGGAGAAAAACCCCGATGTTCTTTGGGTGTGTTTTGTAATGTAATTTGTGATTTTCGTGAACGGAGATGAGTAGGCATCAGAGATACTGTAGCCTATGTTCAGTTTCGCCAGCGGACGAAAACATTACACCAGAACTGCGATTGATCAAGGAAGTTCGTTCGTTCATAGAACATCGTTGAAGTTTTTCCCACAATAACATTTTCGTCAATATTTTCTTCGTCAGTTCTTTCTTTTTCCAAATGATAGTGAAGGAATCGTACTCCAGTATGTATCTGTTAATTATTTTCTTATCAAACCAGTTTTTGTGACTATTGCTTTTGCCTTGTTTTCATTTGTCTTCAGCCATGGTTGATCCATAGCTCAAACGTGCAGCATTTGTTATTTCTCCTCTTATCCCTGATCTATCTAAGGCACTTACTCTCAGGTCTTATTCTCACTAATCTAATCTTGAATGAAACTGATCCTATTGGAACCAAACCAGATGAGTCATTTTGTCTCAGAGACTTTTGAGCGTGAAATGTTGACGAGAGTGGATGCTGAGCGGTCGAGTCGCCATTGTAAGGCAATTGTTATCTTCTAGATAACAAAACGATGTACATAATTTTGTCGTACGATTGACCACGGCTCACCAACGCTAATGCTGGTTGCGACAAGAAAAATGAATAGTGGTAGAATCAAAGAGGGAAGCACTCCGGTCAGAAGAAGTTAGGAGTAGTATTGGCGATACGTAATCAATCGAAAAATTCCCAGAAATCCCCTTTATCACATTATCAATGCAGTAAAAACCTTCGTAATTAGAATACAGCCTTATTACAATTCATCACATTGTATAGGGGTCATTTTTATACTGCGCATATAGTTTTCTGAGCTAAGTTACTTTTATAGCATGCGCTCCGAATGCATTTGCGGACCCTGTCCAACCAAAGTTGCGAAAACGTTGATTTCAGCCTTCAAATTAAATGAGAAATACATCTTTTTATTCCAGAATAAAGAATGTAAGACATTTAAAGGATATTATTTTAATTAGAGATATAGATGACAGAAAACAGACATATTTAAATAATTCTTTAGAAAAACAATATTCCTCAGCGATTACTTATTTATTATTTATTTATATATTTAAAACAACAATGTCGCGTTTTCGCAACTTCGGCCAAAAATATGTTAAGATACGTCACCAAAAACACTTTCGAAGATACGACGCCATGACGACACCGTATAATAATAATACGATGAAGTTATAAAGTAAAACACCGTAAACTTCCACACTATAGGATTTTATTTCTGACCGATTTCGGCGAAAAGGCCATCATCAGGTGAATGTCCTTCCACGAAGTTCGGCCGAATACGATAGAATTTAATAATACGAAGGATTCATTTACTATATACGTTCTCATAAAGTACGTTCTCAGAAAACGTAGGGGATATAATGAGACTCCCTTGTTATTGTTATTATCTATACGGCGAGGAAGATCAGGAAATTAGATTCTAGAACGAATCAATTCAAGAATTAATTCCATCCGCAAACGACACGCAAAAGTAACCGATAAGGGAAAGAGATGTCTTGCCACACACCGAAAGGCAGCTTTTAGGGCTCTTATGTAAACATAGACCCTTGAATCCCCATTAAGTTGTCTTAAAAAGCCCGGATTGCAGCGCATGGATCTGATTTAAATGCCCGCGTCGGATGGAAGCAGGAGGAGCTGCGCTAACTGACGGCTGCTTCTGAACTACGTCAAAAAAGCATAACACCTCGATGCATTGACGCGAGCCCTCTAGTATAGTTACTCTATGCCCTTATGTTTCGTAGAAACTGAATATATGTGCTTCAGTGCTACTCCTGGCTTTCTTCTGGTATTTACATTACTGAGAGAGCCGAACGCTTCACAGGTTTATGTAGAATACATAAAACATAGTGTCACTTTCTTTTTTTCTAAAAATTTTTTCGTGCAAAGGCTATTTGAAGAACAATAATTAATTTCCACTAAAGAGTAACTATTTGCTCTTATGTCCCAAAGAAGGGGAAAGCAGTTATTTTAATTTCAACGATGCATTCTGATATAAATATTCATGAAAGTGGTAAGAAGAAGCCCCATATAATTTTGTATTACAGTAAGTTTAAATCTGGAGGTGATACAATGGACCAGATGATTATTAGGTATACAACAAAATGCCGCACTTTGAGATGGCCGCTAGCTATGTTTTCAATATAATCGACGTAGCTACTTTTGCATCCTATCGGATATACTATGAAAACAACGAAATGCTGACGTCAAAAACCAACCAACGACGTAGATTTATGCGAAAATTAAGTGAAGAACTGGCGAAGCCAGTAATTTAGCAAAAATCACAAAATTTGCAAGTTATGCGCAATGTTACAACAAAGATAGCGATTGAAAGTGTTATCGGGCAGCCAGTTATTGCGGAGGATTCTACTCTTGGTGCGTCTACATCGGACAGCTCCGGGAGAAAGAAGATCACTGGAGCTGTCACCTGTGCTATAAGCAATTGATAAGAAGGAGAAGAAAAACTAGAAAAGTGTGCGATGTATGTCAAAAACTTGTCTGTAATGAACATTCGAAAACGTACGTCAAATCTAACTATTGATGTGAATAAAAATTCTCCGTGAAAATTATCATCGATGTACATATTATGCAGCATATATTGCCCAATAGAAGCTAACGAAAAACTACCACACAGTCAGTACAACAATATTACTATAGCTTAACTTAAGGCGCTCGGGTAAATTTGAGGTGTTAGTACTTAAAATTTGATTTTTTTCAGATAAAACGATATTATCGTAGCTGAAAAATGAGACAAAAAAAGAGCAGGGCGAGATAGGGAGGTTAGGAACTCCCGAAGACATCAACATGGCAACACTGCTCAACAGTTGCAAATCTCGGCGTTAAATATTAATTCGTATAAAAAAATCCGCTACCTTGTTGTGAAAAATAATTATTTACCGTGAAAACTCATTTTGAAATCTTTCTAACGAACCCAATTTTGTATTTCTACGGCTATCCACTTCTGAGAAAAAGTTGTTTCACAAAATCGACAACAACTTTTTATCGTTTCATACAAATATTTTGAAACTTCGTATTTTAATTAACAATAAACGTATTAATATTCTATCAAAATATCTTTGTGATTGAAGTAATAGCGTTTGAGTATCAAACGTTCAAAAAGAGCACTCCGTGAAACAGCTCGTAAAAATGGGCACTTTTCCGTTCCATCTATGATAAATACCAAATGTTATGAAAACAGAAATAATTAGCTTATATAGTTACATGTGCAATAGAACGTATTAAACGTTGATGTCACTTGTTTTTTGTGCAATTTCTACTTAAACTTTTATACGACTCCAAAGTTGAGCCTCCGTAACAAAAAAGCCGATATTTCGCGTAACTGACGCTGGCCGTTTTACGGAAGTAAGAAACATACCTTTCTATGTTTATTCATAATAAACGTTCTAACCGTTCAATTGATATAAAATTGGCTTTAATATCTTCAGAAAATGTCTATTTATTGAATAATGTTTTCAAGGAACGAATTCCAACGCATATGTGTCAGAAAATGAGAAGGAAAATTCAAGTGGGTACCCGGGTACCCCGGGTGCCCCCAGGACGTATGTGAACTTTTAATGCTTTTATTTAAGCATTAAATATAGTTAACGTATTTATAATAGTAGTATTTACTAGGGATTCAGGTAGATAACGACGATCTGAAGCATCAAAGCGATATCTTTCTTTATAATCAACGTACAAGCAAAAATATACCTTAGTGGGTACCCGGGTGCCTACACAAGGGTTAAACATTTCCATCACTTTCTTCTATAACAGATGACAAGAAATTATTATTTTGCCTTTATTTTACTCCTTTTCTCAAGATAATATCAAAAAAAAGTAACAAATGAAAATTTCAAATTTTAAAATTTTCCTCTATATTTGCTTATTTATGTTTTTTTATTCTAGATCATATTGTGAAAAGACGCAAAAATGGGAATTTCAGCGAAGTTAAAATGATTAGCACTATTTTGCCTTTATAGTCGTCAGTTATTCAAGATAATATCTAAAAATATACAAATACGATTAAACGATACGAAAATGGTTAATTTTAGCGATGTTTATATTTTTTCCTCTATATTGAGTTTATTTTCGTAATTTATTTCGAAATTATTTCAAAAAAACACCTAAACGGAAAATTTTTGCGAAATATCACTTTGATTGTAGTTTTTTACTTTCTCCATATACGAAGTATAGAGAAAGTATTGTTTTCATGAAAAAATTCGACTTCGAGATTTTAACGGAAATACATGTTTTGTGGTCCCTAGAACACGTTTTGACCATTTTCGGAATGATGTCTGTGTGTATGTGTGTGTGTGTGTGTGTGTGTGTGTGTGTGTGTGTGTGTGTGTGTATGTGTGTGTGTGATAGTGGGCGCTCTAACGTGAAAACTATTAGTCGTATCAATATTAAACTTCATATATAGTACTGTGGTGTGTGCTGTCAGAGTTGATTAGTTTTTGGAGTAAATCGGTCAACCGGAAGTCGAGCTTTATTCATTAAAGCTCATTTCCGGTTTTCAAAATATCTCCAAAAATATGATATATGCGTATATTGTATACCTTATAAAAGTTTTAGATAATGTTATTTACTATAACTTTTGTATTTATTATATTTTTGTATCACCTGTTGATTAGGAGTTATTCGTGAAATACCGATAAACCGGAAGAAGATGATTATGTACTTTGTGGGCGCTCTAACATGAAAACTATTTGTTGGATCAACACCAAATTTCATATATGGTTCTTTTATTACAGTCGTTAGAGTTGATTAGTTTTTGGAGTAAATCGGTCAACCAGTAGTGGAGCTTTATTCTTCAAAGCTCATTTCCGGTTTTCAAAATATCTCCATAAATATGATATTTAGGTATATATTATTATTTATAAATGTTTTAAAAAATGTTATTTACTATAACTTTTGGTTGAAATATATTTTTGTATCACTGATTGTTTAGGAGATATTCATGAAATACTGATAAACCGGAAGTTGCTGATTATGTACTTAGTGGGTGCTCTGGGCTCTATGGGCGAAAGGCCAAATTCGTCGTTTTTTATTGAGCATGTCCCGAAGAACATTATTTATAATGTTTTTGGCGTCAAAGATAATATATATATATTAATCACTCATCTTCCAAGTTTAGATTGAATATAGAGTTCGAAATCACTGGAGTAGATAAATATTTACATCTTATATATGGAGAAAGTCATGTGCTGGCTACATCAGATTTTTGCCTTTATTATCATCATATCGTAGAGATAATATCGAAACAATAACGAAATTAGATCATTTTAGCGAAATTTCAATTTTTTTCCTCTAGTATGTCTTTAATTTCCTCATTTTGTGTCATAATATTGCAAAAAGCAACGAAAAGGGATAATTTTAACGATATTTCAGTAATTATCCTCTATTTTTACTTTCTCCATATACGAAGTATAGAGAAAGTATTGTTTTTATGAAAAAATTCGACTTCGAGATTTCAACGGAAATACATGTTTTGGGGTCCCTAGAACACATTTTGACCATTTTCGGAATGATGTCTGTGTGTGTGTGTGTGTGTGTGTGTGTGTGTGTGTGTGTGTGTGTGTGTGTGTGTGTGTGTGTGTGTGTGTGTGTGTGTGTGTGTGTGTGTGTGATAGTGGGCGCTCTAACGTGAAAACCATTTGTCGTATCAATACCAAACTTCATATATAGTACTGTGGTGTGTGCTGTCAGAGTTGATTAGTTTTTGGAGTAAATCGATCTACCGGAAGTCGAGCTTTATTCATTAAAGCTCATTTCCGGTTTTCAAAATATCTCCATAAATATGATATATAGGTATATTTTATACCGTATAAAAGTTTTAGATAATCTGTTTTACTATAACTTTTGTATTTAACATATTTTTGTATCACCGGTTGATTAGGAGTTATTCGTGAAATACTGATAAACCGGATGAATATAATTATGTACATTTTGGGCGCTCTAACATGAAAACTGTTTGTCGGATCAACACCAAATTTCATATACAGTACTTTTATTACAGTCTTTAGAGTTGATTAGTTTTTGGAGTGAATCGGTTAACCGGAAGTCGAGCTTCATTCTTCAAAGCTCATTTCCGGTTTTCAAAATATCTCCATAAATATTATATTTAGGTATATACTATTATAAATAATAGTTTTAGAAAATGTAATTTACTATAACTTTTGTATGAAACATATTTTCGTATCACTGATTTTCTAGGAGTTATTCATGAAATACTGATCAACCGGAAGTTGCTGATTATGTACTTTGTGGGCGCTCTGGGCTCTATAGGCGGAAGGCAAATTCCATCATTTTTCATCGATCATGTCCCGAAAAACATTATTTATAATGTTTTTGGCGTCAAAGATAATATATATATATTAATCACTCATCTTCCAAGTTTAGATTGAATATAGAGTTCGAAATCACTGGAGTAGATAAATATTTACATCTTATATATGGAGAAAGTCATGTGCTGGCCACATCAGATTTTTACTTTCTCCATATACGAAGTATAGAGAAAGTATTGTTTTCATGAAAAAATTCGACTTCGAGATTTCAACGGAAATACACGTTTTGGGGTCCCTAGAACACGTTTTGACCATTTTCTGAATGATGTCTGTGTGTATGTGTGTGTGTGTGTGTGTGTGTGTGTGTGTGTGTGTGTGTGTGTGTGTGTGTGTGTGAGTGAGTGTGTGTGTGTGTGTGTGTGTGTGTGTGATAATGGGCGTTCTAACTCGAAAACTAAAAGTCGTATCAATACCAAACTTCATATATAGTACTGTTGTGTGTGCTGTCAGAGTTGATTAGTTTTTGGAGTAAATCCGTTTACCGGAAGTCGAGCTTTATTCATTAAAGCTCATTTCCGGTTTTCAAAATATCTCCATAAATATGATATATACGTCTTTTGTATTACTTATAAAAGTTTTAGATAGTATAATTTACTATAACTTTTGAATTTAACATATTTTTGTATCACCGGTTTATTAGGAGTTATTCGTGAAATACTGATAAACCGGAAGAAGATGATTATGTACTTTGTGGGCGCTCTAACATGAAAACTGTTTGTCGGATCAACACCAAATTTCATATACAGTACTTTTATTACAGTCTTTAGAGTTGATTAGTTTTTGGAGTAAATCGGCTGACCGGAAGTCGAGCTTCATTCTTCAAAGCTCATTTCCGGTTTTCAAAATATCTCCATTAATATGATATTTAGGTATATATTATTATTTATAAATGTTGTAGAAAATTTAATTTACTACAACTTTTGAATGAAACATATTTTGGCATCACTGATTTTTTCGGAGTTATCCATGAAATACTGATAAACCGGAAGTTGCTGATTATGTACGTTGTGTAAAGCTCATTTCTGGTTTTCAAAATATATCCATAAATATGATATATTGGTATATTGTATTCCTTATAAAAGTTTTAGATAATATAATTTACTATAACTTTTGTATTTAACATATTTTTGTAAAACCGGTTGATTAGGAGGTATTCGTGAAATACTGATAAAACGGAAGAAGATGATTATGTACTTTGTGGGCGCTCTAACATGAAAACTATTTGTCGGATCAACACCAAATTTCATATATAGTATTTTGATTTGTGTCGTTAGAGTTGATTAGTTTTTGGAGTGAATCGGTTAACCGGAAGTTGAGCTTAATTCTTCAAAGCTCATTTCCGGTTTTCAAAATATCTCCATAAATATGGTATTTAGGTATATACTATTATTTGTAAAAGTTTTAGAAAATGTAATGTACTATAACTTTTGGTTGAAAAATATTTTTGTATCACTGATTGTGTAGGAGTTATTCATAAAATACTGATAAAACGGAAGTTGCTGATTATGTAGTTTGTGGGCGCTCTGGGCTCTATGGGCGAAAGGCCTATTTCATCGTTTTTCATCGACCATGTCCTGTAAAAATTATTTATCATGTTTTTGGCATCAAAGATAATATATAATATTAATAACTCAAATTCCAAGTTTAGATGGAATTTGGAGTTCGAAATTATTGCGGTAGATAAATATTTACATCTTATATATATGGAGAAAGTCATGTGCTGGCCACATCAGATTTTTTCTTTAGTATTCTCGTTTGAACGAGTTAAAATTGAAAAAACAAACGAAAAGGGGTAGTCTTTGCGAAAGTACTTTATAATGAACTTCGATACTAATGCCATCTCTGGAGGAAAACTTGAACTTTTGGGTATAAACTTCGACACTAGTTCCATCTCTTGAGGGAAATAGGAACTTTTGTTTACAAACTTCACCACTAATGCCATATCTTGAGGAAAATTGGAACTTTGGCTTATAAACTTCACCACTAATGCTATGTCTTGAGGAAAATTGGACCTTTTGTTTTTACAATCTTCGCCGCTAATGCCATCTCTCGAGGAAAATTGGTAATTTCGTTATTAAACATTGACATTAATTCTGCATCTCCAGAAATATGTGAACTTTTTTTAACTGCAAAAAATAATAATATCCCTAAGTAAACTGTAACATTACCATATGTTGAGATATAATTCTGTATCATACTTATACTATATTTAGCAAAAGTCTACTTTACCTAGGAAGGCGGGTTAAAAAAATAAATGTTAACTTTTTAACCTAATATCTTTTTCTAATTATAATAATTAAAAAATGTTTAAACATTCATGTTCCAATATTGCATTAACTTTGAAATATTTCCTATTTATAAGTAACCTAACAGTTTCAAACTTTTGGAGTATGTTAAAAGGGTTTATTATATTGCTTTTTAATAACGAAGTCACTCTATGTTTCAAAGGCCGTAGGAAAATAATGAAAATTAAACTCAGTCCTTTCGAAAAAAAGTCAAAATATAGGGCATAAATAATTTTTCGATTTTTTATGAAACTTCCCGTTTAGCAGTTTTCGACTATGACATTGGTAATATTTGCATTATTGTAAAATTAATCCTTATCACTGTCACCAACCTGTAAAAGTATAATTTAAAATTATGTTTTTGAATCGTGTTAAACTTGGGTCCTACAAATGATATTATTACTTTTTGTTATTAATTAACTATTCTTAACCTACATCCAGCCTAACAACTTCACGAAGCAGGGTTACTAAATTCAAAAAGAAAATCATTCAAATATATTTATTGAGCTGCTCTTTGTTACGATATTAAAATATGCGAACACAGATTTGATATACAACAGATTAGCGGACGAGCATGTGTCTGAGAAAGACTACAAACACGCAAAAAATGTGTGGTAATCTTTTGTAGAAATTTCCGCTCTCCGGAAGTGATGTTTCCTCAAGTTTCTCGATTGAGTTTGTTTAATCATATGGGTAGACCCCCTTGCGTGTGACTAGGTTCGTTTTCTCACCGAATACCTTTATAACTCCCGAGCCTGCTACAACCATGACGAGAGTGTTACGGCCGATGAACAATTATATCCTACGAAGTGCCGATGCCCATTCATCCAATACATGCCGAATAAGCCAGATAAGTTTGGGATCAAGTTATGTGTATTAGCAGACGTGAAGTCTAAATATTGCCTAAATGCATTTCCTTATTGTGGAAAAGATGATGCTAGGGGATCAAGGCAGTCTCTTGGAGAATATGTTGTGCTATGGTTGGCAGAGCCGTTCAAAAACTCCGGTATCAACATAACTTGCAACAATTACTTCTCTTCAATCAGCCTCGCTGAAAAACTTAAAAAAAAGAAAATCTCACTGGTTGGAACGATAAGAAAAAATAGAAGAGAATTACCTCCTTCGGTTCATCACAGCGATGACATGTACTCAACTAGAGTTTATAAAAATAGACTAGGCCATAGCTTGACAAATTACCAAGCAAAAAATATAAAAATTTGCTTTTAATCAGTACAATGCATCAGGACGTGATGATTTCTGACTCAGAAAAAGAAACCGGATAAAGTTTTGTTTAACAACTGCAACAAAGTAGGAGTAGATATAATGGATAGCATGTGCCGGAAATATTCAACTCGTTTGGCCGCAAGGAGATGGCCAGTGCATGTATTTTTTAACATATCGGACCTGGCCTCAATAAATAGCTGGGTTCTATTCAAAGAAACCACTGGGCGTAAACTCAGCCGGAAGAAGTAAATTCAAAGACTTGTATTAGAAATTATTGGAATCTTATTATAGATAGAGCTTTACTTTACAGGTTAGATGGAAGAGGAGACTTTTTAGTCTCAATCCTCAATCTCGCCTTATAAAGACCCCTAATAATAATAATAATAATAATAGAGCCACCTCCCTCATGTTCCTTTGCAATGTCGGGAATTTCATCAGTGGAAGCAAGTGCGCCAATAAGACCGCAGAAAAGAAGAAAGTGGCAGATCTCACCTGGATGTTATAACAAATCCAGTAATTTGTGCCTAAAATGTAGGAAAATATACAGTGGAATATGCTCTGTAAAAGTGGCAATGTGCAGAATCTGCGGTAAAAAATTAAGTACTCTTGGATACATAGAGTGATATTCTCTCTTATCATATATCTTTAAAATGTTAATCCATTACTTAATAAGGAATAAATATTAATTTGTAAGAACAATAGCGAAGCTTTATTATGATTTCAAACCTTACATTGTGAAGATGATGAAGTGTTACTATAATTACTTGGATTTATTGAAAACTAGCGAATGAAGGAAGGAAATAACATTTTAAGAATGATGTAAGTATTAAGGTAAGTCTAAAATAAAAATCAACGTAATAAAACTAGCGCCAGAGTGGATAAGCACAGCATTAGATAGGAGTAAGAAAAGGCCATTCTCTATAAATGCATGATTAATTGCTAGGTTTTCCATGAAGGTCTGATCGCTGCCTTCACTTTACAGCCGAAAATGTTAGTAACCCTGCTTCTTTATAGTTTATAAACTTATTCGGGATCCCCAAGAGTTTCGACAAATCACATGAAACAAATCTGTGCTCAAAATATCCCTTTAGTTATTTATTCTGCGAACGCATAACTCTCTGTTTAGAGATCCGTTCTTACGATTGGCAGCCCTGATTTATAAAGTTAGTACCCTTGAAATTAATTCTTATTGTTCAAGAAAGGTGATTGAATGTAAACTTCAGATATCAGTTTGAGATTTACCTGAGAAAAACATTGGAAGAACATTTTGTAATGATTAAATTAATATGTTGGCAACCCTGCTAACATTTTTTTATGAATTTTTAAATGTTATAGAACGATTTGGCATTGATGAAAACCACAGATTGGAAATTTTCACGACGAAATTCGAATAATTCTTCCGCCATCGTATTTGATGGAGGTTTTTTCCGAGGCACGAACGAGTGGTTTTATACGGTTTCCGTCAGATGGCATAACAATCTTGGCGTTTCGTGACTGACTTTTATCAACAATTCGAACTTTTTTCCACTTATTCCGAAAATATGAGTTTCATTGGTCCAGTATGAATAGATAAAATATTCTACAATATGAAATTCTTCAGATTTAGGACATCGGTCAACATTTTGTTTAATTAATTAAAATTTAAACAAAATACGAGATAAATCACCTTATCAGCATTTGTGTAATTTTCAATCTTAGAAGTTATGCAAAATTCAGGTCCTTGAAAATCATAAAAGTATTTAATTACGAATTTTAATTTAGGCGGTCAATTGACCACCTCCCGACCTTCTAGGTATATTTTGATATAAAATTTAACCTAAAAGTAAAGAAATATTTTAATACTTAAAACAAATTTTGGGATGGTAATAAATAAAGTCAAAAAGTTTTAAAAGTAGTTTACAAAAAAAATTGATGTCAAACTCTGAAAAGTGGTCAAATGACCACCTCCGTCCTTCTAGTGTTAAGTAGGCTGTCGGCTGAAGTTGATTCGGGAAGAGAGTGAGATTACAGGGGTAGACGTTATTATACCGCCAACAAGAAGAGAATCTATTACGTCATGGGTTGAGACGAGATGAAAATCTTAACTTCGGAGATTGAATAAAATTGATTGATCCTGTTTCCACCGCTGGAAAACCTTTTCCAGCGAAAATGGACTGTGAGTACGTGATATAAAAATGATGAGGCGCATGCAATAGCAGAACTTCCCAGGTTCTTACAGTAGCATTGCCACAGTTAATGAAGATGGAAGCAGTTTTTCAAGCTCCCGCCGATTGTGAAGTGTGTTAAGTGATTTGAATGTGCAGATCGTCACAGGAGATGAAACGTGGATTACCCCAGAATCCAACCAATGCACTATACAATATATGCACAAGACGAAATTCAAACAGAGGCGCGTGCACGGTGGGACGATGCGAGGGAGAATCATCCACCCTACGGTCCGGACCTCGCTCCAAGTGATTACTATCTTTATCTGCACCCGAAGAAATTCCGGCCAGCATCCGTGAGAATGATAGAGAGGCGGTTGTCACTCAGTGGTTTCAATCTGGAAATCGAACCGGAGCTGAACCGGTGAAAAAATGAACCGCTCCCTCCTCTATAGCTATAAGAAATAATGCAGTTCAAAGAGAAAAGAAAATAAGGGAACTTACTCGGGAAGTTGACGAAAAGAATTGGAAGCATTGACTATCAAGTTTTTCATCAATGAAAACTTTGACTCTCTCTGTGGTCGAATGTCGAGGGTGGGCGAAAGGGCTGGGAAGATGTGGGCGCTGAGTAGATTAAAAGCAGAACAGTCTGAGAGGTAAAAAAAAGGCTTCAATTCGAAGCTCGGCGACGCTAGGGAACGCGTTGGAACCACTCCATCACCAATCGAAGCCTCTCTTTGGGTTTTCTCTAGTTCGAATGGCGAAGCGGTTCGGAGTGGAGCGATTGTCGCAGCGGAGGCTCGAGTCTCCGAACCGTCATTTGAGTCATTCGCTCCTAACCGGAGCAATGAATGCGGGAAACTCCGGTTCGATTCCCTGGTTTCAATCCCAGGCATTCTATGACACGGGCATCCAAAACTTGGTCCCACAGAACGAAAAATCTCTCAATCCGATGGCGAATACGTCTAAAAATAGTAAAAGAAATACAGTCGCAGTATATACTTTCTAGAAATCGCGATCTATTCTTTGTAAACGGCAGCAGTTCCTTTGAAAGTATTGTAGAAAGTAGGAGGTTATGCTCGGCGCAGGAGTCTGTATTATTAACTCGAGTTAAATTTGTCATAATCCGTAACTACGTGCTGGACCAATTTAGATGATCACGGAAACCGAGGAAACACCCTCGTTTACCCCCTTTCTTTAACAGGATGGACAGCGAATTATTGCCCTTTCATAGCCAAGTGTGGAGTTCGTTCGATTTTGGTTAAAGGACACCCGGGTTTGATAAGGTTTTTTTGTTTTTTCCTGTTTCTGATTTTATTATTAATTTGTATTTTAGTTGTAGTACTATTGCTTTTGTAATCTTCATGTTATACACAGCTTTCTTTAACATATTTTAGCTTGTACTGTCAGTAGGTTTGCGCAGGTTTTTCATCCCCCCCTTCTCTGTGGGTGTTTTCCTGCTGTGGATATTTTTTCCTATGATACCACCTTAGGTTTTATTTTATTTCCACTCCTAAAGTTTTCCTCTCTATTTCTATTCGCATACACACAAGTTTTTATGAATATAATACCATTGACGGAAGGTTATATGGAAGAAGAGACTTTTCAGTCTCAATCTCGCCTTTAGTGAAGACCTTAATAAGGAGAGAGAAATAGGCGGTGTAGTGAGAGAGTGAGTGGCGAGATATTATCGGATGGGAGGAATTATAAATTCATTCTAAAAACGTCATCTCATTTATACATTCGAATTAAGAGTGACTTAGTTAAAGTATTTACCCATTTAATTATTAAATAATATAACTTTCAAGAATAATAATGCTCACTCTTAAATACTGAGAAGGAGAGAAAACTGAAGCTAAGAGTAAATAAAAGATGGCGAAGTTCATAATAAGTTTCGGATGGTGAAAAACCAATACTCGAGTTTTTGAGGGACATGCGAGTTCATTTGCTGACTTCGATAAAGTGCAATTGCAAAATTTAGCATTAGGCCGTAGAGTATTGGGTTTGTTTGGAAATGTGCATGATTTTTGATGAATTTGAATCAGTCACACCGAGTTAGATGTTTAATGGGGAATCAGAATGGGCAGTCTAAGGTGGAGGATTGTGACAAAGTCGGGGAAAAGTCTATCCAGACTGCATTAAAATAAGAAAAAATAAGGCCTAAAAAAATTACAGAAATTAAAAAATTTCAATGTTCCATTATATGTTTCAATCATAAAATTAAAATAAAAGTATGAAATTTAAATATTAATTTCAGAGTTGGTAAATTGACTGCCCTCTACAGCATACGGTCCTCCTCAATGGAAAATTTGAGTTATTTATAATTTAAATAATAAGATGCGTTAAGCAAGATAAGAATTGAGGTAGTTTGCTTTCGTTATTTATCCAGAGAACTGTTAGAGTCAGTGGCCCACTTCCACCAACAATTACCCAAGGAATATCATTTTCCTTAGGATTCCTTAGATAAAAGCCGCGTATAAATGACGTTAGTTAGCTTTACTTATATCTCAAGAACTTTCATGAATTCGCAGATATAACTGATTCCGGAACAAACCCAAATGAAAGATAAAGTTCCTAATATTAATATAGAAAAATAAAATATCCCATTCGTCTAGATATTGGTAAAATTAACAAGTTGGACCTTCTCAATAGCACTGCTTCCGACCTCTCCTTCGAAGTGATCATTCAAAAAGAGACTGCCTCTGGTTTTTCTTCCTGAAAATATCGCATCGAAATTAAAATCGCGGTGGAGAGAGAAAGAGTGGGAAGAGGAAGAACTCTCATCCTCCATACCTCCCCACCTTTACTCCCGAGATCCTACACATTCTTCCCAAAGTTCCGAAAATGAACTTCTTAGAACATAGGGAAATTTCGGTTTCTATAATTGCTTCCATGAAATTATTCTTGTGCCTAATTCCCCTTCGTACCCTCCGGAAATACTCTCTCCCAGATAACCTCAACCCCCCGCTCCCTTGTCACCTGCTATCCCCTGGCAATTCTTCCTCCCCTACCTTCTACCCTCTTTCTTGACCTCCCTACACTCCGGATTTCCCCACAACTCTACCTCCTTTTGATTCCTTATATACACTCTTGCCTTGTAACTTCTAGTCACCTGAATATGTAAGTAATCTTACGAAACCGGTCGTGTGTAAAACATACTGTTGAAAATAGTACAAGTAATTACAATGACGATCTGTACATGGATAACACTGTTGTAGGGAGACTCGAGGAACGCAGAATGATTACAAGGAAAGATACGAATGAAAATGTGGGCACTCAGTGCGCCAACTGCTTTAAGTACGCTATTCCCGCCTTCGACTGCTTCATCCCATAGAGACCCTCTCCCATCCCCTCTAGTACATGGGTTCTTGCACATTGCAAGCAAATAAATTAGTAAGGGATTAGTTATACGTCGATGATATAGTAATATATATTTATGTTTCTTTTTAATTATGCCGCTGTCTTTCGTATACATGATTTTCAAATGTGAGATCGAGATTCATCGAATAATATTGTAATTACTTCGAAGGCCTTTCACGTTCATTTGAAACGGTAGTTGTGGAGTTGAGTCCTTGATTAATACGCATTCCTAAAATTAAATTAAGGAAATACAGTAAAGTTAGAATAAAAATATGCTTAAGATAAAAAGGCGAGAAATCGATAGACGATTCGTTACCTGTAGTACTCGGTTCGATGCAAGACATACTTCGATCGAATCCTATGTTAATGAAGTGGCGTCTACCGCGATAATGAGCTCAGTTACTAATTAAATAGATAGACAATAGGTAACGTAACTATGTAAATAATATAATAATGGTGTTGCTGGCTGGCTTCTGGCCAGCTTTTGGCTTCTGTTGCAGACTTGTTGTCCTGTTCGGATGCACCTCAAGTGGCATTACACTTTTTATCGCCCTCTTATTGACCACATTTAAAAAATTCACAGAATTGGCATTGGATCTTGAAAAAACTAAAACTAGGCTAAGGTGCTAAACAATCTTAATATTTAATGGTCGCAAGTTTTCACTAATTACGAACAAAATCTTAACACTAATTTAGGTGGTACCGCTGAATAAGTTTTTACCTTTTTTAATTATTTCTTATCTATTACTTTCTCAGATATTGCAAATATCTTTTGTGTCTTTTATTCAGTTTTATTTTACTATAGACTGAGCACCATAACTGTTTAACCATGTCATTCTTGATGGCTGCTAATAATCTTTAAGTTGAGTAACAAACTTTCTGACCTTGCGCCGGATGTTGTTACTTATACAAAACCAGACCCTGGTAAAACCACTAGTTCAACTCCAAACATCTATTATATTACTCTACAATAACGCTATTCTCATCGAACGAGTGAAATACGGAGCACCCTTCCAAAAGGAGGGATTCGTCGCACATGGCACGGAGGACGAATACAGGGAATTTCACCGATTTTGCGGGTATTTGTTGGCTAAACTGATTGTACAGTATCACGAAAAACGTTTATTCAAAATTCTTAATATTAAGTCGATGAAAAGTGGTCACTTGGGTTACATATTTACCTGAAAAAATTTTGGTCGAATTAAAAATATTTAGGTCACCCGCAACGGGAGAACTAAATATTTGCTTTGTATTTATGTTTTAATATTTATTAAAATATAAATACGAAGCAAATTTTTGATTTCGTGAACAGTAATGCTAAGTTTAAAAAATTATATCTGTCATGTTACATTTTCGCTTCCGGGTCAATCCATACCAACACTGGTTGCTTGACCATCTCAGAAAAAATTGATACTTAGTGAGTTGATACCTTTACGTTTAGAGAGCTCCAAAGTAATTTTTAATGTTTAATGTTTGGAAATAGCAGCCATTTTAGTACTTGGCTGCACGCGGTTTTTTGCATTTGCAGGTATCTACGATTTTTTAAATTATTCAGCAATGGGTTTCCATAAGACTTTCAAATAAGCTGCATTAAGTTCAGTATACTCTGGCCTATGACATAAAACCATAATTACATTGCAAGATGTATTTCTTAAACATTGTTCAACAGCTTAAAATTATTGATCAAAAATTAACAAAATTCAACTTTTGACGGGAATTTTTTCAAAGAAGAAACAATTTCTCAACCTTAACATTTTTTGAACTGTTACACAATATAGTTTAGTTAATTTTCATAAAATATCAATGTTGGCAAGGTTACCATTTAGAAAATATTCTCTTTTAAAAAACGCATTTTTAAATTTTTTTCAAATTTTCACTTGCAATATCTTGGTTGGGGGACCGGATAGAATATGAAAATTGTACACATTTAAGGTCTTAATCATATAAAACTTCAGTATTAATTTCAACTTTGAGATTCAATTGCAACATAGTTAAAAAATGTCAATTTGTGCGTAAATTGAGATATTTTTGCCTTTGCTACTACTGGCTTTTAAATGTAGGCATGGTAATTTTATGACTTAAATACATCTTATCAAATATAAACCCTATGGTAACACAGGAGTTCAAATGAACTAAAGGTTGCATTGTTAAAATAGTATATATAATGATTATAAAATGCAAAATTTCAAATTACCAAATCAACAGGATTTAAATTGTTTTAGATTGTCTCATTGAATTCTCAGACTACTTATCATTGAATAAAAAATAAAAAATAAATAAACTGGCAACAATTCCTTCTCACCTTCAATCAGCCTAATTTTAACTTAAATGTTCATTCAAAAGTAGTGAAATTTCTTCACAAAGTTTAGGCGTTATGTTATTGACCAGTCACAGTGGTGAATTCTAGGGGAGTGAGAAATTTCTTAAAACCATACAAATAAAAGTATTCCGAATAATAAATTTTTTTATAGTGTTAAAGAATCTAAACTTGACATTGCTGTGCTTGAAAAAAAAATTGTTTTGTATTTATGTTCAAAAAAATGAAAATCTTCGTTTTTGAAAAGAAAATTCAAACATGAATCCCGTTGCGGGAGACCTGAATATATTTCAATTCGGCTAAAATGTTTTTAAGGTAAATACGTAACCATAGCGAATACTTTTTATCGGCTTGAAATTTTGAATTTCGAATAAAGTTTATTGTCATACACCCTATTGTATACTCTCAGACTGCTAAGTTTCTAAGCGCCATTTGAACCGAGAGTGTTACGCGCGCTGCGGTGTGCACTTCTCGACTGCAGCGCCGCCTAACGAATACTTGCGCGTACCAAAAATCTCGCGACTGGAATCGAAAATATTTGCCCTTACGTATGAAAACCCTTTTTCTAGTGCGGGCTTTTAAATTTCGCCCCACTAATTTTTAATTTATTCTGCGCACATATATGGGGGTCATTTATATTCGTTCCTGTGCCTTGATATTCCACAAGAAGTCCAAGTTGATTTAATTTAGCGGAAAATTCCGCTCTTCGATTTCTGTCGTATTTCTTCGACTTTAAGTCAAAGGTGAACCTAAAAGACGACAATCATAAGGTAAAATATAGTTTCACATAAATATGCTCTTTGTCCTTCGTAAGACTTGAATATCACCGTTGGATATTTACAAACTTTACGTTAGAAAATTGCGGACCTAATTTTAGAGGAAATGTATATCTAAAGCGAGGAAAATGGCAGGAAAAGACGACGAGTAAAAACCGGTACCAACATACACCTAACATAAAAAAGAGTCTTTCAAAGTTGTCGATGTCTTTAGAGTTAGAGAATCCATCCTTCTAAATCAGAAGGGAAACACAAATCAAATCTCGGAGAGGGTTCCGTTGATTCATGAATAACCGGCTAAAAATCTATATATTTAAAGCAGAAATTCTGTGGGTTTGTGTGTTTGTGGGTTTGTTTGTTTTGGATTGAAGTTCACACCGTTTGCCCGATTTGTCTCAAACTTTGCATACGTGTCCTCTGACATCAGGAAGGAAGTACTGTCGCATTTTTATTCAAGAATTTTGCTGGGTTCGAACCAAGATCGCTCAGATAGATTTTGATAAGGAATACACGTAAGCTTCACTTTTATCGTTTGCAGGCTTTATTTCTCCTGAAGAATTAAATTAGAAGGAATAGTCGTACAGAGTCGAGGCAAACACCAAAAGAAAGAAAATCAAATAAAGATTCTTATTTTGGTCATGAAATCTTACTTTCGATTAGAATTTGCGAGAATATTGGTAAAATATACTAAAATTTTGTGAAAATTCGAGGCTATAAACAACTCATCCCCCTGACGACCGATCCCATTGTTGAATCCGAGCTCATGTTTTATCCGGTAAAACTACTCGTGGACTTTAGGCACATAAAGCTGATGATTGAAGAGGACGATATATTACATGGATAACGATAAATTTTCTGTAAGAAGGTAACCAGCAATTGCAGGTAAGTAATTACAGATTCGCGTCAAAACTTTGCGTACGTGTTATCTGAGACCAGGAAGGACGTACTGTCTCAATTTTACTGCTGGGTTCGAACCAAGATCGCTCAGATGGGTTTCCATAAAGAATAAATCTAATTATAATAATAATAAATCTTCACTTTAATCGGAAGTAGGCTATATTTCTTTTGAAGAATTAAAATAGAAAAATAGTCGTGCAGAGTCGAGACAAGAAGCAAAAGAACGGAAATTAAATGAGTATTCTAATTTTGATCGTGGAATATTGTTTCCAAATCGAAATTTTGATGATTTCGACAAAATACTCGTGAATTTTCCAAAATTGTTGAGGTTGTAATCAGCCAATCCTCCTGACGATCAATGCGATTGTTGAGCCGAGCTCATGAATTTTCCTGTATAGTAAGAATAGCTTGGAATTTTAGACTGTAATCTAAAGGGAATTTACGCATTGCACGACCGGCAAATTGAATTTAATCTATATCTACATTCCCAGTTGAGAATCAACGGGCGCTTAAGCTAGTACGAAATAAAACGCCGTATATTAAACTCACTTCCTCGCAGATATTCAATCTATATTCTTTCCATGATAAGATTCCACTCTTTAATAAGATACTGAAAATATAACCTTTTATTTTTAAAATTATTTACTGTAAAGGAATGCTAATTTTAAATTGATGGAGGGTTCATATTTCTTAAGGTCACGCGAACCAACGTTATATCTTTAATAAATATTTCGCTCCCGAGAGATAAGTGATTAGACAGAGGAATTGGGCGGGTCAGACATATTGAGGGGATTGGTAAAGGTTGTAATTGAGGATTCAGGGGAAAAAACAGGGGAAGACACAAGATGTTGGATGGCATATGGGGTGGGGTTAACCATAAGGAAATGAAGAAGATTGCGATTAATAGGGAGTTTTGATTATGCACGAACCTACCGGAAAGTAGAACACTCATGATTGTAAATCTAGAGATGATGTTGTGGATGATTTTGCTATAAAGAAAGAATTACTGGAACACGGCTGTTAATGAATTTGAGGTTTAAAATCTCCATACGCCGTCTTTGTCGGCGTTCCTCCTCTTGGTCGTCGGATAAAGCACGAAAGGAACTATAATTGTACTCAAAGCGCCTTTCCAATGGTAATGCTACCGTCCTCAGGGGTCGTAAAAAACGTAAGATGATTTTCTTACATCCGTATATAATTTTCAATAACCTCATCACTAAATATATTGCTTAGATATCTTATTCGCTTATAAAATTATTGAGGTAAACAGAATTACAATTTAATCACGCGCAAGGAGTTTAAGTGAAATAATTCAAGTTGATTGTCCGTTTGCGGTGGGGGAAATCAGTACTGAGTCTTGGCCTAACAACTATTCCTGAATTACGTACAACTCTGACTCTTGGTAAACTTGCAAATTCCACTATATGTAGTCAGAAATCGAATAATTATTACGGTGTAAAACGGGTTCTTTCTTTTGGACGTGATTAGGGATTGCACCCTCCAGTGGCGGATCAAGGGGTGCGAGGGCCCACAGGCAAATAACTGGCGGAGGACCACTTAAAGGCGGAGAAATCCAATATTTCATATTTATTATAAATGGTCATGGAATTACATACAAATTCAGTATACATTTGATACTTGCTGTTACATAACTTCAGTTCTCTTATCACTTATGATCAAATTATATTATATATAAAAAAATTCTCAAGTGGTGGAGGCCCCCAGATGGTGGAGGCCCCTAGGCAAGTGCCTTCGATGTGCCTGGATCCGCCCCTGGCACCCTCGCTTCCTCCTTCCGCCAAAGGATATTTGCGATTTCTTTACGTGCCTTCCAAAATACTATGCGCCGATGGTCAATCAAGGTGAGAGATTTATGATTTTTGAGTTTCCAACGCCATCTGGAAGGAGGAAGAATATCCCTCAATATCGTACACCTGTTTAACGAAGATTATTCTTTCTTTTCTTAAGTGTTGGAAAATCGCCATATTCGACAGCTGAATAAAATAACCCGAATAAGTCAGTGGTAAATAAATATCAACTTGTTCAGCGATTTCGCAGTTTCCGTTAAGTGGTTAGGTCTCTTGATCCATCTTTATGAAGCAACTCAATTCGTTACATTCGTCATTTTTTTCGATCATTCGTTCCTATATCATTGTCTGAACAGTGCTCGGGTATTACCAGTAGCGTTTATAAAATAACTACTGAATCGTATCAAAATGTAATCCACAGGTGGAGTTAAACCATGCTGTACGCTCAAATACTTGTGACTGCGGTCAACATCTATGCATATTTAGAGTGACATTGAATAACAGTAATAGCGGAAATATTTCACCGAAACCAATGAGATATTCTTTCAACACTTACATCGTGAAAACACGAGAACTTTTCTCAATTATGTTCTCATGAAAGATTGTTTTATCTGGCCAATCATTACAATTTAAATATTCTTCGTTATTAGTTGAATAAATTAAAAGTAAGGGAACATAACCTGAGATATTGTGATAACCTAGATTGTGATATTTTATATTTTTCCGAGTAAAAGACTCGTCCGAAGCTATACTAAGAAGCAAGCATCATAATGTGAAGTCCAACTGTTTATTCGCCCAACAGAGAGACATAAAATCCACCAAGCACTACAGCGAAATACATCTATTACGGTAGAGAGCCGAGAAATTAGAAGCGGCAAATTCTCTTAAGAATACGTATTTTGCGACCGAGAGAAGAATTAATGGCGTCGTGATAGGCTGAGAGGGTGCGGTGGCGAATTGGCGTGAGCGGTAATGTTGTGAATGTTTGGATTTTGGTATATCTATAACATATGGTACCAAATATTAACCTTCATTGTATGATATAAATAAACAAAACATTGACATGATTAAAATGTATTTTGTATTTCTTGAATTATGGCTAAAGTTTTTCCTATGGACAATAGTGATGAATATCCAATTTATATTATTATAATGTATATATTATCATTACTTATCGTGGTTGGATCGGACCATTCATCATTTGATTTATGATGCTATATTTCGCATACTTTCTAAAGTTATAATTTTGCGTATAGAAAACCGGACTAAAGTTGTATATTACTAGTTCCATACGACATTACAATTACAAATAAATAAGAGGATTCTTTGATATTGTGTTTATTATCTCCCTTCAAAACTACATCTTAATACATATCACGAAACGACAAGCTGATTTATAAGAATATTTAAGAGACAGATACTTAAATATAAAAATAATCTTAAATCTATTTTTCTTTCAGTTGGTCCGGAACGTTACCTCAAAATGCGAAAAGCACAAGTACAGCCACTATTCTGTTGGGATACAATCCATTCGAATGTGGATGCAAAGTCATTCCTTTTGTGGTAGAGGAAGACGTCGTTCTCGTCAGCGAAAAATGGTGGACTAAAGGGAAAGACTGGCTACTGCAAGCGAGGATAGACGCCAGCAATTTAACTTGCAGGTAACGACGAATATTTAAAATGTGAGATCTCAAATAGAAGACGATTGAAGGATATTTATTATTTTCTTATGCAAAGAGTACGAAGATATAGTTATGTTATCTTAGTAATATATCATACAATGAACACATTCAATACTACAATTCCCTATTTTAAAATTGTGTGATGGAATCTAAGAAAAACAAATACTACATCCATTTGCAAATAATATTTCTCTTTTGATGAGGATGATGGTAGAAACCTGTAGTGTGTTGTGTGCTATTTTAAATTGATATTTGTGAAATTAAATAAAGTGAAATTTATCTTATGACCCTTAAATATATATTTTATATGTAGCATGGATTTCTTTTAACGCTTCGTATACTCAAACTACACGTATACTTTACTGAAATAAATGAGTATGATAATATGCGTATAGCGTTAAACCAATCGTAAGTTCTACATCTACTTCATCAGTGACACAGCATCTTATCTATTACTGACTCGAATCGTATATTTCACAGACATCCTGATTCTGTGAATGAAGAGTTGGTGCTTGATACTAATACTTGGACGCATCATCTTCTACCACTGATGGGATTCTGTTATTTGACAGAAGATATAGATGCCATCGAAATCAAATGGTTCACATAAATTAGAATAGAATGGGCTTTTTTGATCCAAGAAATCGCACATTCAACCTCAATCATAAAATCGCTACCCTTAAACAGAGAAAAAATGTTTGTAAATAGTCATATTTAAATCGGGCAATAGTAGAAGGGAAAAATAAACCTGGGGAGGTTTTTAGAACCTTTTCCCTCTACCTACAATGTATTATGAATAAAATTAAAAGGGTTACGGGATTTTAGTTACGTTAGTTTAGTAATTTTGTATCTTTTTATAAATTATGGTAAATTTTGGAATATTGTATGCTTGTTGTACATTATGAAATATTTTTGTTAAAAAAAACATTTAGCTTTTTTTTAAGACATTTTTTGACTTGCATAACACTAGAAGGACGGAGGTGGTCATTTGAACACTTTTCAGAGTTTGACATCCAAATTTTTTTTAGTAAAATACCTCAGATTTACTAGAAACTTTTTGACATTATTTATTACCATCCCAAAATTTGTGTTAAGTATTAAAATATGATTTTTTGTCCTGAATTTTGCATAACTTCTAAACTTGACCATTATGAAAGTGCTAATAAGATTTTTACCTCTTAATTTGTTTGAATATCAATCAATTGAACAAAATGATGACCAATGTCCTAAATCTGCAGAATTTCATATTCTAGAATATTTTATCTATTCATACTAGACCAATGAAACTCATTTTTTCTGAAATCCAAAGGACCGAGAATAATAAAATCCCCCAAGGAAAGAAGAGCTTGAAAAAAGTCTGACGGGGCCGGGAATTGAACCCGGGATCTTCCTCTATCTGGGAGGTTGCTTTAACCATCTAGGCTACCCGGCCAGAACATTCAGACAATGGGGAATGACCAGTTAGCTTAGATGTTTAGTGCAGCCTCCCGGATAGAGGAAGATCCCGGGTTCAATTCCCGGCCCCGTCAGCCTTTTTTCAAGTCCGTTTTTCTTTGGGATTTTCCTGGGTGCACGACCTTATATGAAAAGCTACCTTGACTCTTTTACTAATAATAAAATATTAGAATATTAACTAATCTTCGTACAGCCTATCATTAATTCTAACAACTCTTTCTATGGAATTTAAATTTCTACTTTCTTCGGATAGGAAAACGCATGAAGTCGTGTTCAGGAATCATAATGGTCGTTGAAGGGATGTTTACAGTCACGAAATTTTACAGAACCTTCATATCCGGGGAGTAATATGAATATTAGTTTAAATTTAGATATAGATTGCGTGTGCCCCACAAGATGCCAGTGACGTATGGCAAGCGTAATAATTATATATGTTTTTCAAGAGCTACTGTTCAAACTATATTCTCAAACTATCCCATTTCTGTAGAAGAATTTGCTATATTGTTTCATTCGGGTATTCTGAATAAATTTAAAAATAATTTCTTAGATTGGAAAATGGAGGTCACAGGATGACTCAAAAGTCGATCGGGCGACCTAAAATGGTGGAGAATTCATAACTTAAAGAGGGAGATAATGAAACTGCTAAAATTGTTTTTTGGTACACTTTTAGATTTTGCATAAATTGTATAGAAAATCAGAAATATCATTAAATGTCAAAATGATTTTAAAACAGAAATTAATTAGCATCTTGTATATGAGAAACAACTTGAGTTTTTATTTTTAAAATTCATACTTCGGGAACCAGTGCTGGAAATTATTTCAAATGGAAAACGTAAAAAAATACTGTTGAATTTTAATCCATCACGCTGATATCGTCTCGTCAAAAAGTTCAAAGCCACCAAGAAATTTCTTACGAGGATGCATTTCTCGAAGAGATTTGGTCTTGCCGTTTATTTCCGCTTTTGGTCCTCTTTTGTTTACCCTCCCCCCACCTCCATATTCCACTCAACTCCGCCATAGAAAGGGAAATAGACAGCGGCAAATTTTAGAAATAAAATGAGAAACGAGCGCGACGAAATTTTCGAGGAGTAGTAGGGATTCTCAAGCGGGATCCCGCACGTAAAATTCAACCGGGAATTTCCCGATAATCCACTGCATTTCCCGGGAAAATCTCGGAACTAAACAGACAGATTTTTACAGATAAACTTACTAGTCTGAATGGTGAATATGTTCTACTTTCGAAACAAATACAAAAAGGAAAATAATAAATTACATTAGTGCAGTGGATAATTGTGAATCTTCTTTATATATAACGTATACAAAATCATTTCATCTACAGCTACGCAAATACCCTGCTAGACACCTTGCGGCTTGTGGCAGGGGGATATTTGTGGATGGATTTTCTATTAATGCAATAACACACAACGCATCTATTCGGAACTCAATTTCTGGTAAATGTATGTATTTGCCTAAAAACCCTCATTCGGTTATGAAAATGGTTCAAGAATAATATGCTATCGCTAAGAAAATCGTAACGCCAGAAATAACTAGAATGAAGTCGAATAAAGCCAGATTCGATATTACATTAGATAAATACACTTCGCTGAGAAATCGCCGGTATTTAAACATAAACGTAGTCAAGAATACTTTTACAAATGCAGTGTACAGTTTTCCTGATGGTTCTCGTGCTTGCAAAATGCAACAAACCTATACTCGTAAATTATATATATCGACTAGCGGAGTGCCCGTTGATTCTCAACGGAAAATAAATGTAAATCGAAAGTAATGAAATTTTGATTTGAAAAAAATTTGGATATGAAAAGTCTTAAATTTATGAAAAAAACAATACTTCTCTTCATCCTATGTGACTTACGAAATCACAAAAACAGCTACACAAATTTAAATCACACACTAAACTAATGATGCACCAGTCTCTACAACAAATAGAGGAAACAACTGAGGACCAAATGAATGGAGAAGAAATCACAAAAATAGCCACACAAATCTTTTAATCACAAACGAAAACAAATGAACCAGTCGCTTAGCACGTCCAATATGTCCGTTAGACAGCGAGTCAGTGAAATCATCGCAACTATCAAATAAACGAATTAACAAATAAACGTCGCAAACGAATTACAATGTAAAGTAGTTAATCGAATTAGAACTCGTCCTTTTGTGAGTTAACACCTAATTTATCCTTAAGATAGCGTTGGCTGTTCTTAGATTAAATTACTTAACACTTAATAACTAACCCTCTGCTGTTTAATTAACTGTAAGAATTGTGAAGAAAATTTTTATCCTATTAAGAATGTAAGGGGCGCATCTGTTTAATTAAATCGCGATTATAATATGACAATTATGTTGCAAAACCAGAGTGAACTCTTACCTCTTCTTTTGAATAGGATTCAATTCAATTTCAATGTTTTCAGATCCCGTTGACGAAAAATACTGTCTTCTGATATTTTTATAAACGTGGAATGAGGAAACGTAAACCAAGCGAAAGTAGACATTCTAACTTAAGAGTGTTATCTCATTCAAGGCACTGATAACAAATGCTCACAAGTTTTTCTCGCGATCTTTCCTCAAAAATTCATGAAATTCGAATAACAAAAATTAATTACGTTTCCTTTACTTAACCATTTATTTTTCTGTCTCATTTGCATGATTTTAACTCGCAACCAATAACAAATACAATAAATTCGGCTTTAAACTCAGGGTATATCTAAAACGAACACCCATAGAAAGAAGATGTACCAATAAGAGAAAAACAAATTGTCAATACAAATATAGGAATAATTCAAATCATTTGCGATTGTTTTCGGTGATATCGGCAAATAATTGAAATTCAGGGACATGGTTCCTATAGTAAAAATATTCGATGATGGTATAATCTCATGTAAAAGGATAAAATACCTGAAAAGTTTTACGGAGTTAAATATCGAACTAAAAGCAAATCATGTACAGTCGTTTGCGTAAGTCTGTGTGCATGTCCTGTCGCTCCTTTAGCGGCCAAAGAGTCCACTTAAAATTTATGTTGGTACTAAGTAATGTGCAGGAGGGAAGGAAATCAGAGGTGGGGGTAAATGTTTTGAAACTTACGGCGAGTAAGGGGAAATTACGGGTGACTTTGGAATTTCTGGGAACCGCACTCGAATAGACAGCGCCTCGCACCATTGGAAAGAACGGGAAGATTTGATTCTTTTGGTCTGCGACTGAGAAAATTTACAGAAAAGAAAGGTTTCTCTGTTTTAGCTAGACGAGCAACGTTTAGGCAAGTGCGAGGGACTTCAGCCTTCTACCATATTAAATGTGAGCGTTAATGCTGATATTTTCGCTTCTTAAGCTGCTTTCAGGTTGAATATTCATCTACAATGTAGCGGAATAATATTTTTGTGTTATTTTGATTTTGGCTTTATCTTTTTATCATACAAATGCTTTTGTATTAAATATTATCATGCTTAAATAGACAATAGAAATATCTCAACAACGAAAATATTTTTTCTTTTCCTACTCTAATCGAAACCTTTTCCGGAGAGATTTGATAGTCTTCTTTTGGATATATAAATTCCATTGAAGTCATACGCTCTGTTATTAAAATTAATTTCTATTGAATTGTTTGATTCTTAAATGATACTAACTTTATAAATAGTTTATTGCGGTTATTTACGAATTCAGCGTTGTGACTGGCAAATATCCCCATTATATATTTATATCCTCGAGGAATTCGAATGTGGAAACGTAATAATAAGGAATCTACCATTCCCGATGAATATCGGAATGAGTGAAATACGGAGGATTTCTTTGAATAATTTAATACTCGGTGATGTCTCCGACAACCTCAATTGCGCTCTGCAGTCGCCGTCCCATGGAATCTACCAGGTTTTTGAATAAATCTGGACGCCGCGCAGGAGAGGTCCAGATATCCCTGATGTGCTGCTCCAAAGACGCAGGAGTGCGCTGCTGTCCACTTTTGAGAGATAATTCTCCATAAATTTTCAATGGGATGGAAATCTGGGGAACGTGCAGACCAAGGAAGAAGTTTTAGATTGTGATGATTATTTAAAAAATCTTTGGTAGCGCGTGCCGTATGCACAAGACTTTTGTCATGGGCAAAAACACTTCTTCGCCTTCTGGGAAGATTTTGTTGGCGTATGGCAGAAGATTATCTTCCAATATTTTGCAATAATCCCCCGCCGTCATTCTAATGAATGAATGGAAATTTTGCCTTTTATATCTTAACTCCTCTGTATATCGTGACCAATCACTAGTATTTTGCGATATATAATTGCATTTCAAGTATTGAGAATGTGTGTTTCTTGCTATAATCTTCCACTTTCCGAACCAAAAAACTCTCTGGTTTTCCGAGACTTAGCTTCGAACCCAGTAAAATTTTGGAAGGAATCTCTGCAGTATACTATAAAGAACCACATTCACTAACGAAATGTTGATTTTAAATTTTCAATCTTTAAGGGAAGTATCTTAAAAGTTTCTAAAACACCCAAAAATATATTCTTATTGGAAAAACTGGGATTTTGGGGTCTGTGATTGATCTAATCTAGGTATGACCAATATCCCCTTTTTCCTGGGGTCTCATGTTAGGGGTTTATTCGAAAATAAAAACGCTGGGTCAATGACGATTTTGATTTAGGCTCGGAGATTGAATCCTATTTAGGTATGAATATATCCGTAGAAGTATCCATCTATGAATATACAGTCAAATCTGTTTGAAACAATCAAGCTTAGGATCTATCTCTCTTTACATTCCGGTCTCTATCACACGAATCACATGGTAAAAAATTGTTAAGACGTTAACCGCTTATAAGATGGATTTCTCTCAAATGAGCCGCATCCCGCCAAGCCCACCTTCCATAACCTTTGATAGAATTTTGTTTAATTTATCTGTATCGCCATCCACCGCACTCCTCTCGTGCCTCTTCCTTATAGTAATAGAATACCTGTTATATTCTATTTTACTTATTTTACATGTTCTATGTTACTTATCTTTGCTCTTTTTTGGGATTACTAATTTTGCGAAAAATAAGATGTGGAAAACAGAGCAATTTTCATCTCAATCGTGAATCTCTGTGAGATGTTCCCCATCATTCTCGTCTCAAGGCGGAACAGTTGCTTCGCGGGGTTTCCTTTCGTCCCAATCCCTTGTTTTAAACAAATCGAATAAATCGGAGTGGCACTGCATTTCATTGTTTTTTGTGCTGTTGTACATACTCTCGGAGAAATCTTGCATTGTGATGGCCTCTCACGAGAGTTGCAATAGCACTGCAGCTAAAACATTCGTTCCTATTCCCTAATTTTCTATCAAATAAACATTAGTTCATTGTAGAGTGAAAAGGCCAGATTGAAATAACAACGGAAGGCGTACTCTTTGTTAAAAAAGAAGACCAATATTAATAATATAACAAGATGACAACCAGTTATCTGTGAAAAATAAAGCAAAAAGAATAACTCTTTTCGGTTTGAGGTTTAGAGTACTTATTTAAACATCATAGCCAATTAAACCTTTCCCTTTTATTTTCCAACATTGCAATATTGAGGTTGTATAGTGGTTATGATTGGGTCCCCTGAAAAGCATTTTAAGCGGCAATGGTCTTCATTGCCTTCAATTGCATTGCCTTGCCAGAGTTCTATATGACGGCAAGTTACGTATAATGGACAATAAAGGTCTTTTCCAAGAATCCTGTGCACAGGAGAGAGAAATGAGAAGAAAGATAGTTTGAAGAAAACTACATTAACCAGCGAGTGACGGTGAGTTTGAGTGCTTTATATAAATTAAATTAGAGTCATGAAATAAGTGAGGCCAAGGTGTGTTCACTCACATGATTTCTTTTTCATTTTCCAGACGGAAATGATAGAGAAAACTTTTAAAGGAAAGAAAAGAGTCAAACTGATAAAGCGTGTTAAGCTTGAAGGTTACTTGAAGTTTCTTCTGTTTACCGAAGATTCTGCAACGTTAATATGGTTATTGGATAACATTAATAAATATCGCTAAAATTGGATTGAATATAAACAAAGGCAAAACCAAGACGAAGAAGATATAAGGAGAAAAATAAAAATAAAATTAACGCTGGGTAGAGAGGGTACAAATATCTTGGAAGTGTGCGCGATAGTAATTTGGATTGTGAGATAGATAGTTAATAAAGAATGGAAATGGCGAAAAACTCATAATGAAAATTTTGTTTAAAAGCAAGATAGACGGAGAATAAAAAAGAGATTGATACAAATTTCTGTATAGTGTGATTTTATATGGGTCGGAAGTGTAGACGACAAGGAAAACTGACAGAAAGAGAATGGAGACGTTTTAGACGTGATTGTAAAGAAAGATGAAAGGAAATTTTTCAGCATTTAGAAAAAGGGCGTCGAAAAAAATTAAAAAGGGGCAAAGGAATAGTACTGGAGACTTCTTAACGTATAAAAAACTATTTAAACTGCATTAAAAGCAGCGGCGGAAAGAAGTTAAAGAGTATAAAAAGAAGGGCAAAATTTCTGGACCTTTTGGATGGAAATAGGGAACAGGAAATGTAATATTGAAGAGCAAAGTGGCGGAATAGAAAAAGAAAATATTACAACGCCAAGATTCTATCGATGGGCACAACAGTTATTGTTGACGAATACTTATAAATAACTAAATATTGCTCTACGTTCTTGATTAGACTTCACCACTTCATCGAGCTTTCTTTTCTTGGCGATGAAACCATTCGATCTTAAAATTAAAGTATTCTAATGGGTTTGGGATATTTAATCTTTAATAAAAAATTCAAGACTAGTTATCGAATGTTGGAACTAATGCGACGTAGTTCCTCGTTCCGGAAAAAAATTACAATGAATGACTTTAAAACACTTTCCATGTGCTGCATTTCCTTCTGATTATTAGGAAAATTCCACCCAATATGCACACGACAAGATCTGTTTAGTTGGAGAGTACTAAAACAGAATAAAATCACAGAAACAGCAGGTCGAGGATTCAGCAACGAGGAGGAAACAATGGACTAAGAATTGTTGTTTCATTAAAATAATCATTTGATCGAATGTAACTGATGACAAGTTTGAATATTGTTTCCGTTGCAAAGAAGATCTCTTCATCAAGCAGTTTACTTTTACTCTAGCCTACGATCATTTAACTGAGAAAACGATTGATCAATTTTGCTCAGCAAAGAATTGAATTTTTTACGACTGAACTTGTTAGTGAGTCGAGGGACTCTGATTTGGAGAAAAGAAACAGATGACGCAGCTTCTAGCCAACTATTTAGTCCTCTATATACCATATTTTAATATTAAAGTATCTTTAATTATCTTCACTTTATTTGCAAAAAAATTTACTTTAACCAAAGCTGAAATTTGGAGCAGCACATCCGGAATATCAGGACCTCTCTTGAGCGGCGTCCAGGTTTATTCAAAAATCTGGTAGATTCCATGGGACAGAGCGCAATAGAGGTTGACGGAGATATCACCAAATATTAAATTATTCAAAGAAATCTTCCGTATTTCATTCATTCCGGTATTCATCGGGAATGATTGATCCCTTATTCTTACATTTCCACATTCAAGTTCCTCGAGGATATAATAATATAATGGGGATATTTGCCAGTCATAACACTGAATTCGTAAATAACCGCAATAAACTAATTATAAAATTAGTATCTTTTACGAATCAAGCAATTCAGTAGAAATTCATTTCAATAACAGAGCGAATGACTTCAAAGAAATTAATATATTTCCAATGAAACTCTCCGGAAAGGGTATCGATTTAATTGGGGTAGGAAATAAAAAAAATATTTTCGTTGTTGAGATATTTCTATTGTCTCTTTAAGCATGGTAATATTTAATAGAAAAGCATTTATATGACAAAAAGATAAAGCCAAAATCAACGTAACAGAAAAAGATTCCGCTACATTTTAGATGAATATTCAACCAGAAAGCAGCTTAAGAAGCGAAAATATCAGCATTAACGCTCACATTTAATATGCTAGAAGGCTGAAGTCCCTCGCACTTGCCTCAACGTTTCTCGTCTAGCTAAAACAGAGAAACCTTTCTTTTCTGTAAATTTTCTCAGTCGCAGACCAAAAGAATCAAATCTTCCCGTTCTTTCCAATGGTGCGAGGCGCTGTGTCTATTCAAGTGCGGTTCCCAAAAATTCCAAAGTCACCCGTAATTTCCCCTTACTCGCCGTAAGTTTCAAAACATTTACCCCATTTTTTTGAAAATTATGCTTATTCAACTAAATTCTTATTCAGTTTATCCAATATTACTAACCTAGACATACAATCTATTTTTACAGCAATAATAAGAATACATGTATATTTTATTTCTTTCGATACTTGTCTAGAGTCCGCAAAATGAAAACTACTTTGATTTTTTTTATAATTAAACCCTGTAACATACGAAATGCTTATTAAATCGTATTTCAAATGATAATATTTGAGCAGCCAGCATAGAACCGAAGCATAAAAATAAAGGACAGCCGCCCATAATCTGAGAGAGGTGTTCCATATTTTATAGTCTAACAAACTTAATAGCGTATCGGCAATCGTTTAAAACGAACATTTAAACATAATATTTAAGATATAACAAAATACCAATGAGTATGACAATCACCATTAGCAAAAGATATAGGTGGATAGTACCTATACTTAAACACATCAATAGACGATTCACTAAAACATTTCTTGGTTTAATTTCCAATTCTATATCTAAAAGCACAAAATTCGTTTACCTTTTTCCAGTCACGTATAAAAGGATTGTCATTCCGTGCTGCTTTAAATCCAATTCTTGACACTTCATAGAAAGCAATCATTGAATTCAGGGATATTTCTACGATCTTCATTGATTCATTAAATGCACGGTGGGACGCTAAATGAAACTATTAGTATTTAGATCGGAATATAAGAATGAAAAAGTTATCAACTTACCAAGCTAAGAAGATATAATTACTTTATATGATAAAAGAAAATTCATTCAATACGACGATGAATCTTAATTCCACGTAAAGAATCAACAAACATTTGCGTTGCTATAAACAAAGCTTGGTTGTTGATGATGCGCTAATGCTAACGAATTTGAATTTAAAGATATCGAGATTGGCCTTGACGACGGGTTGTTTACAATGTCAGATTCTCATAAAATGTTCGTATTTTACGTCCTAATTCTCACAACTTCGAAGTGAAAGCAAAATTCTACGACCAAAATAAGAAACTTCATTCTATTTCCTTTGTTTTGGTGTTAGTTTTAGTTTCAAAGGACCATTATTTCTAATTTAATTTTGTTAAAGAAAAGTTTCGTGCAAATGATAAAAATGTCTTCCCATGTATTTCTTATGGAAACTATTCGACCCTCTGGCGTCGAACCGAGTACAGTTGGGTCAACAAAAATTAGCCTATCATTTGCGCTAAGGAGACTTTTATTATTGTACAAATTTTGAAATTTTATAAATAATTAACTTTAGAGTTATAGCGTGAAATAGATTTCTGACCCCGACTGGGGAAGAACTGGGGACAGCTAGGTGGATAAAAGGTAGCCTATGTCACATGACAAATGACCATCATACCAAATTTCATTAAAATCGGTTGGATAGTTTTTGAGTGATGCTGTAACAGACAGACAGACATGAAAATTTCTAAAACGTGTTTCGGACTCGGGAACAACCCTAGTATCCAGCAATACAACTTTTTTTGAAATTGCATCAATGTACAGACACGACCCCCTATACAGATTTATTATATATATAGATATAGATTGTATCTAAAACGCACACAAGTTTAGAAAGTCAAGTCATTTAAAATTACGATTGCAAAGCATACATATATTAGTTCTAAGTTCATCTTAACTCTTGGATTACGAAGGGAATTTATTTGTTTACATCCGAAATTGGTTGGAATGGATTCATGGTGAATAAGAGAATGAATGCCTCGTATACTAAGAACAATGACTGGACCAAGACTGCGAAATACAAAACAAACTCCAGGTGACATTTTGCGGTTGAACCCAAGCGGAATTGTTTTTGTGAGAGGCAAAGAATAAGTCGCAATCCAGCAAAAGCATCGCCGTGTGGGATATGAATCGGCCAATCTTAATTAACCGTCAAAGAAATTTTATGGGGGGAAAGTGAATGCTAGCTTATTAATCATTGTTGTCCGTAAACTAAATTTGCTTAATAATTAAGGTTAGGACACCGAAAGAATGCACCAAGTATTTTTAAGGGAAACTACGAACATAATAGTGTGAGATAAGACTTCAGGGTAATAGATAATAGGCCTTTCGGTAGGTTCAATTGCATCAAAATTAAAATTCCAAATTCCCTCTTCGATGGAATCTCCTTCACATCCTTATAATATCCTCTACTGAATGTTCCCATTCCCATATTATAAATTCACTAAAATGGTGAATTGATAATATGAAATAGTTGAAAAATCTGAAAACATTATACCGTCAGATATGACTTGTGACACCAAGAAGTTACTCTCGACAAATCTCACAGAGGAAGGAATAGAGTTGGGAAGCTTGTAAATGAAAAGTTTGTCGAGCATCCCGTTTTAACTTGATAATCGACCCATGTAAATATATAATAAATCGAATTTGGTAAAACTTTTCATTACACCAAATATATCCCGTGAGGGTTCGTTCTTCTATTCATTCCGTTCTATTTCTCGACAGTAGCTCGTTGATCCAACGAACGGCAGTATTAGGAGATCAAATTAATCCCTTCTTCGGCGCTGACGAGATCTGATCAGCGGCACATAACTCTGAGGGAACGTCCCATGAATAATTAGTTTAATCTGTTGGTGTCACACTTCAACAGCTTTCGATTTCGTGAGGATTAACGGAGAACGAGGGAGCTCTCCTTACCGACGACAAAGGGATGACCAGTGAAGTATTTACCCCCAAACTTGAGACTGTTGTGCGTTCCGTCGCGCCTGGCGGTCGTTCAACAGGAAAGCAGCTAATGATGAACTTAAAATACTATTTCGTTAAATAATGTCAATGGATATAATACTGATAATATGCCGTTTCAATAAATGAGGGAATATGATGCTTAAGCACAGCATCCTATTGATCATAATTTTTACCTGTTAATGCTCACTATTTTATCGATGTAAGAGTCAGTCCCAACCTCAATAAAATATGCTTCTATAAATGTAGAAAAACAATAAGGATACCACAACGGAAAAAAATCCAAGTATTAAATAAATTAATTATATCTTCCTAAGGCCAATAATACCAGCTTTGCGACAATTCAGTCATCTGGAGACTGCCATTAAATGCGAAATTATAGGTTATTTTTTCATAAGTATTCGCCATGACCCTACTTTAGCTAAAAGCGATGCGAAGTTAATTTTTCAAAAATGATCGAAAAGTTGAATTAAATTTTTATAAAGATATCTCAACTTTTTCCTATCGCTTGAATGTGAAAAGACTAATTTGGAACTTCGAAAATTAAAAACTGATAGCGGGATAGTATGCTTTACGCTTTGCGAGAAGAATATTTCTCGTATCACATCCTTCTTGGAAGTGGGCCAGCCAAGAACATCACACACGGTCAAAGGAAGAACAAGTCACTCCTCTCCTTCGCTCTATTTAACATTTTTTCTCTCAGTATTTAAGCTTCAAAGGTAGATGGCGCTAACACACAGGGAAGGAGGCCACATTGGATTAGATTAGAAGTTATCCCGCAGGGCAACAGCTACGTCTCAGGGATCTCGGAATGGATGTAAGCGAGGAATCAGACCTTTAATTCTCTGGGGGCATATGGTTGGTGTAGCAGCAGGAAAAGAGATGAAAGAAAGGGATGTCGCTCGAGGTAAGAACGTAGAACAAACAAGAGGTAGGGATAAAGTGAGGGTCATTTGAATATTTACCAAGTCTATGGTGTTGAAAAAGGTGAGGTTTATATTACTCGGATGTATATGAAAATTCTCTATCGATGTCTTTCTTACGAGTACACAAGTATATTGTATAAATTTATACATGAAAATGTAATCCTTTCGATGCATTCGTTGTATCTCTGAAACAACTCAAACCATAAATACATAATGGAAAGATACATTGGACGATTTCCTTGAGTATGTAAATTAAACTGACTAGATCGATTTCCCACATATATAATAATTGTAAGTGATACATTAAGCCCATTATTAACTCGAGATGCGAATAGTAATGGGACAAACACGGAGAGCGTTTTCTTATCTGTAATTAATAATTTGGGCTTCAGAATAACTCCACCTTTATGTTTCTATGATTTTGAATTAACTTAACATTTGAAGTAAATTATAAACCTGACAGTTTTAGATTTATTAAATATTTTAATTTCAAGCTTTCTTTGCTACCAACGACATTATAATACATTTTAATAATTAATTTGCTGTAATCTTACAGATATACCACCCAGAAAATATTTGATTTTTTTCTGGCAGGAAATCTACGAGATTTAAAGTATATACATGCTTAAATTATTCCTCCATGTTATATAAACATAAGAAGATAATATAGAAACATTATTATATTACAGCCATTAAATCGCGAGACCCAACCACAGAGCAATAACGATTATTTGAGAGGAGTTCCACTAAAAATTATGCAAGAAATGTAAAATAATTGCGTTTGATATAATCATCACGGAATAATTGAGTTTAGTCTTAAAATAATATTCCAAAATAAACCACGGCATAAATGATCGCTTGAAAGACCTGCTAGTGGAAAATACTCTTATCATGACAAAATTTAGCATCAAAATATGCAACCAATATCGTTGAATTCAACTACGGTCACCAAATCCGAATATTTTATATTTATTTCACTTTGATTAATTTCTGTCATATGGTTTGATGGAACACTCCCTCCAGATTCGATCTCCATTACACCGCGATTCCCACTCCTGCTTGAAACGCATTTCGGTCATTTTTTAACTGATGCAAACTGTCCACCGATAAACTGCACACCAATTCCTTTGACAGCTTGACACTTTAAATATGTTACAAAAGTATTTAGCCCGATTCTCGACACGCTCAGTTTACGATGAGTCATGGACATCGAAATTTTGGTGTAAACAATACGTCAATATTGACATGTTACCATAGCGATCAGTTTAGTCGATTTCGGAAGTTGTTGTGTCCATCGTTGAGTTTGGCTTCGACTCACTGTATGATAAAAATCATTTACAGGACGAATTTCCAAAGTTGAATAGGTGACTTATTCGCCATCATGCAGAATGTGATACATACGGTGATTATGAATGAATGAATTGATTAATGCATTTCCAAAAGTGCTCGTAAATACTTAGACATGAATTAATCTGTCGCAATTTTGTTGAACAAAGTAGAGATCTTTACTTTTATTGATCTTGCGGCCTACGTGGTGCAGGGAGTATGGGGAGTCTAACAAATTTAAGATAAGAGTTCGAATCATGTTAACGATTGTACTAATTAACACATTTTTATTTTTTGCCAAGAAATAATCAAATACAGTTTTATAACATTTAAAACTCATCATCATGTGATTACTATAATATTCAACATTTTTCTTAATCCCCATAGGTAATGTGTGTTCATTTTTACATACACAGCTTTCTCTTTTATGCTTGTAAATCCCAAAATTATAAAATTTAATCTCTTGAAATTGCATGCTCCGTGAAAGTATTTGCATAAAAAATACCACGGAATTCTTGCTTGCTTTGTCATCGTGCTTTAAAAATCAGTACACGACCTCACTTTTACGATTCCTTCCAATAAGCAATCATCAGAATTGAAAATTGGCACATGCGATTTTCATCCGGAGCGAATACGTCAGATATGAATCATACGGACTAAACTTTTAGAGGTTACTTTGGCGATTGACCATCTGTTACTATGGCTACAGAAAAAATTGACGTGGCCAGCACATGACTTTCTCCATATATAAGATATAAATATTTATCTACGTCAGTATTTTCGCACTCCATATTTAATTTAAACTTGGAAGTTAAGTGATTAATTTATATCATATTATATTTTACGTCACAAACATAATAAATAATGTTTTTCGAGACATATTCGAAGAAAAACGATGAAATTGACCTTTCCCCCACAGCACCCAGAGCGCCCGCAAAGTACATAATCAGCAGCTTCCGGTTTATCAGTATTTCATGAATAACTCCAAAGCAACCAGTTATACAAAAATATGTTTCATACAAAAGTTATAGTATATTACATTTTCTAAAACTTTTAATAATAATAGTAAATACCAAAATGCAAGTTTAATGGAGATATTTTGCAAAAACGGAAACGAGCTTCGAAAAGTAAAGCTCGACTTCCGGTTAACTGATTTACTCGAAAACGTAATCAACTCTAACGACACCAACTAAAGTATTATATATGAAATTTGGTGTTGATATGACAAATATTTTTCATGTTAGAGCGCCCACAATGTACATTATTAGCTAAAATTCATTTGAAATATTATAAAGAAATTTACAAAACTGTATACCATCGTTCATAGAAATTTTGATCACTTAACTCATAAATTTATGAAATGGTATATATTATAAACATTTTAGAGAAAAACTACACAAATAATATCAAAACGTATTCTTTTTACAAATTAATAAGAAATATAGTTAAAACAGTCAATCACACCGGGGACTGCCATGTCAGGAACAACCCGCGCGAGTAACGACGTAGCTAAAATTCCCGCGAGTAACGGAAGGTTAATCCTTATAACAGCATCGATAACTAACCACACAAAGGTAAACAATTGCGACGCTACGTTATCTAATCTTGAATCGGGTTCTCGCTGTAGCAAACTTCGTCTACCGAACAAGTGTCAGGTAACTCGTTCGTAGTTATATGGAGAAGAAATTGAGTTCTACTCACTTTTCGAAAGAAAAATAAACCTCGAAGTCCCTTGAGTCATGCTCGTTGTTCTGCAGTGTTGCCATATGGAGTAGTTCACAGAAGAAGCGAAGTCGCCGGTTCGACACGAAGTTTGGGCAATGTCTTCTTCCAGAGGGCGAAGGTTTTAAAGTCCAAAAATCGATGATTAATGAGAAATGCATGAGCTATCGCTTAGGATCCGGTGCGAAGTTAAGTGGATGCTTTCACTGTAATTTCAGATTACTAATTCCGAGAGGAAATCGTTTTTCCTCATCCAATTCACGAATGAACGTAATTAAACTTTTAGCCTCTTTAGAGTTCATCTGCATCTTGACATGTCTTGGTTTCTTTTACATTTCTCTGTTTACTTATTTTCGACAATACTACAATTTATGTTATATAAATTTCCAAATTCAAGACATCCTTTCGCTGTGACCAACCGTCGCTCACTGAAATTCTTTGCAATTGCTTGGTTTGAAAGGTTGGGCGCTAAAGAAGGCAACGTGCTATCTCTCCCATAGAATAGTATTGAAGGTCGATAGGAAAGGCTCTCACCCAAATCCCAAACTATTTGAAAATGTGTTTTGCGATCGATTATGAAGAGATGAAAATTTAAAAGGGTCATTTCAGTCATTCCTAGATTGGTTCCTAATATAATTTATCGTGCAATTTATTTATGCACACGATTTTGGGAAATATCGGAAAATAAGATAAATATGGGGAATGAATTCGCCGCTGGATGGAATGATATTTCATTGAATAATTCAGTTTCTTAAAGTTCTGCAAACGGAGATTCAAGATGAAAACTCAAGCTCTTATCTCCATTTTAAGCAAACGTATTTTTTATAAGCTCGATGGATCTCAGAATGAAAGAAAGTGCGATAAGCTTAAATTCTGAACCATTTTTCCCTCCATCCTCTCCTAAGGGCTTAAACATTTGAATTTACGGAATTCTTTTGATACTAATGAGACTTTATGAGGCGAACAACTACTTCCGAAATGAAAGATCAAAAATGCAAAACGAGCGCAGGGGAATTTGAGAATGAAATTGTACTTTATGAGCTGCTTCTCATAAGTTGCGAGAGCTGGAATGTTAAGTATGAAACAGATTCGCGGTGGTAATACCTGCTAAGGGTAACAATACCTTCCTATTTCACATCAACGCCTTATTTTGCAGATGTTTTTTCGCATCAGCACATCTTCGCTACATTAATTTAGATACATTTGTACCAGTTACAACATAATTAATATAAAATACATACATAGTATACTTAAATGCCCAGAGAATTATAAAATACACGTATAATATTAAATTAATCCAAATAATACATGAATAATAACTAATATTTGTAACTGTTTTACTGGATACTATTTTCGAGGCTCATGACATGGCTTCTCGGCTACCGTAGGGGTCACGGGGTAGAACCCCACCGTACATCACCCTGTCAAGTTATCCCTTACTTTTCCACAAGTCCCTAAATTACTACTACACAATACACAGCATTACACAACATTACTATAACATATTAAAACATTTCTAAAATAATGGTATACCATTACAAACGATTTTATAAATGAAAAATTATCTCTACATTTTATTTACACCATTTGATATGAAATATATACATAGTAAGCTATAAAATTAATGATAGCTTCATTAACGAAATTTAATTTAGACATAATGTAATAAAATAATTTTCTGCGTTGACTTATTTACATAACTTTTAAATCTCAGGGAAAGTTTCAGGTGAGTTTATTTAGGCTAACCACTCCAATTTCCTTCTATTCTATTCAAGATGGAGAATGCACAAAATCCCTTTTTTAACCTTAGTTTTTATTTCTTTTATTTCTAATATCTTTAAGAAAGTGGACGATAGGACGTAAATTTATAAGACACCTACGAGTATTAGTATAGTATTCTCGTAGTATTCTAAGGAGTGTTATATTCAATTAGAACTAATCAAAATCCTCTTTGTGTTTTTCTAGGAAATAAGTCTTTAGAATTAAAAATGTATACCATATTTGACACTCTAGATGCATTTAAAACTATTATTTTTCCATTTTTAATTAGCGCAAAGTAATTGGATCTACGCTTCCCGTAGGCACACAATTCGCAATAGCTGCGAATCACAGGAAAAAATGCAGGCCTAGCAAAACCTGTCCATCCTTAACTAAAAGCCGTCGGCAGAGGAAAGACATTATCACCCAGGAGGTCAAAAGGACAACAAATCTCCGAGGAGCAATTAACATTGCTTAGGTTATCCAACAGACACCGTATTAAAAAGTGGCAAGGGCTAGCGGAAAGCACTTGAGGCAAAAAAGGAAAGATTCGGATCCTCCCTTTAGATGGATTGTGATTATCGGTGAAGGGTGATTTATGCGCCCGTGAAGACCTAACGGAGGGGCATTAAGGGAAGGAAGATGGCCAAAGAAGGGGTAAATGGAGAAGAATTGAGAATACTCTTCTGCATGTAGTTTAAAAGCTACTTTTCAGATTTCTTGTGTTAGAGTATTCCTGTTATATGATTCAAAGCAAACCTTAAATCGCTCTTGAATCAAATAAATGAATGAACAAAGAATAATACATGCAATTTTATTTCTGAGAATAACTTCATAATCTACTTTATCCACTACAATGAACGGATTAAAAGGATAAATTATTAACTTGAGTATCAAAACTCTACTACGCTGGCATGGTCCATGCACTACAAAATGGGAGGGGCAAGTAGGTCAGAGGTGGCGAGTGATTTTTCTACCGGAAGGTCTGAAAACATTGAGGTCACCTCTAATGGCTAGCCGGTTTTATTTCAAGAGATTGGCATAGATAATAAAATTAATCGCAGTATGTATAATGCATAGCATATATGTAATGTGTGCATGAGAATGTATGATTGTATCACATTCATTACATTCCACCATGGAACAAGCAGAAAAACTAAATAGTTTGAATATTTCAGTTTGTCTGCAGAGGAGGCCTCTCTTGATGACAGGGTCATTTAAGAGTTCTCGAAGACCATTTACATCGACCTTAAGAATACCTCAGTGCCCTTGTGAAAATTGATTGCTGCGTTAGACTTAAAAGTCGGAGAGTAAGGTTATTGATAAATGCCATCGCAAAATATTTACGAAAAGGGAGTTATTGATATTTTTTGCAAATCTTAGGACAGGGGAAACGAATTCTGAAGAGTGGGAATGGATCTTTGGGAATGAGGAATACGATAGTGACTTAAAAGTAAGCGGGATGCAAACTCGGGAGGAAAGTTCTCGAGGAAAGCATTCGACAACTGCTGAATGCGAAGAATACGGAAGAAAAAGCGGAAACCAGAAAAAGATGTCGAAATGAAAAATGTGGGATTTCCGAGAAGGACGTTAGTTAGATGCACTTCCTCGTGGAAGTGATCACGAGGAGGGTCCTCTTACGGTGTGACAATATCTGTGATCTTTTAGACCTTCCGGACTACCCACAGTCGCGGGGGTGGAAGATGAATCGGGACCGCTATTGCGGGAAAGGAAGAAGAAGTTCTTCTCTCCGTATTAATGAATCGATAAGTCACTTTCCGTCTAAATTAATAACACCGGGGGGACTTCTTTTCTACTTAAGGCATTTCCACTCGTCCACTGCACTCGACGCTTATAACGGATGTTTTGAATCCCGTTCACTTAAATACCGACTAAAGCACCTTTTTATTCACTCTGCTCAAAAATAAAATATAAAAGGCAAATATCATTATTCATCCACGAGTTAAAATAAATTAATTAGTACAAAAAGATTAACTGTACAGATAAAAATCATTATATAAGAAGGTCTATTGGATCATACAATTTAAGAAAAAAAGCCGCCAGAGGCGTATGGCAGGGGGTGTAATACACCACCATTATTCATTCATCCCTATTAGCATTTCTCATAGCTTGGGGAAAAAACGACCACAAGTCATTATCCGTCCTGGAGATTACTTCCCTATAACGCTTCGTCGATGCCTTCTCGTTCGCTCCTTACTGGAAACAACATTTCACTTACTTCGTCTATAAATTCTGAACGAATGAACTTTTCGAAAAGTCTCCGACGATATTCAGATCTTCTCATCTGTAGTGAATTACAACCGAGGGACTCTATCATTGCCGTACGCTGCTATCAAACCTCAAATCCCCGCAAACGAATCGGGCTGCTCTACGCTGGACCATCTCTAAATCTGAGACTAAACCTACTTCGTACGGGTCCCATATCATCAGAATATTGGAACAATGAAGAGACGGGTTTCACAGGATAAATTTGGAGTCCCTCTTAAAAAATGATGAACGCGATACCAAACAGCTAGAAAGAACACCTTCCCGACTTGAAAAGATGCAATGCAGATCTCTTGGTTAAGAGCAGTTGGAATTTGCATCTGATCGTCAAAAGAGAGGAACGATGAAAACAGAGTTATTTGAGGCGTGATTCAACTTCTACAGTTTAAAGCGGATGCCCTGAAACATATGTGACTCGCTATATCTATTATATATAGACGCTTCTCCGGATATACTTATATATATATACGAGTAAAATGTAGCTTGCATACTGCAAGCAGATCGACAACACTAATTTTATATTGGCATCATATCGGGTCGGTCCTTAATAGAAAAAAAAAAGGATTGAAATATTTCTTCAAATTCGCTGAAATTTCATCGTCTGGCAATGAACCCGGGTCTCTCTGGTGAACTTACTATGCAGCACAATAGAAGATCACCGATTCTAACTATGTGTAAAAATTTAAGCAGAAATATTTGGCTACAACTGCCTCAAAAGACGTTTTAATTTTCACGAATGTAAATGGCTCTCTGGATTCGAACCAAGGACGATCTTGGAAATCTAAAACATGTTTCTAAAAGTTATTTATGATCTCTATCTATATGCTAAATTTCAAGTTTCTATATTGTTGGGAAAGGTTTGAAAATAATTCCTGAATATCGGATCAATTTCTGAATGCAGAGACACCTGGTGTCGAAGCCAGGAAATACTGTAAGCTGTGAATGCAAAGTTTGATTTGTAAGGACTGGCTTTTCTATCATGCAAAGTTTGATGTAGATAGCATGCCGGGAAGTACCTTAATTTTGTTTCCGTTATCTCCGTAAGAAATGCATTGAGAAGTGCAAATGGCCCTCTGGGATCGAACCAAGGACCATCAGCGAACATCTAAAATTTGATTATGATATATATTCATGATATCTATCGACGTGCCGAGTTTCAAGTATCCATGTTATTGGGAAAGGATCCAAAAAAAATCTTAAAAATCGCCGCAATGCATTTTAAACGGCCGATTTTTGCACCGACCTAGCATCGAACCATGGACAAAATTCGAAGATGTCTTTTTGATTTTCGTTGGATATGCACGGCTTCTAGCGGTCCCTCGAATTTCAATTCTTTCCTTCTCCGGAAAGGGCCTCAAAAAAATTTTGGAAAATCCCCGCCATGTATTCTTATGGGGAAAATCGCGACTTTGGGTCCTTCTGGAATCGAACCCATGGCACCGAGGTTCAAAATCACATTTTTTCTGGCGGTTACACGTTATGGCCAAAACGTCGTAAAAATTTCAAGTCAATCACGCTTGTGGTTTAGGCTGTGAATTAGTATCCTATCTATCTATCTATATAGGTATATACATGAATGAATCCGGAGAAGCATCTATATATAATAGATATATATACACTGGGGATCAAAAGTCTAAGCATGTTCCACAAGTGCCACCGACTTGAAATTTTTACGACGTATTGGCCATAACGTGTAACCTCCAGGAAAAAGCCGACTTTGAACCTCGGTGTCATGGGTTCGATTCCAGAAGGCCCCAAAGTCGCGATTTTCTCCATAAGAATACATGGCGGGGATTTTCGAAAATTTTTTTGAGGCACTTCCCGCAAAAGGAGAGAGTTGAAATTCAAGGGACCGCTACATGCCGTGCATATCTAAAGGAAACCATAAAGACATCTACAGATATTATCCTTGGTTCGATGCTAGGTCGGGGCAAAAATCGGCCGTTTAAAATGCATTGTGGGGATTTTTATGATTTTTTTTGGACCCTTTTCCGATGGCATAGAAATTTGAAATTCCGTATGAGGTTAGATACCATAAAAGTATTTCATAATCGAATTTTACATATTCGCTGATGGTCCGTGGTTCGATCCCAGAGGGACATTTAAATTCCTCAATGCATTTCTTACGGAGATAACGGAAACAAATTTTTGGTACTTCCCGGCACGATATCGACTTCAAACTTTGCATATAAAAAGATCAGGTCCATACAAATCAAACAGTACATTCACAGCTATCAGGGTGTCCTGGGTTCGACACCAGGTGTCTCTGCAATCAGAAGTTGATCCGATTTTTAGGAATTATTTTGAAACCTTTCCCAATAATATAGAAACTTGAAATTCGGCATATAGATAGATATCATAAATAAAATTCTGAAACATATTTTAGATTTCCAAGATCGTCCTTGGTTCGAATCCAGAGAGCAATTTACTTTCGTGAAAATTAGAACGTCTTTTGAGGCAGTTGTAGCCCATATTTCTGCTTGAATTTTCACACATAGTTAGAGATGGTGATCTTCTATTGTTCTGCTTAGTCAGTATCACCAGAAAGAACCGGGTTCGATGCCAGAAGATGGAATTTCAGGGAATTTTAAGAAAAATTTCATTCCATTTTTTTCTTTGGCCGTCCCGATATGATGCCGACATGAAAATAGTGTTGTCGATCTGCTTGCAGTATGCAAGCTACATTTTACTCGTATCTATTATATATAGATGCTTCTCCGGATTCATTCATGTATATACCTATATAGATAGATAGATAGATAGGATACTAATTCACAGCCTAAACCACAAGCGTGATTGACTTGAAATTTTTACGACGTATTGGCCATAACGTGTAACCGCCAGAAAAATTGATTTCTTCTTGAAATTCTGATTGAAAAATTTTGATCCTCAGTGTCATAGGTTCGATTCCAGAGGGCCCCAAAGTCGCGAATTTCTCCATAAGAATACATGGCGGGGATTTTCGAAATTTTTTTCGAGGCACTTCCCGCAAAAGTAGAGGGTTGAAATTCAAGGGATCGCTAGAAGCCGTGCAAATCCAACGTAAATCAGAAAGACATTGCCGAATATGGTCCATGGTTCGATGCTAGGTCGGGGCAAAAATCGGCCGTTTAAAATGCATTGCGGCAATTTTGAAAATTTTTTTTGGGTCCTTTTCCGATAACATGGATACTTGAAACTCGGCACGTCGATAGATATCATAAATATATTTCGTAATCAAATTTTTCATGTTCGCTGATGGTCCTTGGTTCGATCCCAGAGGACCATTTGCACTTCTCAATGCATTTCATACGGAGATAACGGAAACAAAATTAAGGTACTTCCCGGCATGCTATCGACTTCAAACTTTGCAAGATACAAGAAAAAGTCTTTACAAATCAAACGTTGCATGCACAGCTTACAATATGTCCTGGGTTCGACACCAGGTGTCTCTGCAATCAGAAGTTGATCCGATTTTTAGGAATTATTTGGACACCTTTCCCAATAATATAGAAATTTGAAATTTGGCATATAGATAGAGATCATAAATAACTTTCAGAAACATGTTTTAGATTTCCAAGATCGTCCTTGGTTCGAATCCAGAGAGCCATTTAATTTCGTGAAAATTAAAACATCTTTTGAGGCAGTTGTAGCCAATATTTCTGCTTGAATTTTCACACATGGTTAGAGATGATGATCTTCTATTGTGCTGCATAGTTAGTTCACAGTATAGATCCGGGTTCGATGCCAGACGATGGAATTTCAGCGAATTTTAAGAAAAATTTCAATCCATTTTTTTCTTTTGATGGCCGTCCCGATATGATGCCGACATGAAAATAGTGTTGCCGATCTGCTTGCAGTATGCAAGCAACATTTTACTCGTATATATATATAGGTACGAGTAAAATTTAGCTTGCATACTGCAAGCAGATCGACAACACTAATTCCATATCGGCATCATATCGGGACGGTCCTCAAAAGAAAAAAAAAAGGATTGAAATTTTTCTTAAAATTCGCTGAAATTCCATCGTCTGGCATCGAAGCCGGGTCTTTACTGTGAACTTAATTTGCAGCACAATAGAACATCACCATCTCTAACTATGTGTGAAAATTCAAGCAGAAATAATGGCTACAACTGCCTCAAAAGACGCTCTAATGTTCACGAATGTAAATGGCTCTCGGGATTCGAACCAAGGACCATTTTGGAAATTTAAAAAACGTTTTAGAAAGTTCTTAATCATCTCAATCTATATGCCAAATTATAAGTTTCTATATTATTGGGAAAGGTTTCAAAATAATTCCTGACAATCGGATCAACTTCTGATTGCAGAGACACCTGGTGTCGAACCCAGGACACTTTGATAGCTTTGAATGCATATTTTGATTTGTTAAAGTTTGTTCTTCTATCATGCAAAGTTTGAAGTTGATAGCATGCCGGGAAGTACCTAAAATTTGTTTCCGTTATCTCCGTAAGAAATGCATTGAGGAATTTAAATGTCCCCCTGGGATAGAACCAAGGACCATCAGCGAATATGTAAAATTTGATCCTGAAATTTATTATTGATCTCCAACTCCATGCAAAAATTTCAAGTTTCCATGCCATCGGGAAAGGGACCAAAAAAAATCTTAGAAATCGCCACAATGCAATTTAAACGGCCGATTTTTCACGAATGTTAATAGCTCTCTGGATTCGAACCAAGGACGATATAGGAAATATAAAATATGTTTTCGAAATGTATCTATAAGTTCTATATATATGCCGAATTTCAAGTTTTAATATTATTGGGAAGGGGTTCAAAATAATTCTTAAAAATCGGATCGGTGACTGATTGTAGAGACGCCTGGTGTCGAACCCTGGACGTATTGGAAGCTGTAAATGCACAAAATGACTTGCTAGGACATGATCTAATTTCATACAAAGTTTGAAGTCGATATCATACCGGGAAGTACCTAAAATGTGTTTCCGTAATCCCCGTAAGAAATGCATTGTGGAGTGCAAATGGCCCTCTGGGATCGAACCAAGGACCATCAGCGAATATAAAAAATTTTATTATGAAATATATTTATGATTTCTAACCCCATGCCAAATTTCAAGTTTCCATGCATTCGGAAAGCGGTCCAAAAAAAATCTTAAAAATCGCCACAATGCATTTTAAACGGCCGATTTTTGCCCCAACCTAGCATCGAACCCATGATAATTTTCGTAAAACTCATTTATGTTACCGATAGATCATGACCATATATATAGGCTCCTTGAGTTTTGATTCTCTACCTATCCGGAAAGTATTTTTTTTTAATTCCCGAAAATCAAAGCAATGCATTTAAACGGGAAAAATCGGGACTTTGGGGCCCTCTGGAATCGAACCCATGACACTGAGGTTCAAAATCGCAATTTTTCTGGAGGTTATACGTTATGGCCAATATGGCGTAAAAATTTCAAGCCATTGACGCTAGTGGTTTAGCCTGTGACTTTGTATCCTCTCTATATATATATATATATGAATATATATGATATATGAATGTATCCGGAGAAGCATCTATATCTATTACGAGTAAAATGTTGCTTGCATACTGCAAGCAGATCGACAACACAAATTTCATATCGGAATTATATCGGGACGGTCCTCAAAAGAAAAACAAAAAGGATTGAAATTTTTCTTAAAATTCGCTGGAATTTCATCGTCTGGCATCGAACCCGGGTCTTACTGGTGAACATACTATGCAGCACAATAGAAGATCACTATCTCTAACTATGTGTGAAAATTCAAGCAGAAATATTGGCTACAACAGCCCCAAAAGACGTTCTAATTTTCACGAATGTAAATGAATCTCTGGATTCGAACCAAGGACGATCCTGGAAATCTAAAACATGATTTTGAAATGTATCTATGATTTCAATCTACATGCCGAATTTCAAGTTTCTATATTATTGGGAAAGGGTTCAAAATAATTATTGAAAATCGGATCAGTTACTGATTGTAGAGACGCCTGGTGTCGAACCCAGGACACATTGATAGCTGTGAATGCACAGTTTGATTTGTATGCACTTGATCTTTCTTTATGCAAAGTTTGAAGTTGATATCGTGCCGGGAAGTATCTAAAATTTGTTTCCGTTATCTCCGTAAGAAATGCATTGAAGAATTTAAATGGCCCTCTGGGATCGAACCAAGGACCATCAGCGAACATGTAAAATTTGATTATAAAATATAATCATGATATCTAACCTCATACCGAATTTGAAGTAACTATGCCATCGGGAAATGGTCCAAAAAAAATCTTAAAAATCGCCACAATGCATTTTAAACGGCCGATTTTTGCCCCGACCTAGCATCGAACCATGGACAATATTCAAAGATGTCTTTTTGATTTTCGTTGGATATGCACGGCTTCTAGCAATCCCTTGAATTTCATCTCTCCACTTTTCCGGGAAGTGCACCAAAAAAATTTTCGAAAATCCTCACCATGTAATCTTATGGAGAAAATCGCGACTTTTGGGCCTTCTGGAATCGAACCCATGACACTGAGGTTCAAAGTCGGCTTTTTCCTGGAGATTACTCGTTATGGCCAATACGTCGTAAAAATTTCAAGTCGGTGGCACTTGTGGAACATGGTTAGAATTTTGATCCCCAGTGAGTGAGTGTATATCTAGGTATATCCGGAGAAGCGTCTATATATAACGAGTAAAATGTAGCTTGCATACTGCAAGCAGAGGGCAATACTAATTTCATATCGGCATCACATCAGGACGGTCCTCATAAGAAAAAAAAATGATTTAATTTTTTCTTAAAATTCGCTGAAATTTCATCGTCTGGCATCGAACCCGGGTCTTACTGGTAAACCTACTATGAAACACAATAGAAGATCACCATCTCTAATTATGTGTGAAAATTCAAGCAGAAATATTGGCTACAACTGCCTCAAAAGACGCTCTAATGTTCACGAATGGAAATGGCTCTCGGGACTCGAACCAAGGAGGACTTCTAAAATTTAAAAAATGTTTCTGAAAGTTATTAATCATCTCAATCTATATGCCAAATTTCAAGTTTCTATATTATTGGAAAAGGTTTCAAAATAATTCATAAAAATTGGATCAACTTCTGATTGCAGACACACCTGGTGTCGAACCCAGGACACATTGATAGCTGAGAATGCATAGTTTGATTTGTAAAGACTTGCTCTTCTATCATGCATAGTTTGAAGTCGATAGCATGCCGGGAAGTACCTAAAATTAATTTCCGTTATCTCCGTAAGAAATGCATTGAGGAATTTAAATGTCCCTCTGGGATCGAACCTTAGGACCATCAGCGAATATCTAAAATTCGATTATGATATATTTTTATAGTATCGAACCTCATACCGAATTTCATTTTTCCATGCCATCGGGAAAGGGTCCAAAAAAAATCTTAAAAATCGCCACAATGCATTTTAAACAGCCGATTTTTGCCTCGACCTAGCATCGAACCCAGGATATTTTCCGTAAAACTACTTTATGTTTTCGATAGATATTAACCATATATATCGGCTCCTTGAGTTTAAAGGCCCTACCTATCCGGCAAGTATTTTTTAAAAATTCCCGAAAATCAAAGCAATGTATTTAAACGGGAAAAATCGGGACTTTGGGGCCCTCTGGAATCGAACCCATGACACTGAAGTTCAAAATCGCAATTTTTCTGGTAGTTACACGTTATGGCCAATATGTCGCAAAAATTTCAACTCAATCACTCTTGTAGTTTAGGCTGTGAGTTTGTATCCTCTATATATATATATATATCTATTATCTATTACGAGTAAAATGTAGCTTGCATACTGCAAGCAGATCGGCAATACTAATTTCATATCGGCATCACATCGGGACGGTCCTCATAAGAAAAATAAAGGATTTAATTTTTTCTTAAAATTCGCTGAAATTTCATCGTCTGGAATCGATCCCGGGTATTACTGGAAAACCTACTATGAAACACAATAGAAGATCACCATCTCTAACTATGTGTGAAAATTCAAGCAGAAATATTGGCTACAACTGCCTCAAAAGACGCTCTAATGTTCACGAATGTAAATGGCTCTCGGGACTCGAACCAAGGACGATCTTGGAAATTTAAAAAATGTTTCTGAAAGTTATTATTGATCTCAATCTATATGCCAAATTTCAGGTTTCTATATTATCGGGAAAGGTTTCAAAATAATTCCTAAAAATCGGATCAACTTCTGATTGCAGAGACACCTGGTGTCAAACCCAGGACATATTGATAGCTATGAATGCATAGTTTGATTTGTTAAGACTGCTTCTTCTATCATGCTAAGTTTTAAGTCGATAGCATGCCGGGAAGTACCTTAAACTTGTTTCCGTTATCTCCATAAGAAATGCATTGAGGAATGTAAATGGCCCTCTGGGATCGAACCAAGGACCATCAGCGAATATGTAAAATTTGATTATGAAATATATTTATAATCTCCAACTCCATGCCGAATTTCAAGTTTCCATGCCATCGGGAAGGGGTCCAAAAAAAATCTTAAAAATCGCCACAATACATTTTAAACGGCCGATTTTTGCCTCGATCTAGCATCGAACCCAGGATATTTTCCGTAAAACTCATTTATGTTTTCGATAGATCATGACCATATATAAAGGCTCCTAGATTTTCGATTCTCTACCTATCCCGGAAGTATTTTTTAAAAATTCCCGAAAATCAAAGCAATGCATTTAAACGGGAAAAATCGAGACTTTGGGGCCCTCTGGAATCGAACCCATGACACTGAGGATCAAAGTCGCTTTTTTCCTGGGGGTTTCACGTTATGGCCAATATGTCATAAAAATTTCAGATCAATGACGCTTGTAGTTTAGGCTGTGAATTTGTATCCTATCTATCTATATAGGTATATATATGAATGAATCCGGAGAAGCATCTACATATAATAGATACGAGTAAAATGTAGCTTGCATACTGCAAGCAAATCGACAACACTAATTTCATATCGGCATCATATCGGGACGGTCCTCAAAAGAAAAAAAAAAAAGGATTGAAATTTTTTCTTAAATTTCGCTGAAATTCCATCGTCTGGCATCGAAGCCGGGTCTTTACTGTGAACTTACTTTGCAGCACAATAGAATATCACCATCTCTAACTATGTGTGAAAATTCAAGCAGAAATAATGGCTACAACTGCCTCATTGGACGCTCTAAATTTCACGAATGTAAATGGCTCTCGGGATTCGAACCAAGGACGATTTTGGAAATTTAAAAAACGTTTCAGAAAGTTCTTAATCATCTCAATCTATATGCCTAATTTCAAGTTTCTATATTATTGGGAAAGGTTTCAAAATAATTCCTGAAAATCGGATCAACTTCTGATTGCAGAGACACCTGGTGTCGAACCCAGGACACTTTGATAGCTTTGAATGCATATTTTGATTTGTTAAAGTTTGTTCTTCTATCATGCAAAGTTTGAAGTTGATAGCATGCCGGGAAGTACCTAAAATTTGTTTCCGTTATCTCCGTAAGAAATGCATTGAGGAATTTAAATGGCCCTCTGGGATCGAACCAAGGACCATCAGCGAATATGTAAAATTTGATCCTGAAATTTATTATTGATCTCCAACTTCATGCCAAATTTCAAGTTTCCATTCCATCGGGAAAGGGACCAAAAAAAATCTTAAAAATCGCCACAATGCAATTTAAACGGCCGATTTTTGCCCCGACCTAGCATCGAACCCAGGATATTTTCCGTAAAACACATTTATGTTTTCGATAGATTATGACCATATATATAGGCTCCATGAGTTTTGATTCGCTACTTATCCGGAAAGTATTTTTTTTTAATTCCCGAAAATCAAAGCAATGCATTTAAACGGGAAAAATCGGGACTTTGGGGCCCTCTGGAATCGAACCCATGACACTGAGGTTCAAAATCGCAATTTTTCTGGAGGTTATACGTTATGGCCAATATGTCGTAAAAATTTCAAGCCATTGACGCTAGTGGTTTAGCCTGTGACTTTGTATCCTCTCTATATATATATATATATATATGAATACGAGTTAAATGTAGCTTGCATACTGCAAGCAGATCGACAACACTAATTTCATGTCGGCATCGTATCAGGACGGCCATCAAAAGAAAAAAAAGGGATTGAAAATATTCTTAAAATTCGCTGCAAATTAATCGTCTGGCATCGAACCTAGGCCTTCCTGGTGAAACTACTATGCAGCATAACAGAAAATCACCATCTCTTACTATGTGTGAAAATTCAAGCAGAAATATTGGCTCCAACAGCCTCAAACGACGTCCTTCTTTTCAATAATTTAAATGGCTCTCTAGAATTCGAACCAAGGACGATCTATGAAATCTAAAACATGTTTTTAAAATGTCTCTATGTTCTCATCTATATGCCTAATTACATGTTTTAATATTATTGGGAAGGGGTTTAAATTAATTCTTAAATATCGGATATTTTACTGATTGTAGAGACGCCTGGTGTCAAACCCAGGACATATTGGTAGCTGTGAATGCACAGTATGATTTATTAGGACTTCATCTTATTTCATACAAAGTTTGAAGTCGATATCATGCCGGGAAGTACCTAAAACCTTTTTCTTTATCTCCATAAGAAATGCATTGAGGAATGTAAATGGCTCTCTGGGATCGAACCAAGGACCATCAGCGAATTTGTAAAATTTGATTATTAAATCTATTTATGATATCTAAACCCATGCCGAATTTCAAGTTTCCATGCCATCGGGAAAGGGTCCAAAAAAAATCTTAAAAATCGCCACAATGCATTTTAAACGGCCGATTTTTGCCCCGACCTAGCATCGAACCATGGATATTTTCCGTAAAACTCATTTATGTTTTTCGATAGGTCATGACCATATATAAAGGTTCCTTGAGTTTCGATTCTCTAACTATACGGGAAGTATTTTTAAAAAATTCCCGAAAATCAAAGCAATACATTTAAACGGGAAAAATCGGGACTTAGGGGCCCTCTGGAATCGAACCAATGACACTGAGGTTCAAAATCGCAATTTTTCTAGAGGTTACACGTTATGGCCAATATGTCGTAAAAATTTCAGGTCAATGACGATTGTGGTGTAGCCTGTGAATTTGTATCCTCGCTATATATATATATGGATACATGAATGAATCCGGAGAAGCATCTATATATAATAGATATGATATATGAATGAATCCGGAGAAGCATCTATATATAATAGATATAGACGCTTCTCCGGATATACCTATATATATATCTATTATATATAGAGCTTCTCCGGATATACCTATATATATATACATTCATAGGGGATCAAAATTCTAACCATGTTCCACAAGTGCCACCGACTTGAAATTTTTACGACGTTATGGCCATGACGTGTAACCTCCAGGAAAAAGCTGACTTTGAACCTAGGTGTCATGGGTTCGATTCCAGAAGGCCCCAAAGTCGCGATTTTCCCCATAAGATTACATGGCGGGGATTTTCGAAAACTTTTTTGAGGCACTTCCCGGAAGAGTTGAGAGTTGAAATTCAAGAGATCGTTAGATGCCATGTATATCTCAAGGAAACCTTAAAGACATCTACAAATATTATCCTTGGTTCGATGCTAGGCCAGGGCAAATATTCTCCCGTTTAATTTACATTGCGATTTTTAAGATTTTTTTAAATTACTTACAGATGACTTGGAAACTTGAAACTCGGCACGTGGATATATATCATAAATATATTTTATAATAAAATTTTAGAACTCGCTGATGGTCCTTGGTTCGATCCCAGAGGGCCATTTACATCCTACAATGCATTTCTTATGGAGATAACGGAAGCAAATTTTAGTTACTTCCTAGCAAGATGTTGACTTCAAACTTTGCATTTAATAAGATCAGGTCAAATGAAGTCATAATGTGTTTTTACAGCTGCCAGTAGGTCCTGGGTTCGACACCAGGCGTCTCTACAATCAGTAATTGATTCAATTTTTAGGAACTATTTTGAACCCTTTCCCAATAATATAGAAACTTCAAATTCGGCATATAGATAGAGATCATAAATAACTTTCAGAAATATGTTTTAGATTTCCAAGATCGTCCTTGGTTCGAATCCAGAGAGCCATTTAAATTCGTGAAAATTAGAACGTCTTTTGAGGCAGTTGTAGCCCATATTTCTACTTGAATTTTCACACATAGTTAGAGATGGTGATGTTCTATTGTGTTTCATAGTAGGTTCACCAGTAAGACCGGGGTTCAATGTCAGACGATGGAATTTCAGCGAATTTTAAGAAAAATTTCAATCCACTTTTTTCTTTTGATGGCCGTCCCGATATGATGCCGACATGAAAATAGTGTTGTCGATCTGCTTGCAGTATGCAAGCAACATTTTACTCGTATATATATATATATATATAAGTTATATATAGGGGATCAAAATTCTAAGCATGTTCCACAAGTGCCACCGACTTGAAATTATTACGACGTTATGGCCATGACGTGTTACCTCCAGGAAAAAGCCGACATTGAACCTCGGTGCCATGGGTTCGATTCCAGAAGGCCCCAAAGTCGCGATTTTCCCCATAAGATTACAAGGCGGGGATTTTCGAAATTTTTTTTGAGGCAATTCCCGGAAAAGGAGAGATTTGAAATTCGAGGGATCGCTAGATGCCGTGCAAATCTAAAGAAAACCATAAAGACATCTACGAATATTATCCTTGGTTCGATGCTAGGTCGGGGCAAAAATCGGCCGTTTAAAATGCATTGTGGCGATTTTTAAGATTTTTTTTGGACCCTTTTCCAATGATATAGAAACTTGAAATTTGGCATATAGATTGAGATGATTAATAACTTTCAGAAACATATTTGAGATTTCCAAGATCGTCCTTGGTTCGAGTCCCGAGAGCCATTTACATTCGTGAACATTAGAGCGTCTTTTGAGGCAGTTGTAGCCAATATTTCTGCTTGAATTTTCACACATAGTTAGAGATGGTGATCTTCTATTTGTTTCATAGTAGTTATACCAGTATGACCTGGGTTCGATGCCAGACGATGAAATTTTTAGCGAATTTTAAGAAAAAATTAAATCCTTTTTTTTTTCTTATGAGGAGCGTCCCGAAGTGATGCCGATATGAAATTAGTATGGCCGATCTGCTTGCAGTATGCAAGCAACATCTTACTGGTATATATATATGGATACATGAATGAATCCGGAGAAGCATCTATATCTATTATATATAGATGCTTCTCCGGATTCATTTATATATCATATATTCATATATATATATATATATATCTATTATATATAGATGCTTCTCCGGATTCATTCATATATCATATATATATATATATATATATATATATAGAGAGAGGATACAAAGTCACAGGCCAAACCACTAGCGTCAATGGCTTGAAATTTTTTCGACATATTGGCCATAACGTATAACCTCCAGAAAAATTGCGATTTTGAACCTCAGTGTCATGGGTTCGATTCCAGAGGGCCCCAAAGTCCCGATTTTTCCCGTTTAAATGCATTGCTTTGATTTTCGGGAATTAAAAAAAAATACTTTCCGGGTAGGTAGAGAATCAAAACTCAAGGAGCCTAAAAATATGGTTATGATCTATCGAAAACATAAATGAGTTTTACGGAAAATATCCTGGGTTCGATGCTAGGTCGAGGCAAAAATCGGCCGTTTAAAATGCATTGTGGCGATTTTTAACATTTTTTTTGGACCCCTTTCCGAATGCATGGCAACTTGAAATTTGGCATGGGGTTAGAAACCATAAATATATTTCATAATCATTTTTTTTGTATTCGCTTATGGTCCTTGGTTCGATCCCAGAGGGCCATTTGCACTCCACAATGCATTTCTTATGGGGATAACGGAAACACATTTTAGGTACTTCCCGGCATGATATCGACTTCAAACTTTCTATGCAATTAGATCAGGTCCTAGCAAGTCATTTCGTGCATGTACAGCTTCCAATACGTCCAGGGTTCGATACCAGGCGTCTCTACAATCAGTCACTGATCCGATTTTTAAGAATTATTTTGAACCCCTTCCCAATAATATTAAAACTTGAAATTCGGTATATATATAGAAAATATAGATACATTTCGAAAACATATTTCATATTTCCTAGATCGTCCTTGGTTCGAATCCAGAGAGCTATTAACATTCGTGAAAAGTAGGTCTTCGTTTGAGGCAGTTGCAGCCAATATTTCTGCTTGAATTTTCACACGTATTTAGAGAAGATGATCTTCTGATGTGCTGCATAGTAATTTCACCAAAAAGACCCGGGTTCGATGCCAGACGATTAAATTGAAGCGAATTTTAAGTATATTTTCAATCCTTTTTTTCCTTTCCGGGACCGTCCCGATATAATGCCGTTATGAAATTAGTGTTGTCGATCTGCTTGCAGTATGCAAGCTACATTTTACTCGTATCTATTATATATAGATGCTTCTCCGGATTCATTCATGTATCTATTATATATAGACGCTTCTCCGGATATACCTATATATAAGTTATATATATATATATATATATATATATATATATAGGGGATCAAAAGTTTTACCATGTTCCACAAGTGCCAAAGACTTGAAATTTTTACGACGAATTGGCCATAACGTGTAACCTCCAGGAAAAAGCCGACATTGAACCTCGGTGTCATGGGTTCGATTCCAGAAGGCCCCAAAGTCCCGATTTTCTCCATAAGGATACATGGTGGCGATTTTCAAAATTTTTTAAATAATACTTCCCGGACAGGTAGAGATTCGAAATTCAAGGACCTTAGAGATATGGTCAAGAACTATTATAAACATTAATGATTACTGATGAGAACGTCCTGGGTTCGACGCTAGGACGATTCAAAAATCCCGCATTTAAAATGCATGGGGATAGTTTTTCATTAATTTTTTTGATGCACTTACCGGAATGTAAGGAACTTTTCGCTCTGCTAGAAGATATATATTGAGAAATGGTTTAAGAAAAAAAATTTCTTAAGCCTGTACTATTCCTGGGTTCGATGCCAGAGCACATTAACTTTTCTCTCATAAGGAATATAAGGGAAAAGTAAGTCGTCGTTTGAGGCAGTTGCAGCCAATATTTCTGCTCGAACTTTTACACATTGTTAGAGATAGTGATCTTCTATTATGTTGCATAGGAAGTATTACCAGAAAGATCCGGGTTCGACGCCGGGTGGCAAATATGTCTCCCGTATAAAATACATTGGTTTAGTATTTCATTATTTTTTTGATGCACTTATCGAAATGATAGGAAGTTCGTACTCGGCTGGAAGATGTTTGAAAAGAATTGGTTTTAGAAAAAAAATCAGATAACACCGTACTATTCCTGGGTTCGATGCCAGAGCACATTAGCATTTCTATCATAAGGAGTATAAGGGAAACGTAGGACGTCGTTTGAGGCAGTTGCAGTTAATATTTCTACTTGAATTTTCACACATAGTTACAGATGGTGATCTTCTATGGTTCTGCATAGTGAGTATGACCGGGAAGACCTGGGTTCGATGCCAGACGAATAAATTGCAGCGGAAATTAAGAATATTTTCTAACCATTTTTTTTTCTTTTGAGGACTCACTCTATGTGATGCCGACAAAAAACTTTTGTTATCGATGTGCTTGCAGTATGCAAGCTACATTTTACTCGTACCTATATATATATACACTCATTCATAGGGGATCAAAAGTTTAACCATGTTCCACAAGTGCCATCGACTTGAAATTCTTACGACATTATGGCCATGACGGGTAACCTCAAGAAAAAATCTGACCTTGAGTCTCAGTGACATGGGTTCGATTCCAGAAGGCCCCAAAGTCCCGATTTTCTCCATAAGGATACATGGTGAGGATTTTCGAAATTTTTTTTGAGGCACTTCCCGAAAAAGGAAAGAGTTGAAATTCTAGGGACCGCTAGATGCCGTGGATATCCAACAAAAAAAATCTGATGTGGCCAGCACATGACTTTCTCCATATATAAGATGTAAATATTTATTTACGACAGTAATTACGAACTCTATATTCAATCTAAACTTGGAAGATGAGTGATTAATTTATATATTATTATCTTTTACGTCACAAACATTATAAATAATGTTTTTCGGGACATGCTCGATGAAAAAAGATGAATTTGGCCTTTCGCCCATAGAGCCCAGAGCACCCACAAAGTACATAATCAGCAACTTCCGGTTTATCAGTATTTCATGAATAACTCCTAAACAATCAGTGATACAAAAATATGTTTCAAACAAAAGTTATAGTAAATTTCATTTTCTAAAACATTTATAAAAAATAGTATATACTTAAATATCATATTTATGGAGATATTTTGAAAACCGGAAATAAGCTTTGAAGAATGAAGCTCAACTTTCGGTTGACCGATTTACTCCAAAATCTAATCAACTCTAACGACTTTAATAAAAAAAAATTTATGAAATTTGGTGTTGATCCAACAATTAATTTTCATGTTAGAGCGCCCACAAAGTACATAATCATCCTCTTCGGTTTATCAGTATTTCACGAATAACTCCTAATCAACCGGTGATACAAAAATATATTAAATACAAAAGTTATAGTAAATTTCATTATCTAAAACTTTTATAAGTAATACAATATACGTATATATCATATTTATGGAGATATTTTGAAAACCGGAAATGAGCTTTAATGAATAAAGCTCGACTTCCGGTTGACCGATTTACTCCAAAAACTAATCAACTCTGACAGCACACACACCACTACTATATATGAAGTTTGGTATTGATACGACTAATAGTTTTCACGTTAGAGCGCCCACTATCACACACACACATTATCACACTATCACATACACACACCGGTTAACCATTATTGAAGAATAACTCCTAAACAAACAGTGTTACGAAAAAATGTGTCCACAAAAGTTGTAGTTAAGTACATTATCAATAAGTTTTGTTCGTAATTGTGTATACCTACATTGCATTTTGGCAGAGATATGTATGAAAAACTTCCATTTCTGGATTAACAACAACTTCCGGTTAACCATTATTGGGGAATAACTCCTAAACAATCAGTGTTACGAAAAACATTTTATTACAAAAGTTGTAGTAAAATACATTATCTACAACTTGTATGTGTAAATGTATATACCTAAATTGCATTCTGACAGAGATATGTATGAAAAACATCCTTTTCTGGGTAAACAACAACTTCCGGGTAACAATTATTCAAGAATAACTCCTAAACAATAAGTGTTACGAAAAAATGTTTAATACAAAAGTTGTAGTTAAGTACATTATCTACAACGTTTGTGTGTAAATGTATATACCTATATTGCATTCTTAAAGAGATATTTAAGAAACAAAATTTTGTTCCGGATAAACCGTAACTTCCGGTTAAGTGATATTCTCCAAACACTAATCAACTCTTGGCATTGTTAGCAAAATTCTAATTATGAATTTTGAAAATGATCGGATAATTTTTTTTTTAAGATAGAGCATCCACAAACTTTTTAACCACAGACAGACAGACACATAGACAGACATGTTCGGGAAAATAGCTAAAACATGCTCTATGGGCCACAAAACATCTATTTCCGTCAAAATCTGGAGGTCGAATTTTTTTGCGAATACAATACTTTCTCTATACTACGTATAGGGAGAAAGTAAAACCAGAAATGAGCTTTACACAACGTACATAATCAGCAACTTCCGGTTTATCAGTATTTCATAGATAACTCCTAAACAATCAGTGATGCAAAAATATGTTTCAAACAAAAGTTATAGTAAAATACATTTTCTACAACATTTATAAATAATAGTATATACCTAAATATCATATTAATGGAGATATTTTGAAAACCGGAAATGAGCTTTGAAGAATGAAGCTCGACTTCCGGTCAGCCGATTTACTCCAAAAACTAATCAACTCTAACGACTGTAATAAAAGTACTATGTATGAAATTTGGTATTGATCCGACAAATAGTTTTCATGTTAGAGCGCCCACAAAGTACATAATCATCTTCTTCCGGTTTATCAGTATTTCACGAATAACTCCTAATGAACCGGTGATACAAAAATATGTTAAATACAAAAGTTATAGTAAATTATACTATCTAAAACTTTTAAAAGTAATACAATAGACGTATATATCATATTTATGGAGATATTTTGAAAACCGGAAATGAGCTTTAATGAATAAAGCTCGACTTCCGGTTAACGGATTTACTCCAAAAACTAATCAACTCTGACAGCACACACAACAGTACTATATATGAAGTTTGGTATTGATACGACTTTTAGTTTTCGAGTTAGAACGCCCATTATCACACACACACATACACACACACACACTCACACACACACACACACACACACACACACACACACACACACACACACACACACACACACACACTCACACACATACACACAGACATCATTCAGAAAATGGTCAAAACGTGTTCTAGGGACCCCAAAACGTGTATTTCCGTTGAAATCTCGAAGTCGAATTTTTTCATGAAAACAATACTTTCTCTATACTTCGTATATGGAGAAAGTAATAAAAAAGACATTTTCGAATATTGTCCATGGTTCGATTCTAGGTCGGGGCAAAAATCGGCCGTTTAAAATGCATTGCGGCGATTTTGAAGATTTTTTTTGGATCCTTTCCCGATAACATGGATACTTGAAACTCGGCACGTGGATAGATATCATGAATATATTTCATAATAAAATTTAACATGTTCGCTGACGGTCCTTGGTTCGATCCCAGAGGACCATTTGCACTTCTCAATGTATTTCTTACGGAGATAACGGAAACAAAATTTAGGTCTTTACCGGCATGCTATCGACTTCAAACTTTCCATGATACAAGAGCAAGTCTTTACAAATCAAACTGTGCATTCATAGTTTACAATATGTCCTGGGTTCGACACCAGGTGTCTCTGCAATCAGAAGTTGATCCGATTTTTAGAATTATTTTGAAACCTTTCCCAATAATATAGAAACTTGAAATTCAGCATATACTTAGATATCATTAATAAGTTTCTGAAACATATTTTAGATTTCCAAGATCGTCCTTCGTTCGAATCCAGAGAGCCATTTAAATTCGTGAAAAGTAGAACGTCTTTTGAGGCAGTTGTAGCCAACATTTCTGCTTGAATTTTCACACATAGTTAGAGGTGTTGATCTTCTATAGTGCTGCATAGTAATTTCACCAGTATGATCCGGGTTCGTTACCAGACGATGAAATTGCAGCGAATTTTAAGAATATTTACAACCCTTTTATTTTCTTTTGAGGACCGTCCCGATATGATGCCGATATGAAATTAATATGCCGATCTGCTTGCAGTATGCAAGCTACATTTTACTCGTATACCTATATAGATAGATAGATAGATAGGATACTAATTCACAGCCTAAACCACAAGCGTGATTGACTTGAAATTTTTACGACGTATTGGCCATAACGTGTAACCGCCAGAAAAAATGTGATTTTGAACCTCGGTGCCATGGGTTCGATTCCAGAAGGCCCCAAAGTCGCAATTTTCCCCATAAGAATACATGGCGGGGATTTTCCAAAATTTTTTTGAGGCCCTTTCCGGAAAAGGAGAGAATTGAAATTCGAGGGACCGCTAGAAGCCGTGCATATCCAACGAAAATCAAAAAGACATCTTCGAATTTTGTCCATGGTTCGATGCTAGGTCGGTGCAAAAATCGGCCGTTTAAAATGCATTGCGGCGATTTTTAAGATTTTTTTGGATCCTTTCCCGATAACATGGATACTTGAAACTCGGCATGTCGATAGATATCATGAATATATATCATAATCAAATTTTAGATGTTCGCTGATGGTCCTTGGTTCGATCCCAGAGGGCCATTTGCACTTCTCAATGCATTTCTTACGGAGATAACGGAAACAAAATTAAGGTACTTCCCGGCATGCTATCGACATCAAACTTTGCATGATAGAAAAGCCAGTCCTTACAAATCAAACTTTGCATTCACAGCTTACAATATGTCCTGGGTTCGACACCAGGTGTCCCTGAAATCAGAAGTTGATCCGATTTTTAGTAATTATTTTGAAAGCTTTCCCAATAATATAGAAACATGAAATTCGGCATATAGATAGAGTTCATAAATAACTTTCAGAAGTATGTTGAAGAATTCCAAGATTGTCCTTGGTTCGAATCCAGAGAGCCATTTACATTCGTGAAAATTAGAACGTCTTTTGAGGCAGTTGTAGCCAATATTTCTTCTTGAATTTTCACACATAATTAGAGATGGCGATGTCTATTGTGCTGCATAGTAAGTTCAACAGTATAGAGCCGGGTTCGATGCCAGACGATGGAATTTCAGCGAATTTTAAGAAAAATTTCAATCTATTTTTTTCATTTGATGGCCGTCCCGATATGATGCCGACATGAAAATAGTGTTGTCGATCTGCTTGCAGTATGCAAGCTACATTTTACTCGTATAATAGATAGATGCTTCTCCGGATTCATTCATGTATCCATATATATATAGATAGCGAGGATACAAATTCACAGGCTAAACCACAATCGTCAATGACCTGAAATTTTTACGACATATTGGCCATAACGTGTTACCTCCAGAAAAATTGCTATTTTGAACCTCAGTGTCATGGGTTCGATTCCAGAGGGCCCCAAAGTCCCGATTTTTCCCGTTTAAATGCATTGCCGTGATTTTCGGGAATTAAAAAAAAAATACTTCCCGGATAGGTAGAGAATCAAACCTCATGGAGCCTATATATATAGTCATGATCTATCGAAAACATAAATGAGTTTCACGGAAAATATCCTGGGTTCGATGCTCGGTCGAGGCAAAAATCGGCCGTTTAAAATGCATTGTGGCGATTTTTAAGATTTTTTTTGGACCCTTTCCTGATGGCAAGGAAACTTGAAATTCGGCATGAGGTTGGAAATCATACATATATATCATAATCAAATTTTACATATTCGCTGATGGTCCTTGGTTCGATCCCAGAGGGCCATTTACATTCTGCCATGCATTTCTTATGGAGGTAACAGTAAAAAGTTTTAGGTACTTCCCGGCATGATATCGACTTCAAAATTTGTATGAAATAAGATTAGTTCCTAATAAGTCATACTGTGCATTCACAGCTACCAATATTTCCTGGGTTCGACACCAGGCTTCACTTCAATCAGTAAATTAACCGATATTTAAGAATTAATTTAAACACCTTCACAATAATATTATAACATGAAATTAGGCATATAGAAAGAGAACATAGATACATTTCAAAAACGTGTTTTAAATTTCCTAGATCGTCCTTGGTTCGATTCCAGAGAGCCATTTACATTATTGAGAAGTAGGATGTCGTTTGAGGCAGGTGGAGCCAATATATCTGCTTGAATTTTCACACATAGTTAGAGATGGTGATCTTCTGTTGTGCTGCATAGTAAGTTCACCATTAAGACCCAGGTTCGATGCCAGACGATTAAATTGCAGCGAATTTTAAGAATATTTTCCTTCCTTTTTTTTCTTTTTTTACGGCCTACCCGATATGATGCCGACACGAAATTAGTGTTTTCGATCTGCTTGCAGTATGCAAGCTACATTTTACTCGTATATATATAGGTATATCCGGAGAAACGTCTATATATAATAGATATATATATATATATATATATATATATATATATATATATATATATATATATATATATATATATATATATGTAAATATATATATATAAATTCCGGATTCACAAACCACTATATTACCAAAAAGGATAAAGATGATAGGCCTTGGAGATGGTTAAGAAAAAATACATTGTAAGTTTTCTCTCGTGGAAAAGTTTTGTTCCATAACCATCTCTCTCCACCAAGTACAGGCCTTGGACATGATTATATATTAGGATTCATTGGCTACTTCTCAAAGTTATACATATATAAAGAAATCAGGTCAGGAGAGTATCCATTCGCGGAAGCAAGATAACGGATAATATTAAGTTCTTTATTGAAATTCTCCTTTGATAACGGAATATGCAGAAGTCGGTGAATTAAGGAATGAAAGGCTAATTAATGAGAATAAGGATGATTGGAGGAAGAGTGAATAATCCGTATAAGTGGGCTTTCTAAAAATGGAAAATGACAAAGCGGAATCAGAAATTGAAATTGCGACATCTAAGAAATTAATGGAATGATTCATTTCTACCTCATGAGTAACTGAAATTGAAGGGTGGATGGAATTTAAGAAAGACATAAGAGCTGTCTTTCTGTGCCTTTCCAGATACAAAGAATGTCATCGACATACCTGAACCATGCAATAACATTAGTCAACAGGTTAAAATTTGAATTAAACAACGAGGATTCAAAGTTATTCATGAAAATTTCAGCCATGAGAGGGGATAGGGGCGAGCCCATAGCAAGACCTTTATCCTGCTTAAAAAATTTACCATTTAATCATCATCATCATAAAGTTTCCAAGAAATATTAAACGTTACACAGCAGGAATCGAAGGAATGTTGTTGGGAATAAATTTTTAGGTACTTGAGACCCAAAAAATAGTCTAATGGTCGTACTTCATGAGACACTTTTATTAGACCAATTTTCAAGCAAAGAAAAAACATAAATGAGACAAAAATTTAATGCACGATTTTCTACACAAAGCTCTCAAGCAATTGCACTGCATTCTGCGAAGTTAATCAGTATATCGAGTTGCGATCATTCAGAATTATAAACCTTGAAGTAGACCCTCCCGCAGCGTGTTTTTCTAGTCCCCAACATTGGCATTCTCAATATTTTAATTTTTGCTGCTTCAATTCCTTGATTTGATTCGTTCATATGAATTTTCTTCATAGTATCCATATCATATGTGAAGGTGCAAAAAAATATGTATTGCTCCAATGTAGAATTTTACTTCAATTCGATGCGAAGCTTTCTCATTAAATCACTCTACGCACAGGATAAACTCATTCTACGGGGACAATTGAATCTAATGATTATAACTTTCATTGGTTAGACGATGGCAAACTATGTTAAAATTAGATTCCGTGGGAACATTCATCATTCAAGAATCTCATGGACATCATTAAGCAGTGCCTCCCAAATTTTCATTTACACCAAAGCAATTTGAAATTAACTAAAATCTCCTGTGTAATAAGTGTTTCCGAGTTCCAGCGTACATTCAAAATTAAATCGAAGGAAAAAAACAAGACTGGAGTTTGGCATTTCAACTTCGCCATAAAAATCTCTTGTCAAGAATAATTATATCTCACAAGATAGCGAATATGTCAAGCGGATTCAAAAATAAACGTCATTCTGAAACGTTGCCGTAAGATCTTACCCACGACCAACCATAGCTTACCTGAAATCTCTGCAAATTCCAAGAAAAGTCATCAAGGACATCAAAAGTATGAACTAAAATCTTCCAAATACTATAGACCAGAGTGATGTCACACAAATGTGGAAAAGTTCTTCTCTGGTATGCATTTTTTCACTTTATTTTGACCTCAAACACAACGAAGAACCGCTACGGTGCGATGCTCGAAGTGTAATGAAGAAAGCTTAAATTGGTTGCTAAGGAACAGCATTGTTGCGTATTCCTGAGCTCTCGTCCTATATTACTCCAGTACCTCGGTGAGTAAGAGGTAAAATTGAAGGATACAGAGGCAGTGTATAGAGTAATATTTTATCTTATTTGGATATTTTCATTTTCACATTGAAAAGAATATTTGTAAATTTTTTTCTGGTTGAAGGAATCCGGGAATTTAATTTTATAAAATATCCTTAATTGTTCACCAAAATTATGTACTAACGGAGTTGGTCTTTCGACTTCAGTAATTTATTTTCATTCATTCTATTTAAACGTGATTTAAAGTAGTATTTGCCCTTTTTAATTAATATTATGTCCTAATGAACTCTCAGCTGTATTCTACGCTTCTTCCGCTACGTTCAATCATACGACTGAACCTGATAAAAAAAACCTCAGCCAATTAAAGAATACAGATTATGATCAAACATTGAAGGCCTTCTCCCTCAGAAAAAAAATATGAGTATGGTGTAGAATATCTCTGGCAATGAACAATCATTGTTTGGGGATCAAAAAAGCTAACGATCACAAAAAGAAATAAATAGATTAGTAAGACAAGAATTAAATTGGTAAGAAGAAAAAAAATGGCAAGCAATTAGTGTCCTTGAAGGAACCCCTAGGTGGAATTTATTTCCATGAAAGAGTCAAAAACCTTTCTTGTTTTAACTTTTCTAAAAATGAAATGGATTTGCTGAGTAAGGGACTTAATTTCAACCCTGCCACAAATATTTCTTCAAAGGATCTCAAAAATCTAATCGCAGACTGTGAAATAATTTCGAATAGACAACGTAGTGATCGTTCACTCAAATTGGCGCTTGCCCATAACGTTTCTTCAGGATTAAAATGCAGTGCCCCCTCAACTCCCTCCCAGTTCCATTCTACAATAGTGAACATCAAGAAATGTCTTGAAAATGAAGATTTAGTGTTAACTAGAGCAGACTAGGGAAGTGTGCGGTGATAATAGATAAGAAAGATTATAACCTGAAGTGTCAGAATTTCATCAGTGACAATAATATAGAATCTTTAGGGCATGATCCTACTATGAAATATGGTAAACAAGTGCAGGAACTAATAAAACGTTGTTCCACAGCATTCCAAATGATCTCTACAACGTGTTAAATCCCAACCCACTTTCTCCAAGACTGTATGGACTTCTGAAGCTCCACAAACTTTGTTATCCAATACGCCCTGTCATCTCCTGTATGTTATCCCCTACTCATAAACTTGCTTCTATGCTAAATACCATTCAATTGAAACTGTTAAATTTTTCCCCCGAGTTCAGTGTAAAAAATTCGATAGAACTAACCCAAAAACTCAAGGACTTTAATTTGGTTAGTAATTCTAAATTTGTTTCCTTTGATATTACAAACTTGTTTACTAGTGTTCCTAAGAAAGAAGTGCTGGACATTATTAAAATCAATTATTGTGCAATAATGTAAATGACGTTGTCATAAAAGAGGTATTGTTACTTGTGGATATATGTATTAAGCAAAATTATTTTATGTTTGATGAAAATTATTATTTACAATATGAAGGGTTAGCCATGGTTTCTCCCTTATCTCCGCTATTAGCTGAGTTATTTCTTAACAATTTTAAAACTAAGTTATTTTCTTCTAATGTAAATTCACTTAAGCATGTCGTTTTGTGGAGGAGATATGTAGATGATGTTTTATGTATGTGGAATGGAACTTTTAGACAATTGGATGTTTTCCTCCGTTTTTTTAACAGTCTACACCCGAACATAAAATTTACGTTGGAAACAGAACAAGATAACAAACTAAATTTCCTTGATCTCACTCTTTCCAAAAATGCCAACACTATTAATTTTTCCATATACAGAAAACCTACACATACAGATCATACAATACATCACTTGTCTAATCACCCTCTTGTACACAAACACGCCGCTTACCATAGTATGATTCACAGATTACTTCATGTTCCCCTAAGTGCGGATAATTTTTTTCGAAAATTATGCATTATAAAACAGATAGCCAACAGTAATGGCTAGTCTGAAAAGTTGATCGACAACATCCTTTCCCGTAAACAAAGGAAACTTAATATTTCCAAAATTTACAATACCCAAGAATTAAATTCTGACAAACCTTATTGGGGAAAACTACCTTTCCTTGGTTCTCTCAGCTACTGTATTGCTAACACTCTCAATTCACATAACATCAAGCCTTTTACACCACATCAAATTTAGGAAATTTATTACTCAACAATAAAAACAAAATCAATTTTATTTGCAAAGCAGGAATTTACAAATTACATTGCAATAGTTGCGGGGCAATATACATCGGACAAACTAGAAGACATCTCCAAACCAGAATACACGAACACGAAAGATGCTTCCATAACAAGTCCCACGCTTCACATTTTGCCAAACACCAACTTGAGGAAAAACATCATTCAGATTTTGCGGTTTAATTATTACACACTCAACAAAAAGGGTCAAAACTTAACATCTTAGAACAGATTGAAATCACACAACACTTACAATGTAATTACACTCTCACTAATATGTACCTGTTTTCAACACAGTCCCCCCTGCAACCTCCTGCCTCCACTCCCTCCTCCTCCTTCAATTGGTTTGTCAAACTCTCCCTAACCACCCCCTTCCCTATTCTCATTGGTTGTATTGGTCATGCTCTCTGGTATATATTCTTGTTATGCTTTGTGATCTTTGCCTGATGATAACTCAGTGAGTAGAAACATGTCGCAGTAAAGGAAGAAATATATTTTGTGGAATTTTTACTACGTGAATTATTCCATTCATATGGAATTCCACCAAGTCACAGCTTTTACCATTGATTGGAATTTATTTCGTTCACTACTCAAAATATTGCCATTGAAATGATTACTGCAAATTCCAACAGGTCAGAATACTTTTGCGTAGATGTTTATTGAAGGGACACCCTTTGTTATTTAAAGCTAAAGTTGAATACTAGAAACGTTTTTCATTATAGTTTTTCCGTCTTAAAAGTCGGCATCATGAACGAACAAGATGTAAAGGAAGCTGAAAATTTGTCTTATCAGTAGCAATAAGAGAAAAGTGAGCACGAACGATAAAAAAAACAAATAAAGACGGGTAAATGTTATCCTCTTAGCTGGAGAACCGAGTATACATAGAAGAGGATCTCCCATTGCGATGATCATTCTTGCTGTGGTCGTAAGGAGATCAACAAAAAAAAAACTCTGCGGATGATGCGAGTCCTGGTAGCCTTGGCCTTTACGGTCATCCATATCGTTCTGGCGAATGCGGAGGAGAAGTGCACCGTGGCCGACCCCAGTAAGATGCAGAGGCTTTCGATAAGAACCAAACGGAACGAAACTGGTAAATGGGTTACCAAGTTCACTGCCTGCGGAGGAGCAGAAAGTTTTGTGGATGGAATGGCCTTAGACATCTCTCAGAACATCGTCATTTGGGGAGGAGTTGAAGTTGTGAAGATAGAAGGATATCTGGCCTCGGAAGTTGATTGCGAAGGAACAGCTAAGCATCGTATTTTGAAAGGTAATTCTTTTATTTGTGATGATATTGATAATTTATTATTGTGGAATAATTAATTGATATTTTTAAAAAGGTTATTGATTTTTCGAAATTTAAAGGATAGAATGAGGGAAATATTGGTCCATCGCTTCCATGTTCTGTCTTCCCTCGCACATTTTTTCTAAGTACTCCTGAAAACGATTAGTTTTCCATCTTTTTAATACAAGCAATTGATAAAAGCAGATGTTTCAAAAATACTTACTAAATCCCTTCCACCTCTTTGCTTCTTCTACTTATTTTTCACCTCCAGAGAGTAACTTGAGTTTCGTTCGTGCTGGTAGTATGCAATTATTGGTATCGAGCTAAGATTTAAATGGGTTCAGCGGCTATCATCAGATAAAGCACTTAAAGTTCTGGAAAAGTTTTTATTCCTTAAATATATTTTAATTAGGGTAGCTCTACCGCCCTTACTCAAAAATAGCAATGGGGAGGTGAAGGTGATGTCGTCACTGAGATATGAGGTGCCGCTACAATTACCATGATTTCGAGAGTGTCCATCTGGAAGTACCGCTGTACCTGATGATGGCTGCAAACCGTCAGTCAATCAAAGTACTATGGAAAAAAAGAAGCCCAGTTATTATTATTATTAAATGACGTATCTGTAGATTTTCCTGTAGATTCTATAAATTAGGGCCACTGCCACGCGCCACTGGTGGATTGCAGGGTTTAAATGTAAATTTAGATTAGGTCAGCCCCTAATTACTATGGTTAGATTCTAATTTTACTGGCATAAAAAGCAAACACCGATTCTTCTTATTCAATTTCAATATTTTGATGAATCATTAACTAATATCACTTCAATCGGGTTGAGCCCCTTGATAAACTTGTGAATTTTTAAGATTGAAATAATATTTACTCAATTCGTAGGGATACTATATTATTAATTTATTATGAATCATATGATCATTATTTAGGAATGATTCTTAAAATTAACATTATTCGACTAAATCAACTCACTTTTTTCGTGCAGCTGTGCGTTTATCGTTGTTGAGATCAATCAGTCCTTTCATGAAAATAAAACGGCAGTGGTGGCAGCTCCTCTCCAGTTTTGTTATCTAAAGGAAATGAAATCACAACATATCCCGTTACTATCTGTTATCTAAGCTGAGGAGATTGGATTCAGAAATACTTCAAAGTAATTAATATATATTTGATGATATTGTAATTACACACATGGATCTGATATCAGGTACTTACAGAGGAAAAAACGACTTAGAAAAGGTTTCCCTTAACATAATAACAATCATAATATCTATATACTATATTGGTGATTTTTCCCTCCGAAGCGGTTTCTGTATGAGATTCACTATAATAATAATAATAATAATAATAATAAATGGCCTTTATTCGGGCGAGTTTGAGACTAGAAAGTCTCTTCTTACACCTAACTCATCGTTATATGCGAAACAGAAAGAAAGAGATAGTTTGCAAAAGTACACGAAGAAAACTAGTATGTGGATTTTTAAAAAACCTAAGCTGAGGGCTCAGGAAAAATTTCCACTGCAGGAAAACGCTCTCTAGAAGGGGAGTGTGAAAAACCTGCGAAACCTACAGGTAGAAAACTGTATTTTGTGAAGAAGGAGAATAAAAAGAATTATGAAAGACAAGTAGAGAATAGATAAAAATTATGCAAAAGAGACAATACACATTCACTACAAGCAATCAAATCAAATAAAATATCTTCACAAATGACACTAAACCTAAATACAAGAATTGTAGCATTAAAAAATAAAACACATACGAATATTTCAAGAATAACAAAACGATTAAATACATTAAGGTTGAGAAGGTTAGGGTTATGCTATAATAAATTTCCATTAAACATCATATTTAACACATTGAGACTGTGTTATATTTGTTGGCTACTTGGAAGTGCATCATAAAAGCTTACGCTCAGAATAATATTTGCTATCGAATCCCGCAGCTGCTTTGATTTGGCTATAATGAGATACTTTATTCAAGAAAACAATACAAGTTTATCAAGGGGCTCTACCCGATTGAAGTGATATTAGTTAATGATTCATCAAAAGATTGAAATTGAATAAGTTGAATCGGTGTTTGTTTTTTATGTCAGTAAAATTAGAATCTAACCATAGTAATTAGGGGCTGACCTAATCTAAATTTACATTTAAACCCTGCAATCCACCAGTGGCGCGTGGCAGTGGCCCAAATTTATAGAATCTACAGGAAAATCTACAGATACGTCATTTAATAATAATAATAACTGGGCTTCTTTTTTTCCATAGTACTTTGATTGACTGACGGTTTGCAGCCATCATCAGGTACAGCGGTACTTCCAGATGGACACTCTCGAAATCATGGGAATTGTAGCGGCACCTCATATCTCAGTAACGACATCACCTTCACCTCCCCATTGCTATTTTTGAGTAAGGGGGGTAGAGCTACCCTAATTAAAATATATTTAAGGAATAAAAACTTTTCCAGAACTTTAAGTGCTTTATCTGATGATAGCCGCTGAACCCATTTAAATCTTAGCTCGATACCAATAATTGCATACTACCAGCACGAACGAAACTCAAGTTACTCTCTGGAGGTGAAAAATAAGTAGAAGAAGCAAAGAGGTGGAAGGGATTTAGTAAGTATTTTTGAATCAACTGCTTTTATCAATTGCTTGTATTAAAAAGATGGAAAACTAATCGTTTTCAGGAGTACTTAGAAAAAATGTGCGAGGGAAGACAGAACATGGAAGCGATGGACCAATATTTCCCTCATTCTATCCTTTAAATTTCGAAAAATCAATAACCTTTTTAAAAATATCAATTAATTATTCCACAATAATGAATTATCAATATTATCACAAATCAGAGTAAAAGAATTACCTTTCAAAATACGATGCTTAGCTGTTCCTTCGCAATCAACTTCCGAGGCCAGATATCCTTCTATCTTCACAACTTCAACTCCTCCCCAAATGACGATGTTCTGAGAGATGTCTAAGGCCATTCCATCCACAAAACTTTCTGCTCCTCCGCAGGCAGTGAACTTGGTAACCCATTTACCAGTTTCGTTCCGTTTGGTTCTTATCGAAAGCCTCTGCATCTTACTGGGGTCGGCCACGGTGCACTTCCCCTCCGCATTCGCAAGACGATAAGGATGACCGTAAAGGCCAAGGCTACCAGGACTCACATCATCCGCAGAGACTTGTTTTGTTGATCTTCTTACGACCACAGCAAGAATGATCATCGCAATGGGAGATCCTCTTCTATTTATACTCGGTTCTCCAGCTAAGAGGATAACCTTCACCCGTCTTTATTTGTTTTTTCTTATCGTTCGTGCTCACTTTTCTCTTATTGCTACTGATAAGACAAATTTTCAGCTTCCTTTACATCTTGTTCGTTCATGATGCCGACTTTTAAGACGGAAAAACTATAATGAAAAACGTTTCTAGTATTCAACTTTAGCTTTAAATAACAAAGGGTGTCCCTTCAATAAACATCTACGCAAAAGTATTCTGACCTGTTGGAATTTGCAGTGATCATTTCAATGGCAATATTTTGAGGATTGAACGAAATAAATTCCACCAAGGGGTTCCTTCGAGGACACTAATTGCTTGCGATTTTCTACAGATTATCGTAATTGTATTATTAATTAATTTCCCACTGTTTAAAAAAATCACAATCTCTGGCGATGTATAGTTAATATTCGTCATGATGGAGAAGAACAATTTGTACTTTTTCCACAGTATTTTATTATTAACAATTAAATGAAACTTGTCGTGTTTTATTTCATTTTATCGTTTTTAATAAAATACTGCGGAAAGAGTACAAATTGATCCTTTCATCCCACTGTTTAATTTCAGTCCATGCAAACTGCTAATTTTGTGAATTATATACGAACTTAGCATCCAAGAAATAATGATGCAATTACAGGAAAACGCCCTAATTATTTCCGGGGAGAATAATTTATCCTCACAATCGGAATAGAAAAAGGTCAAGGAAAAGGTTCTCAATTCAGTTCAAAGATACTATAGTGTTTCATCAAGAACACATAACTTTGCAATGTTCATCACTGTATCGGTTAATGTTACAACTTGAACGTTAAATAATTTTCACCTGTATTTATATCACTCATTGACAAACACTTTAAATTGTTTTAAATATTTATGAGACTATATAGGAGTTATTTTGAAATACGTTCATTAGTACCTTTCGGTTGGTTCATGTTCATAAGTGATACTAAATAGTTCTTATATCCTTCGAATGATATCGTTTATAACTGTTAGAAATACTATGTGTAAATTTCCTTATCGCTCTCATCATTATGATAGAATTGCTGAAATCATATGCAGGATGAGGTGGCTATACCTTAGCTCTACCACATCAATGAGAGGGAGGTCCAGTATCATATGCGTGGACTTTTCTGCGTTAGAAAGTGTTAAGGAATTAACTTTGCTTTGGGATCACAAAATACGTTCAAAACAATAGAATGGAAATTTTATTTTCAATAAAGGTTGAAAATTTTCTGCAGCTCAAAAGCCTCCAGTACAGACAAAAACAAATGATCAACCGCTTCCACTATTCTATTTGGACCCCTACCACTATGCTAATTGGAGAACTACGGTTGTTTCAATTTAAATTATAAACAGAGCTTAGTACTGAAGGAAGGAAACATATGTCGAAGTTGATATCCCTATTTGATGCGTGGGAAACAGTATAAAACCATTACATTGACACATCAAATAACGTGAATTCATATTTTCCATATTCGTGAAGTTGAAACATCCTCAGGCGTGGAATAATGAATTTCATTCAATATAAAGGTACACGTCAAACGAACAGAAATTTCTGAGGACTTATTTTATGTGGAAACATTTGTCGTTATAAATGAATTAAAGGATTCCAAGAGGATCGTGATTTGGCGGATATATACAAAGACGCAAAGGGATAAGAAAAAATTCAATCGTAAAAAAATACACATATATAATTTTTTAGACACATTACCATTTTTATCGTAACTATTAATTCGGGTTAATTGAATGTTTTACGAAAATTAGTATGGTTTATGAATGAAAATAAGATGTTATGTTATGATGACAATTGAGGAAGTTTTAAAGACAGTAGGAACGGAAAGGATGTTATGAAAAAACCTACATTAAGGAAGAGATCTTGTTCATATACTGAGACACGAAAGCATAGTTATAGAAGGGTGTATTGAAGAAAAGTGATGTAGAGGATTATCATACATCGAACAAATTATGGAGGATGTGAGACGTATGAATAAATCAAAGAATAAGCGCAACAGCGAACTTCCAAATTAACTTCCTCCCAGTCAAATCTTGCTGATTACCCTTTCTATAAATGTTGTGTTCCACAACTGTATGCTTTTTTCTACTGTAGTTCCTCGCATAAAGAAACACTTGAGTAAAAGCTGTCCACATATTCCGTCCTTCCTTCGTTGTTAGGCCCCGAAGTCATCCCCAATTACCACTTCGACATGATCTCTCCAATTATTTCTTGGAGTATCACCTTTCCCACTACAAATTTTCAAGGTAAAGGCGTGCATAGCTATTAGAATTATAGGCAATCTTTATTTGCCTTTCCTGGGAGAAATTGACGGAAAATGAGTCCCTCTCTCCAACGACTAACCAATCACAATATTTCTGGAATATTAATCAAGAAACTACTCATGTCACGGAATTATCCTATACCTAATAGTGTTTAGCTTATAAAGTACAATAAATAAATAAAATACAAATAAATAGAACAATAAATTAATATAGTTGAATGAATTATTCCGTAAGCACAGTATTATTGGTGAACAACAAAGGGATCTTATAAAATTGGGGTATCCGATTCCATCTACCAGAAATAAATTCTCAAATATTCTTTTCAATGTAAAAATGAAAATATCCAAAACAAAATAAAATATTTTACCACACACTGCCTCTGTATCCTTCAATGTTACCTCTTACTCACCGAGGTACTGGAGTAATATAGGACGAGAGCTCAGGAATACGCAACAATGCTGTTCCTTAGCAACCAATTTTAGCTTTCTTCATTTCACTTCGAGCATCTCGCCGTAGCGGTTCTTCGTTGTGTTCGAGGTCAAAATAAAGGGAAGGAATTCACACCAAAGAAGAACTTTTCCTCATTTGCTTGTCAACACTCTGGTCTATAGTATTTGGAAGATTTTGGTTCATACTTTTGATGTCCTTGATGACTATTCTTGGAATTTGCAGAGATTTCAGGTAAGCTATGATCTAAGATACTCCATGGCAGTGCTTACTAGTCAAACTGGTCCACCTCAGCTTCTTCTTGTGCATTCGAAATAGGAAAGGCGAATGGGATGCAAAGGTTAGCCAGTAGAATTGTGAGGGGATGCTCACCTAAAGTAAAAGAAATAGCGTATTTTTCCGTGATTCGATCTCTACGATACTCACGAAGTGGGATTAATTTCCGACCTCGAGATGGTTCAACGTAGAGCAGCAAGATTCGTTTAATGCGATTTCAGATTTGACAGCAGTGGCTTTGATAGATCCCTTGATCATGGAACTCTCTTCGCTTTTTACTATACCTAAAGGCTTTTGCGAGGTTAACCTAAATTTTGCGTGCCCTTATGCCTTTAAAAATTAATATATTTCAATCAGACGATTTTTTTTCTAAACAAAAAGCAACAAACTGCTCAAAAATAGTTTAAATGAACTCTAAGTATCCTAAGATAATAAAAAATGCCTTTCAGTAATTTTATCCTCTCTGTAATGGACATTATTTCTTTAATGGTTTTCACTTTAATTGTTTAAAATATTTATTTGATTGTTTAAATAAATCCCTCTTACTTTTCGACAGCGAATAGACATTTCTTGACAGAGAGGACGTTGAACTTAAGAGTCAAAGTAGCTAAGCTATAACTACTAAATAACTTCATTAAATTTAGAGTCTAAAGAACTGAAAATTCGTATATTCCCTCAAATAATATTGTATGTCTTAGGTCTTGATTTGTTGATGTTTCAAAATCTATTTTGACGAAAATTTAATGAATATTTAGGAAATATTTTCTAATATATTTCCATAATATTTTCTGAATACTCAGAGAACATTTTATATCGATATTCTTTCAAAGAATTTAACAAAAGAATCTAGGCCATGATGGTGTGGACGTGTGGGGGAGAAAGGGCATTGCCCTCCGAACACGCGACACATCGAAAGATGTCCAACCACCAGTTCCATCGCGAATAGTTAAATATGTTGCCTTTTTTTTACCTTCCTGTCCCTTAAAGAGATGAGATAGGAAATGGCCCAGTGAATGAAGGATGGCAGACAAATAATAAGTCTGATCAATATCTTTCGTCTATATAACGTTTACGTTTGATTATCACAGAAGTCGGAATCCTTTGAATAATGTATTTGTTTCGTAAGAATATTAAACATTGTTAATACTTATAAATGTATTAATGTAGATACGGATTATCTAAGAAAGTGGTGTTATGAATAAATTACTCAGTTTTATCGCTTCGGGATCCATGTGAAAAGCAAATTATATCGCAGAGGAAAGCTTTCATACAACGCGTGATCTGATAAATATTATACTTCGGGAATTTTTCGAGCCGCAAACAAGCTATTCGTTGCGTGCACCATCGCATGGTTTAGAATCATCCTGATAAGTAAGCCGTCCTAATTACACTTCACAATATTGCTTACAAGTCAATTTTGAAAGAGAATTTTAAAATGGTAATTTCAGATTTCATTCTTTTCCATGTTAAATAGCGAATTTGATCGAAAAAATTGCGAATGTGATAATAATGCTTCTTAAGAATTGTACACTACTAAATAACCCGGTGAACTTAGTATCACCTAAAATAGATTTGATTGGGTTTTCAGTCGCTCTCGAACGTAATTCGGACATGCGAATGCGTCTATTATTTTTATCCGTCGATCGCTGGTCATCAGTTAGGTTTGCTCGCGTAGTAGCTCAGCCACGCATACGACTGACTGCGATGACCTATGTTAGCTCGTCCTCTCCTTGGCATTGTATCGAACGCTGTAAAACGACACGGAATTTTTTTCACAGTCACTCAAATATGTCAAACTTACCTTCAGAAGTTTACAATATTGGCATCCTCACACTAAGTCCTCGAGTGGAGAGAGAGAGTAAAACCGATTTAAAACCCTTACTAAAAATTCAGTGAACAAATACGTTGCTGTAAATAAAACTTGGTTGCTACTGACGTTTAAAAAAAATTGTAAAAAATTCAAATTTAAATGTTCGTACTTTTCAGTGCGATTCTTCACAGGATATTTTTCGTAACAGCAAATGTTAAAATCTCATGCAATTTTTTCTTCTTCATAAAGTGTATCACTTATTATCAGGATTAATTTTAACTTGACTTATATTCTTAATGAGTTTTCATGGATAAATACAAGAACTTGGAATCAACAATCGCCTTCATTGTCAATGGGGATGGGTTGTTTACAACCTCGAAATCTTGATAAAATATTCACGCATTTTATCAAAATTATCAAAATTTCGAATCGTAAACGATATTTTACTATCAGAATAAGAATCTTTAATCTATTCCCCTTCTTTTGGTGCTTGATTCGACTTCGTACGACTATTATTTATAATTTACTTTTCAAATGAAATAATGCCTGCAGCGAGAAAAATTAACTTTACGTGGATTTCTAATGGATATGCATTTTAAATTTTTCGGCTATTCCTTTTGGGTTTCTCCTAATTTTCTCTCTTCCTAAACCACCTCCGTACCGAGGCGAACAAAGCAAAAAAAATATTCAAATCGGTCGAGCCGTTTTCGAGTTTTAGACGACGCACAGTGGGCTAGAATCGAAAAAAGCTAGCCAAAAATAAAAAAGTGCTTTTTTTGAGTGCGGACTTTGAAACTTTGCATAGTCATTCTGGAATAAATTCTGCATATAACTGTGAAATCATTTGCGTTGGTTCCCACGCGTTACAATTCTACAGGGGGTCAAAGTTGACCAAATTTTACAAAAAATGCCGGTCCTCGATTTTTCGCAAAAACTTATTATAAACCCTTATCTTTATGCTTCATAATACTGGGTTTGAATGATCACAGTAGAATATTTGCATTATTTATACAACAAAATTGCGAACCCTTATTTTATGGAAAATTTCCACCTAAAGTGAGGAAAATAGTAGTGAATAAGCGCGGTGTACGCGGAGTTATTTAAACCAAAATGTACTTTGAAGCTTTCTGAAGAAGAATCTGAAATAAAATCCTGCGACAATTTGCGACGCCGATAAATAAAGCGACTTTTCGATGGCGGTGCAAGAGCTATGTCCGTGCGGCGGAGTGCCACTTTCTGAAACGACCTCGGTTTTGAGAGGATATGCGGATAAAAACGATTCTGAACAGCGTTTCTAGTGGCTTATAACTATGAATTAATACTCTATATACATTTCAGGATAGAATTACTTTAAAAAAGCCGAAAGATATGAAGAAAATAATCTCTTTCTGTAATGTTTTATAAAGCTTTGTCTGTACATGCCTCCATTGACATATTTTCGTTAATATTGAGATTCATTTTTTTTGTATAAAATAGGCTTCTGATGTTTTAAGCATAAGTACATTAAAATTAATGAGTCTTACCGTATGCCTTAAATAGAGTCATCATCAGAGGAATCTTCTCGACACGCCATCTCTTCTTCATTGCTCATGCTCAGGAGCTCCTTCACTTCTTCGTCCATATTCCTTGGTTTTCTTGTTGGAGCAGCAAAGCGAATTTAATTCGATATAAGCCCACATTTACCGGCCTTAATTATTCTATCTCCCTCTGCAGATATCTTTCTTCCGCCTGAATAATTGTCTTCGTCTCTTTTATCCACCGAAGGCGAATCGGTCTGCAGAATCTTGTTGAAGATGGTCGAGGATTCGCCCATATTATTTCACATGCATTAAGCAATAAATTGTGAATTTTAACTTAAAGTTAGTTATATTTTTATTAATTTTAACTACTATGAGCGAGGAACAATTATTGTGTTTATGTTTTTACCAGATGCATCGTTGTATAAACGAAGAGGCACCAAGGAGCTCATGAAGAGGAACTCATCTGTCTTGTCCTCCGTTTGCCACATTTGTTTATATTGAGAGTGGCCAGAGCTTCCGTCAAATCCGTATTTACATATTAAAGTGGAATTAACTTTACTGCTTGATGCTGGAGCTGACGATACAGATGCTGCGATACGGGATGCTGTGTGCAGCAGAAGGGCTTTCAAACTGACTCCACACACATCTTCGGTAATATGTATCCCATCTGGATACGCAGCAGATTTTGCGTTATTAACTAATTCATAGCTGGAGTACAACTTATGACCATGATTAATGGCAGTATCACGGAGAATTTTATATTGACTTTTTGTTAACTCCGACGAGATAATCAGAGATACGGCCTCTTCTCCTGACAACTGAGACTGAACATTATCCGTCTTCCTACACTTCGAAAGTACCCTCCTTGCTCTCGTAGGTGTGGTTGTCGTTATTTCCTTGAGTAACTTAGAAGCAGCCTCATCTCCTTCCTCTCGAAGAGTCATTGTCGCAGCGTAAGACAATGTAGCCGCGGAGTACGTGGCCCGAATCGATTCCGTTTTCCTTCGTTTAGTTCGTTCACTCGAAAGATGGAAATCTAATTCTGGCCGTCCTCTAGCGTCTACCAAAATGAATTACTTTTACATAAGATAAATTATATGCAAAATTTTAAAGTATCAATAAACGATATTTTAAACATTAAATAAAACTTAGATTTACTAACCAGGAGTCATAGAAATACTAGGTATGTTCTGTAGCACAATCTCGATAAAATTAGCATAAACATTAAGCCAACTGGATATGCGCTTGATAAATCTCTCATTATTGCGTGAACTCAGTTTCCATTTTCTTGAATAGTGCACAGACAAGAAATCATGGATATAATCAATAAGAGCATTTTGCCCACTCTCAAATTCTTATAAGTGTAGTTTTTTCGTTAGACATTTCATTAAACGCTGTTTCTTGCTAATTAATGATTTGTTATTTCCTTCCATCACCTTATTATGCATTATTAAACGAGAAATTACTAAGTTAGACATGGAATTTCAAGTAAATAGCAAGATTCTGAAAATGTGTCATAGATTCCTTAAATTTTATACCTTCTTCGGTAATACATTTAAAAAAAAAATGGCAGCAGAAAGTCTGAAAACGATGACTAGATTTAGTGACACTAATAAGAAAACAGTGCAGCTATTGAATTTTTCATTTTCATGAAAAGAAAGGAAAATATTAAGTATAAAATTAAATGTGACTCACCAAGAATATATTCCATCCCGCAACTAGAGAATTCTGCAGGAAGGAACCTTAAGAAGTTGCGACGCGTGAAATAGATGATCTACAGAAATATCACTAGAACACAACTTCACTTCGACACAGCCAAAAATTAACTGACTCCGAAAGAATATTTCGAGCTGAAACTGGCGGAAATAGCACAATAAAATGAGTTACCGTTTTCCGCAAAACATGAGCAGCTGGGTGTTATAAACTGAGCCCCTTCGAAAGTTTTACTTTGGTTTTAGGGCACACTCTGGTGCGCGCCCTCCTCCCACAAGAGGGTCGTGCGAACGACAATAGGAGTGAGTTTACTCATCTAGCAATTGAAGGTCGAGCAAGGAGAAGAGAGTGAGCCTCTATAGCTTTAAGGTATTACTCTTAAATATTTTGAATTTCAGAAATTGTGGCTCTTTCAAGAAATTTGAGGGAAGGCAGTGACTTACCGCTAAATCCACTTTTTCTTTAAGGATTAAATGAGAAAATTTGAAAAATCTTATTATTTTTTCATCTTAATATAAAATATAACTTTTCTTCAGCATAATATGTCCAAAATATAACCATTCAGTTGAGTTTTTCTCCGCATGTCCTCTCAAAACCGAGGTCGTTTCAGAAAGTGGCGCTCCGCCGCACGGACATAGCTCTTGCACCGCCATCGAAAAGTCGCTTTATTTATCGGCGTCGCTAATTGTCGCAGGATTTTATTTCAGATTCTTCTTCAGAAAGCTTCAAAGAACATTTTGGTATAAATAACTCCGCGTACACCGCGCTTATTCACTACTATTTTCCTCACTTTAGGTGGAAATTTTCCATAAAGTAAGGGTTCGCAATTTTGTTGTATAAATAATGCAAATATTCTATTGTGATCATTCAAACCCAGTATTATGAAGCATTAAGATTAGTTTTATAATACTGCATCGTTTTTTACCCGATTATTTTGCTCATTTTGGTTCAGGATTGGCTTGATATCGAAGAATTTTGCGAAAAATCGAGGACCGGTATTTTTTCGTAAAATTTGGTCAACTTTGACCCCCTGTAGAATTGTAACGCGTGGGAACCAACGCAAATGATTTCACAATTATATGCAGAATTTATTCAAGAACAACTATGCGAAGTTTCAAAGTCCGCGAAACTACCTTAATCACACACAACCATAAAAGTAAATTCTGCACTTTCAGAAACGATATGGATATTCAGAAGATAATTCATATGAAAGAAGTAAATCCATTAATTGAAGCAGCAAAAATGAAAATTTTGAGAATGCCTATGCCGGAGACTAGGATAACACGTAGTGGCACAGTGTACTCCATTTATAATTCAGAATGATTGCAACTCGACATCAGCTAACTTCGCAGAATGTAGTATAATTGCTTGAGAACTGTTTCCAGGAAGTTTTATATTGACTCATGTCCCGTCTTTGTTCTTTCTATGTTTAATATTTGTTCCAATAAAAGTTGTAAATGAAGTAAGATCATTTAAATTTATTTTTGTGTGTTTGAAACTCACATACGTAAAAACCTTTACCCCACAACATCCTGCAATTACTATAACATCAAATAAGTTCTCTTAACACGAGTAAGCATAAGTACTAAGGTTAATGTCGAGATATTTTGGAGATTGCTAATTTCAATTGTTTATAACCTTTCAAAACGTACTACACACGGTAAAATTTGTGAAGGTCCCCTCCCGCGGCGAGGGTCCACAAAAGCCCAGAAAAGGCCAAGAAGGGTCATAATTATGGCCCCTCTGAGGAGAAACCCTTCGCAGGTCAGTGTACCTGTAGAAGGCCCGCGAAAATCGACAGATAACCATATCCAATCAGGAGTTTTAATTTTACGGATATGATTAAAAAAGATTTATTAAATAATAGAAGGTGGAATCGTATAAAAGATAATTTTCCTCAAAATTAATTCACCTTTACGAGACATAAGATATAGAAGAATTTCCGTTGCTTCCCGTTTCTGACGCTTCCATAATATTTAAAATCTTCCTTAAATACATGAATTCGTAAGTTTATACGCTCGATTCTTAACAGTATATCGTTCATAGCTGCAGTTACTAATGTCTCATCAAAGTTTTCCCCCTTCATATATTCTATCAATTTTTCTTAATATTAATTTTAAGTAGGCACATTTTCTCAATGTGTTCTTACGGATGAGCTGGGGACTCAACAATCGCCTTGATCGTCATTGTGATGGGTTGTATACGACCTCAAAATTTCGATAAAATATTCACGTAATTTATCAAAATGAGTGCAATTTCGAATCGAAAACGATATTCCACGATAAGAATCCTTATTCTATTTACCTTCTTTTAGTGCTTGATTTGACTTCCTACGACAAATATTTCTAATTTAATTTTGCATAAATTATTTCATTATTGATATGAATAGTCATATTACATACATCGCAATTCTTGGCTCACTATATAATGGAGATATTAATCAAAATGTAAAAGGTTAACAGAAATATTACGAATTTAGATCTTTGGTAATCGACTTGACCTTATGCCATTTAGGAGGGGATGTAGAAGAACTCGAAATGATCGAAAAATAGACCGATACCTTAGTAGCGGGATTAGGTTTAAGTGGGTTTCTCTTCCCTTTAACTCCTATACCTAATCATATGTCGACATAATAATCAAAACATATGAAAAACACAATGAGAGAAGGCGATAGCAAAAGCGAAAGACGAATCTAAGGGAGAGAGGACCTTTTTTAGAGTAGTTTTAATATTTGATTGCTAGTATAAATAATAAATGTGTACTATAATATTAAAACTAACGGATGAGATTCTTGAAGGGATTGGATGATTCTATTTAAATAGCTGATGCGGTATTTGCACTTATTTTTTGTAGCAAGAATTAATAGCAAATTTCTCTTCGTACATTTTATAACATATTATTGCAATATATATATTCCCATTGAGTGATTCCAGAAACTTGAATAAGATTTTAGTGAATTAAAAATTAGAAGAAATCAAAGAGTGGAATAAAAACTAATTAGGGTAAAAAATTGATAGAACTGACTGGAAGCAGAATTTCGAAACCAAGTCGTTAGCATGGAGCTCAAAGTAAAAAAGTAGTCTCTGCGGCTCGCGAATAATTGATAACTCGGGAATATTGTGAATATTATATAGGAATAGAAAAATATCATTGTGTTCCAGTGATACCAGAATTTCAAAAAATTCTCCCATGCTTCGATAATTCCTTAGCCGCTTTTCCGAGATCTAAAAACCTAATACATCTTTATTAGAAAAATATTTCTTATTTATCCAAAAAAAATCCTTATTTAAAGGTGATTGTTAGCAATATTATGCTTTAAGGAGGGAATTGTAAACGATGGGGTTATTGCTGGAAATTGTGCCAAAACATTTTCGCTAACTGATTGCAAATGCGGAGGTTTAATAATGAAATAATTGAGGACGATCTCGTATATTGACGGCATAGCTGATGCAAACTAGTTCTCTTGACTTGAATCGCAGCTTAAAAAAAGAACATTACCGTACCATTAGCTCAGTTACAACATACACATCTTATTACCTGGTACTACGGTAAAGTTAGAAAATAGTCTAGTAACGAATTAAAAATATGTTTCTTTAATAGTTACAGCATTAAGTTCTCTAAGAATACATTACAGATATGTCTGGTAGAGATTATGTTTGAAAAGAAATTTGCGGCGTACATAACGATCTTCGCGATGAATTTCTCCTCGATGCGTGTTGATGGAGGGCCCAACAGCCGCGGTCAAAGGTTATCTTGTGAATGAGCTATTTCTGTCGCTGTTCGTCAAAGCATCTCATTTGGGCAATGACCTCTCTTAACTAATATACCAAGAAGCCTCTACGCTTTAAAGGAGCACGAACGGATTATCCCGACGAATTCAATTCCCTTCGTTAAAGTTAGAAAAATTTAGAATTCACGCACATATTACCTATTCTTTTTTTCTACTCTCTGTAGAAGGATGATAATATATGTCCTATTCATAAAAATGCGCACACAAAAAAGTTTTCATAGGAGTTGTATTCATATTCGTCAGAAAACAATGTTTTCAGCAAAATCCATTTACATGCGGCGTTTCCTTTGAACGATATGATAAGTGAGAAACCGAGAGAAGCTTCTGCGGAGAAAATGGTCAAATTACTTCCATATTAATTTCTATTTTCACTGATTTTCATTCTGTTTTTAAAGAAGCCCTGTTCCCTTTTATCTCTTTGTTTTAGTCTCCCTGGTTTATACCAGCTTCAGAAAATATTACAAAATGCTTGGAGGAACTGGAAAATTAGAATTATAGATCCTTTATAAGCATGGAAGGGGATTTGAAGGAATTTGGATTTAGAATGTTTATTTGGTATCCAGTGACAATGTGACTAACAATATATAATGAATCAAATTTTATCAATTAAGCTACAATGCAAAAGACATTGAATTATACAATCCACCAGACAAATGTGCATTTTAAAGAAAAATATTCTACCGGATTTAACAGGAGACTATTTGTTAAAATATAATCCGATAAAAGTGAGTAATATTCCAGAATCATTATTCTTGATAAATATATTTAACAATTATAGGTGCGCCTTTTAATCTAGGAGGCAATGGAAATTCAGATTCAGTATGTACACATAAATAAATGTCAGATTTTAAAAAATATATAACAACTATCGTTTTGCACTACAGGAGAGTTCACAACTTGAAAGGAAAAAATCCAATAATAACAGAACAATGAGTGAAAGGGACGAGAAGATAAGTAAAATAGCCATCGTTCTGCTTGAAAATGTTAAAGGAGTCATCGATTTATATGAAATTACATTACAGCTTACATAAATATCTAATATACATGTTAGTTAGTAAAATAATTCAATTATTATGCTAACATCTTTTCATTCATAGCAGTAAAATACAACTGATGGCATGTGTGAAATAATACACATACATAATAGACTGTTCTATATATAAATAGATTTCCATGCATTAGATCGCATTCAACATAAATTACTTTTAATTCTTAGCTTAGCTAAGATTAGCTTACTATTGGTATCGAAATTCTGCTTCCAGTCAGTTTATCAATCTTTTACCCTAATTAGTTTTTATTCCACTCTTTGATTTCTTCTAATTTTTAATTCACTAAAATCTTATTCAAGTTTCTGGAATCACTCAATGGGAATATATATATTGCAATAATATGTTATAAAATGTACGAAGAGAAATTTGCTATTAATTCTTGCTACAAAAAATAAGTGCAATTACAGCATCAGCTATTGAAATAGAATCATCCAATCCCTTCATCCGTCAGTTTAAATATTGTAGTACACATTTATTATTTATACTAGTAATCAAATATTAAAACTGATCTAAAAAAGGTCCTCTCTACCTTAGATTCGTCTTTCGCTTTTGCTATCGCCTTCTCTCATTGTGTTTTTCATATGTTTTGATTAATATGTCGACATATATTTAGGTATAGGAGTTAAATGGAAGAGAAACCCACTTAAACCTAATCCCGCTACTAAGGTATCGGTCTATTTTTCGATCATTTAGAGTTCTTACACATCCCCTCCTAAATGGCATAAGGTCAAGTCGATTACCAAAGATCTAAATTCATAATATTGGGCTAAACTTTTACATTTTGATTAATATCTCCATTATATAATGAGCCAAAAATTGCCATGTATGTAATATGACTATTTATATCAATAATGAAATAATTAAAGCAAACTGTAATTAGACCTAATTGTCGTAGGAAGTCAAATCAAGCACTAAAAGAAGGTAAATAGAATAAGGATTCTTATTGTGGTCGTGGAATATCGTTTTCGATTCGAATTTGCACTCATTTTGATAAATTACTTGAATATTTTATCGAAATTTTGAGGTCTTAAACAACCCATCCCCATGACGAACATATCGATTGTTGAGTCCCCAGCTCATCCGTAAGAACACATTGAGAAAATGTGCCTACTTCAAATTAATATTAAGAAAAATTGATAGAATATATGAAGAGGGAAAAATTTGATGAGATATTAGTAACTGCAGCTAAGAACGATATACTGTTAAGAATCGAGCGTACAAACTTACGAATACTTGTATTTAAGGTAGATTTGAAATATTATGGAAGCGTCAGAAACGGGTAGCAACGGAAAGTCTTCTATATCTTATGTCACGTAAAGGTGAATTAATTTTGGGGAAATTTAACTTCTATACGATTCTACCTTCTATTATCTTCCTAAGCCTTGAACATAGAGCGAAGTATATATAACTATCGGTCATTCCTAAAGCTAACTATACCAGCTTTAAAATTACGTGGAAAAATACGGAAGTTAAAATAAAAACTTAATATTACTTGACATTGATATTAAGACATTTAGTATGTTCTTCTTAAGATTCCAAGTAGGTAATGAGAGCCACTTGGATTATTCTTTTATATTTATTTATTTAAATCATTATATTATATTTTCGCGAACGTTGCATCAACGGAAATTTTCGCACGATTTATTGATATCATATTTTTTCTTCAGAATATTCTGTTTTCCATACCTACCTTTTCCTACCAGGTAAGTGTTCTCCAATCTTCAGCAGTTTCTATTGGAATCCATCAGCTGACATAAGCGTTCCTGGAGAGTCGTCATCGCCTACTGTGGTTGTATCTCTTTCCTCCATCGTCTTCACCACCGCAGTCATCTGTCGAGGAGGCAATCTTGCCTCATTTTGTTAATTGTTCCTGTACTCGGCCTGGAGGATTGCTGGTTTCGTCTGAATCTTCAGACTCACTGTAAATGTTTTGAGGAATAAAATATTCGTCATCGTCAGAGTCGAAATTATCTTCCGTTTTCCATTCCGATTCACCTTCTGATATTGAATGCAAAATAGAAAGGATTTGATCAGGCTTTCGTTTAATTCTTCTTGTCATATTGCCAGTCAGGAAAAATGAAGGTCATACTTCACAGGAGTTGTACAGTTCACTCGAGAGTTCACTGGATTCACTAATGCAAATCAAGGGCAGCGCACGATTGTCATGTACGGCGCGCGGCCTGGTAGAGCCGAACATGCTAGGACAGTAACTATGTTTCTTTCCACTGATTTATTTTCCTGGCACATCATTATATCAATGGAAGGATACAAAGTTACTTTTTCACGTTTGAAAATCAACTTCCATATAATCAAGGCTGAAGCAATGGAGCATGTCAGACTGTAGTAGTATTGCGCTGCAGCAAGACTGATGCGTAACTGGAGTGGAGGGGGATTGGGAGCAAAGCAGACAAGAAGGCTCCCAAACACACGAATTTGAAAGAGTTTCATATGGATTGCATATTCACCGCTTTACCGCAAGGTAAAATAATATCAGGACATTCACATTGTTTGTAGTTCCTAACGCGGACCCGTAAAAAAAGAAATGCCTTCAAATATCTCGCCAAAGTTTACCAAAAAGAATAATAATTATAGATTTAAGCCAACAATTGCTTAATAACAATTATGAACATAAAAAAATAAAAACTTGAACAAATATCACTATCTAGTGAAAAGACTAGCAAAGTACAGGAGGGAGCCAAAATGACTCTGTTTGTTAGTCAGAGGTAAATTTTGAAAAATGTGTATTATTTTTCATCAAAAACTATTTTAATCGCAAAGCATTCTTTTGTTTTAAAAATTAGTAAAAGTCAATGAATCACAAGCCGGAATTCACAAAATTTTAGTCAGGGCACAGAAATGAAAATCACGAGGAGTCGAAATGACTCCATCGGTAGTTCTAGTGTTAGAGATCCGGTCTGATGGTTGGCAGCCCTGTTTCATAAAGTGGTTCCTGAAATGAATTCTAATTGTTCAAGAAAGGTAACTGAATGTAAATATGAGATATAAGTTTGATATTTATCTGAGAAAATAATTGGAAGAACATTTTATAATGATAAAAACTTATAAGTTGGTTACCCTGCTGAAAGTGGTTTTATGTCTTTGTAAAGGTTATAAAACGATTTTGATTGGACAAAAACAACAGGTTGGAATTTTCCACGACATAATTCGAAAAATTCTTCCGCTGTCGTATGGACATTAAACAACAAGGTTTGGCCGGAAACATATTTATTATAATTATACTTTACAGGAATGTTGTATGTACCTTTAAGCGTCGCCAACGAGTTCGTGTTTACGTCAGTCTTACTTGCAGACCCCTCTGGGGTCTTACTCGCAGACCGGGACGGGCAGGGTAGTCCTACTTGCAGACCCGGGGGCGGGTCTTACTCGTAGGTGAGAGAGCGGTCCGTCGTATTTGCAGACCCTTACAGGTCTTACTCTTACAAGCGAGAGGAATTGACTCTCCTTTTGCCTTTTCGGCTTACCTATACCCTTAAGGTCCAAGGGGTGTGGAGGATGCCCTATTGTTGTACAGGGTCCAGCTGCATGCGACGCGGGTCGCAAGGAATGTCTCGGGGGAAGACGGTTTTTGGTTTTGTGGTTCAAAAGGGCAATGCGGTCCTCTTGCGTGCTACATGGGCGGATGATCGCAATGCTTCCCAACATCACCCCCTTGGCAGTTAAAACCTAGGGCGGAAACTTTTTTTGCGACGCTTCGGAAAACAAAATACAAGAACCAGTAGAATAAAAACAGGAATTAAAAAGGAAAACACACCAATTCTAACCTTGGAAAATTTTTCCTTAACATTAACACACTTTCTGTTTAAATCGCAACACAATCACAACACTATCACTACAACACTGAAGAGAAACAAACTGTTTATATGAGAGGCACTTAAAACGAATCACTGCATTATCACCACATAAAAAATTTAAAAAACAAAAATGGTTTATATCAGAATCACTTTGGACGAGAAAATAAAGCACTGCATTTTCATTCTGGCTGCTCCAGGCTGGGGAAAAGGGGATATGCACTCGGGAGTTTTCGCCAGCTACCACTGTCTGGGTGACGTTGTACAACCGGATAGGGTTGCTTTCCCGGGGAGGGTGCACTACGGGGTCGGTCCAACGGTTCTGATTCCAGGCTCGCAGGCGAAAGCAGCAGCATAAGCCGGCTGAGGCTGCCGCCAGCAGGGCGAACGCGGGGATGCCGAGATACTGAAGGAGTCCGATCTTCCCCTCAATTGGCCGTAACACTTTTACCTGTCTGGTTACCTCAGCTAGGGATATCTCGGGGACCTTTTTGGTGTTACGTTTCTCCAGGGCAGCCAGGTGTTGTCTGAGATCTCCCAGACCCGCTACTCCGTCGGAGACTATGGATGTCGACAGGTCAGGGCTGAAGGAAGCGGCTGTTAGCTCCTCCACGCTTGATGTCCATTCACACGCTGCTTCTTCCTAAGAAAGGCCGCTACGCTGCAGGAGCGCGATAGGTTACAGATCTTGGGAAAGGATGGTGGTCACACGAAGATATCGCCGCGGACGCAGCTTTCCGTGAAGTCAGACGGGAGATGGACGAACTCGCTCCGATCCTTCGAGACAGCCAAGTACACGGTTTCAGACTTTAGGAGAACAGCCTCCTGAAGCTGGGGAACTAGTTACGGGAAGGCGTATGTTCGGAAGACGGTGAACTCACTGCTGGTATGGTGCAGAGGAAATACCGCTAGTACTGCTAACGTATCTGTATGCCTCAGTATCCTGATTCGAGCAATACTGTACAGGGGCAGCACCGACTTCCCCTCTAGAAGGGCAAACTGAATTCCCGGTTGCAGCTTACTTTGGGCAGCTCGAAGCATGGTCCTCATCATCGATGGGGGAAGGATTTCCGGTGTCACCCGGCCCAGTTCGGCCAGCATCACGGTGTCGCAGAGGCGTTGTAATGAGTCTTGCAGCTCCTCAAGGTGGTGGAACAGGGTGGTGGAGCCAATGTGGAGGGAGGTGAAGAGGATATAATTAAGCTGGTTCTCCGTAGCGGCATGTACGAGGTTCTCCGTAACCTGCTGCAAGCTGCGCAGGGCTTCCGAAGTTGTCCCTAACATCTCGTCGTGCTGCCGCAGGGAATCTGATATGTTGGCCAGAAAGGTAAACCTGGCCACCGATAATTCCTCTGTGTTGTCAGCGAGAGCAGCAATTTCCCTACGGATGTCGTTCACCTCGTCATCTGTGGCTATCCCGGCGAGGTAGTGGAGGCCATAACCCATCATGTCTATCAACACTCTATTGTTACGTTTGGGAGAACGTAACATCAGAGAGTTGAAAGTCCTTTGGAGGTTTGAGGCTACATTGCTGCAGATCGCTGCATACTCGTGTGCTAAACGCACGAGAAGGGAATTGTCGGTCTTGTTTTCTATTGTGCGGCACGCCTGCTGGAACTTCACCGTCTGCTCCTGTATTTCCGTAAAGGACTCTCGAAATCTCTCAACTTGGAGATCGATGTGCACCACCCATTCCCCGGTGGTGAATACGAGATGGTTCTGTGGAACAAACAGGAGTCCCTCGGCGAGTCGTAGTGGGAAGAGGAGAGAAGCTAGTAGGAGCCACATTACGGCGAAACTCGGTAAAAAGGAGGGTACAGGCGTCCGTTAGAGACCAGGTTTGTTATCGCCATGGCACTTCACTGGGGAGGGAAGGTTCATTGCGGCCCTTCTGAGGGCTTTTTTCTTTAGCCTACACTGCTCACGTCGTCGCTTATTGTGTGCCTTACGCAGCAGCCTAGGCACTTCTAGGGGAGCCAAATGACAGGGGGCAGTGGGGCCTCCGTTAAAAATGGTGATCGACAGATTCGGTCGAGATGCCAGAAGAGGGTGAGAAACCGAATGATTTCCACCCCGACTCCCATGAGCGGAGGATGGTTGGGTCGTGGTGGGGAGAGGGGAATACGCTATAACAGAACCGGGTTGCTGGGTCCGTTCCCACTGTGGAGGGGAATCATTGACAATGGAGTTGCCCTCGTTCAGCCAGGGGATTATTCCCTGTGTTCCCTTCAGTAGTGGACTGTCCAGATCGGCTTCGGAATCCCATCCGAGATCCTGGAATGCGACTCCTCCGTTCTGGTGCCCGGCAGTGTTGACGTCCTCCATCTGGTACGCGGTAGTATCGATATCCCGGTCCAATCTCCCGACCTGAAGTAGCTTCTGGAATGTTAGCGGTGGGTTTCGTTATGATGCTCCCCTACCCTGGTTGACACGTAGTGGTGGTCGTACTGGTGGCTGCTACGGGGATGGATCACGTGTACACCCTCCGCCCTGGAAGGGGTCGAAGGTTATATTTACAGATGGGGAGTTCCTTGGAATAAAGTTGGATAGAATCATCCGGAGGGGCGACGAGCGGGCTGTCGGCCGGATTTCCTAGGTTCTCCCTTGGGCGCTCCCGCAGGGGGGTGTTATCGGTATCGGGAGGTGACATGGAGGTTGTTGGGCATTCTGAATTTTCAGTTTCGTCACTCGGAAAGGCAAACTGGAGGTTACGATCTGGCTCGGGGGGTAAGGGAAGCAAGTTCCGAAGGTGTGCGACGAATATTCTTCCATTCTGGAGGTTCTCAATCTCAAATGTGACCGGATTTCTTGTTTTCAGCACCTTATATGGTCCGATCCACCGGGAAACAAATTTCATGGTCTGCCCCTTGGACAAGGCCATATTACGGAGGAGGACTAGCTGTCCCACCTCCAGAGTGGCTAGAGATAGACCCTTGTTTACCCTCTGTCGCTCTTTCTCGGAGTTCTCTTTGTTAAATTATGCGGCCTGCTCTCGCGCTACCCTTAATCTTTCCTTTTATTCCGATGCGTAATCGGATTGCTCAGTCGGGGAGGTTAGGGAGGTCGTCCCATGGGATAGCTAGTTCTCGTCCGTACATCAAGTATGCTGGGCTGAAGCCAGTCATCCTATGGTTACTATTTCGATAGTTAAACAGGGCGAACGGAAGGTGCTCATCCCAGTCCGTATGGTCTTGGACAACATAATGGGAAATACAATTTGCGAAACATTGGTGCGCTCTTTCTAGTTGACCGTTTGCTGCTGGGTTATACGCGGACGTAAAAATCGAGGTTACCTTTAAAAGTCGGCAAACACTCTTAATTAAATTAGATGTAAAATTAGCCCCTCTATCAGTTAACAAATACCGAGGAACCCCGTGGCGGCAGATGACATTTTCGACGAAGGCCCGCGCTACTGTGTCAGTGGACTGATCCGGTATGGCCACTGCTTCCGGGTAGCGCGTGAAGTAGTCTTGACAGGTTAATATGTACTTATTCCCGCGTGACGATCTCGGGAGTGGTCACACTATGTCTAGTGCCAGCTTTTCTAGGGGGTACGTGGCTTCTGTTACTGGTTGTATCGGTACAGGTTGTTTTGGGGCCTTTCGAACCCAACAGGCCATGCAGTTCTGAACATAAGAACGTATGTCAGAATAGCAACCTTCCCAAAAAAAACTCCTTTGGACTAATTCTAATGTTTTATTGATTCCGGGATGTCCGGCTACAGGGGAATTGTGACAGCGTTCCAAAATGTGGGTTCTCATTGCCTGAGGAGCACAGATGGTAAAGTAGAGGCCCGATGCCTTCGTTTCTACCTTGTAAAGCAATCGGTACTCATCAAAAAAGAGGGTGGGATCGTGCTGTTCCGCGAGCTCTTTAACTTTCCGAAGCGCGGGGCATTTTGCCTGTTCTTGTGCAATTTTCTCCTTATCCCAGAATGGTCCGTGCTCCGGGAGTTCTACGTCTAGCGAATGAATTGCTACAGGATTACGGGATGGAGCATCCGAGTGAGGGATCTCTTTCTCCGAACGATATTTAATATGGAATGCGTATTTGCTTAATTCCATCACCCACCTGGCTAAGCGTGGTTTTGGTTCTGTAAGGGTCAAAAGCCATCGGAGGGGCTTGTGGTCCGTGCAGAGAGTGAACGTACGGCCAAGTAAATACACGCGAAATTTTCAAACCATGGACACTACCGCGAGACATTCTATCTCCGTGGCTGAATAAGACTTTTCCGATCGGTTGACTTGCGGGCTTGCGCAGGCCACAGGGTGCTCCCCGTCGTCGAATTCTTGGGATAATATACCGCCTAAGGCGCATGCTGACGCATCCGTGGTAAGTGTGAAGGCTCGCGAAAAGTCGGGAAATTTCAATAGTGGTTGAGTGACGAGGCGCTCGCGAAGACATTCGAATGCCTGTTGCTGTTCAATATACCAAATATATTCCACGTCCTTTCGGATTAACATAGTGAGGGGCCGCGAGAGATTAGCAAAGTTGGGGATAAATTTGCGATAATACCCCACTAATCCGAGAAAAGACTGCATTTGGCGCACCGTTGTCGGGACCGGGAATGATTTGATGGCCTCAATTTTACTTTCATCCGGTCGAAACCCTTCCTCGGACAACACATGACCCAAGAAATTTACCCGTTTCCGAAAGAAGTTGCATTTCTGCGGTTTGAATTTTAATTTAGTTGCACGGAGTCTACTAAAAACTTCCCTTAGGCCTTTAATTTGCTCTTCCCAAGACGAATCCTATCGCAAAATATCGCCGAGGTAGCATACACAACCACGATTAATTAATCCTTCCAACACCTTGCTCATCAGGCGCATAAACTTCGACGGCGCGATGGCTAGCCAGAAGCTCATCCGATTGCATTGGAACAACCCATCGGGAGTAATGAAAGCGGTGATTTCCTTGCTGGTATCCTCCATCTCCACCTGCCCATACCCACTGCACAAGTCCATCATCGAAAAAAAACGGGACCCCCCCAACTGATCGAAAGTCTCCTCAAGATTGGGTAAAGGAAAAACTTCCTTTTGGTAATATTATTCAGCGCGCGGTAATCAATGCAAGGGCGGTATTGTACTGGGCCGCCATCGATGGGTTCCTTCCCCACAAGGATTATGGGGGCAGCCCATGGACTGATGGGGGGCGAAATAATGCCTTGCGATAGCATGTCCCGAATCGCCTCCCCTAAAATTGGCCTGAGGGCATGAGGCACGCGGTATGGCCGTTTCTTTATCGGTCCTGCGACGCCTACGTCGATGGAGTGTTTAAACACATTCGTACAACCCAACTCCTTGCCACCGTAGACAAATGCATCTGAAAACTCTGAAATTAGGGCTCTTAGCGACATTAATGCTTCTTCTGGTACGTCATCGTATTTAAAAAGGGAAAGCAAATGTCCGCTCGACTCATCTTCAGGCCATAGTTCCACCTCGCCCTCCTGAATTTCGTTTATTTCCGACGTCGAGCTCTCTTCTCTAAAGACGTCCGCGCCGATGCGAAACCCTTTTTTGAGCGCCCTTTGGTTCGTTCCCGAAGTTACACAGAAGGATGGGAGCGGTCCCGTCTTCCGACACCTTCGTTATTATCGGCAAAACCACTATGTACTTCACATCACTCTCGATGGTTATCTCTGGGTACGCTCGCGTTTCGCTTTCCGCGGAAATCAACATAATGGATTTTGGGGGAATTTTTACATTGCTTACTATTCTTGAGCCGCACTTTCCTATAAGTTCCTCGTTTATCGACTCTGAGACCGTGGTCTGCTCCAAGACTTCAACATCCCCACTCTCTTTTCCCCGAGTGCTATTCGTGTTGATCGTCCGGCGCAAGGCCATGACAAGCGTTCATTTGTCATAGTTCTGTCCTCCGCAGCCTTTTCCCGCACCGAGGGAAGGACGTCACTGGAGCCAATAGTAGCAATGAAGAGGTGTTTAGGCCTCTCGAAAAACAGCCAATTTTGAATTTCCTCTGTGCATGATGTTCGTCTACGGTCGTTAGAACGTAGTTAAGTGATTTCAAATGGCAGCGTACATTTGTGAGACTGCGTTGAAAATATTCCCGTCGACGAATAATTTTTCTACCCGAAAGATTATATGTATTACTCAGCAAAATGAAATGAAAAGTAAAACCAGAAGATAGTTATTCCTGACTGGGGCATTGAAATTGATAAAGTATTTACTAAAAACAGTAATTTTGTGACCGAAAAAGAGATGCGAAAAAAAGAATCACCTTAGGATCGAATCAGCATACTTCTGCTTTGTAGCTAGATGTGTTACCCATTACACCACGATTTATCTGTCTTAAGGAGATGTTTTGCAATTAATTGAAATTATAAATTGGCGCTGATTTTTAAATTCATTTTATAAAGAAACTAGGAAGTGTTTGTTTAAACGGTTTCAACTGTAATAGAGTAGTTACAATATGCCAAATACAATTTTTAGTATATAATAGTATATTCGCCTAGTACAATATACAGGCCATCTGTTAAACTTCGGTAAAAAGAATCCGTCCCACCCCCACCTTATGGAGAGTCGCTCCCGTGGTCCGGCGTAAAGCATCACCGGTCTCACTGCCAATTTCCTGATCCTGCTCGCCAGTCGCGGATTCCTTATCTTCGCATAACCTATTCCCCTCATGTTCTCCATTGACCCTTGCCTCTTCCGCCTTACGGCCACTCGCATCAAATGATAACCCCTCTTGTATTGCCGAATCATTATCCGATTCCCTTGAATCGCCCTCCCACGTATTATTCGAATATGACTTAGGTTTCCTGTCGCCTTCCTTTTTTAGGCTCGAAGCGCTAAAATTTTCTCCCGTGATTTCAAAACTATCGCAATTTGATAACGACGGTACGCCCTCTAATTCATCTGGTAATGTAACATCCTCGTCGTCACTCCGCGATATCAAATTTATTCCACACTCGAAATCTTCCACTGTGATGTAAGAATCATTAATATCTAACAAAGACGGCGCATATTCTACATTGCATGGCCTAATAATCTCCTCAGTATCATCCAGAGATATCAAATCCACCTCACGCTCTAAACAGGGCCGAAGTGATACCCCAAATTCCCCGTTTAAGGGTTAGGGTGGATCGTCGCAAATCAATATGGCAGTGATACGTTTTCATAAAATCAACCCCTAAAATGCCATCGTATATTGTGTTGCCAAGATCAATTATTAGAGCATCGTGTGGGCACGGATTGCCATTTAGTATCAAAGGAATAAAACTTTGTCCCATAATCGGAAGGTGATGGCCTGGCGTGCTCCGGACAGAAGCAGAATAAGGGCGTAAATCCAAATCCCTCATCGGAAAATGTTTTTGTGCAAAATAGTGATTTCAGCGCCGGTGTCGACTAAAAACCGAAAGGGACGCCCTAAGACACTCACAAGCACGACGACTCCGGCTTCCGGTGTGACGGCTAAAATAAATTCTTCCCCGACCGAGAGGCCGGGGATATTTAGTTTCCCGCCGTTGAGCGGTTATCCCTTTGGCCGGGACAGTGCATGGGGCGGTGACCGCGCTGATTGCATAGACCACATACTTAAAGGGGACAGGCGTTAAATGAGTGTTCCCCCTTTCCACAATTTGAGCAGTTTCGAGAGCTTGAGCGACAAGAACGCGCGAAGTGTCCGGTTTGTCCATACCGAAAACATTTGCGGTCCCCCGCCCTAGCACCCGCATCTCTAGATAGGATGGGAGGCCGCGGAATCGAAACGGCATCGGCCCCGCGACACGAAGGGTTGGTTGTGGGAGAGCGGCTGCCCGCGAATTACCGGAGGATTTATCTGCGCCGGATTAAGTGGGAGGGGTACAGCATTAAGTTGTTCATGGACTGGAGGAACGGCATAATTAGGGAATACGAAAGGATTCTGGGGAAAGTTAAAACCCTCCTGCCGAGCGCAAGGAGTGAAAAATTGCTGTATTGAGTGACATTCTAATTGTTTCTGCGTGTAATTTCTTGCGTTTGGCTCCTCGAGGAGCGCAAAATTTTCTACTTCTAACATGGTCGATGGATTGCGCACTAGAACGAATCGACCTATTTCCTCGCGTAATCCTACTAAAAATTGAGTTAATAAACGATGTTCGACCATGCGTCTAGTCGCCTCCGATTGGGGTTCATGGGAGACCTCTCTCAGATCCCTTGCGATTTTTCGGAGCCTGGTCGCGTAAGTACTAACGGCATCAAAATTTCCCTGAACGCTCGTGCTGAACGGGCGTTCAATTACGACTGGCGATTTTCTGCGAATCTACGTTTGAGGCTTTCGGAGAAAATATCGTAAGAGGCGAGGATGTGAGGGTTCGCATGGACGTATTCAGCGGCCGATCCCGCTAGTCTCAACCTGACGATACAAAGCGTCTGTTGCTCGGACCACGCACTTAAATGGCCCGTTATTTGAATACTTGCAAGGAATTCTTCCACTGAGACGTCGTCGTCCCCACTAAAACATGGTATAAAATATACCTGATTCCCTATCGCTACAGGTGCCGTAGGCGGGGTGGAGTGAACAGACGGGGCACCGGGAGTGGGATCAGCAGGCGTAGAATCTTTAGAAATGACGTTAATCGAAGGAGAAAATTCGTCGAAATTTATAAACGGATTTGTGTACGCGCCGCTAGCAGGGAAGGAGGGAACGCGGGGGCGGAGTCCCATGAGGGGGCAGCAGGAAGCCATGGGATGCGGTCAGTTCGTCGTCGAGACTCGAGAAAGGATTTGTACGCCAAGCGGTCGACGGACAGTGGGAGGCCATGGTGTAACGAAATTTAACAGGAGTCACAAAATAATTTACGCGGCGTAAACAATGCAAAATATAAGGTCGGGAGTTAATGATAGCGCATACTACAAGTAGTTATACACATCAGAAAAACGTAAGAATCTTCGAAATCCATAACGAGATAAATATTCCAAAATGAGCGGAATAAGAAAAAATACGGAAACAGTTCCACTATAGTTATTCCACTGAAATCTCATTGGAAGACAATAATCTAGCGATAAGTACATATATAAAAAATTCTATAGAAAAGGAACTTGCAAAAAAATCCTTCAGCGATAACTCAATCAATTTACGTTAACCTACTGAATCCGCCATCATAATCGATACCGATTTAATATAAAAGTTCAAAACTTAAGCAATAAAACAAAAGAAAAAAGATATCTAAGCACATCGGAACGTTCATCATTTACGAGAGAAAAAAATTTAAATCTTAGTACGTGAGAACGTTCACCTACACGCCTGGACACCAATAATGTCGTATGGACATTAAACAACAAGGTTTGGCCGGAAACATATTTATTATAATTATACTTTACAGGAATGTTGTATGTACCTTTAAGCGTCGCCAACTAGTTCGGGCTTACGTCAGTCTTACTTTCAGACCCCTCTGGGGTCTTACTCGCAGACCGGTACGGGCAGGGTAGTCCTACTTGCAGACCCGAGGGCGGGTCTTACTCGTGAGAGAGCGGTCCGTCGTATTTGCAGACCCTTACAGGTTACCTCTTACGAGCGAGAGGAATTGACTCTCCTTTTGCCTTAAGGTTCAAGGGGTGTGGAGGATGCCCTATTGTTGTACAGGGTCCAGCTGCATGCGACACGGTTCGCAAGGAATGTCTCGGGGAACGGCGGGGGAGGAGGCTCTTTTGCGGTTCAAAAGGGCAATGCGGTCCTCTTGCGTACGACATGGGCGCATGATCGCAATGCTTCCCAACACCGCTATCGTATTCGCTGTAGGTTTTGCCCGAGGCAGGAACGAGTGGTTTTATATGCTTTCACTCAGATGGCATAGCAATCTTGGCGTAACGTGACTCACTTTTATCAACAATTCGGACATTCCACCACTTATTCCGAAAATATGAGTTTCATTGGTCAAGTTCGAGTAAGGAAAATATTGCAGAGTATAAAACTCTGCAGATTTAGGACATCGGTCCGCGTTTTGTTTAATTAATTGAAATTTAAACAAATTATGAGGCAACTCTTATCAACACTTGCAAAAAAGTCACATTATAAAGTTCTGCAAAATATACGTCTTCGCGACTTATAGAAGTATTTAATTACGAATTTCAAAAGTAGGCGGTCAAAATGACCGTCATTCTAGGTATAACTTTGTGTAAAATCTACCATATAAGTATTAACAAAATTTTCATTATATCGTATTGAATTTGGGATAGAATCGAACAAAGTCAAAGAGTTTCAAAAAATTCAAAACATTTTTAGTTAGACATTTTTGAAGTTAAACTCTGAAAACGGTCATAATGACCGCCGCCGTCCTTCTAGTGTTAAACGCAGCGAAGACTATGCGCAAATGTGCACAATTTATAGTTATAGTACACGTATTCATAATTTCAAGAGAACTAAGTTATATCGTAGTCTTTAAATATCTGCTTAGGATTCCTAAGGAAAATTAACCCTATGATCGAGCGATAAATTATTACGCCATTTAGCACTTACAGACCCACATACTCTCTCTTACTTCTTTCAAGTTTCTGTCCTATTATTAGTCCATCATCGACATGGATAGCTAGGAACAATTCACTTTGAGTATCTTTAAAAATGCATTGATCAGTCTTAAGTTGAATAATATTTTGTTCTTTAAGAAAATTGGTCAGCCTTTGATTCCACTTCAGTGGTGACTGTCTTAAGCCATAGATTGCCTTTGAAAGAACCACTACTTCACCTTGATCTTCAAATCCTTCAGGCAACTTCATAAAAATAGGCTTATCTAGTTTGCCATATAGAAAAGCTGTTTTCACATCAAATGTTTGTATGTGCTGGTTCTTTTTTGCTGCGATTGCCAAAAGTAAACGAAGAGAATTAGTATCCACTACTGGACTAAAGATTTCTTGAAAATCTATATCATCTGACTGCTCAAATCCTCTTGCAACTAGGCGAGCTTTGTATCGTCCATCATCTTTCTTTTTTAGAAGCCATCTACTTGATATAATTTCTTTTCCTCTTGCCTCTTTCTTTATTGTTTTCCATGTATTGTTCTTCAGGAGACTTCTTTTTTCATCTTCCATTGCCTTCTCCCACTTTTCTTTGTCAGGTTCATTGATGCATTGGGAGTAAGTGAAACAGGCCTCATTATCTGTATTTTCTTCAGTATCTTCCAATTCAAAAACAAGTTCATAGTCTTTAAATTTTTCTGGTTTTTTCAGTTGTTGTCTGTCTCTCAGATTTCTTCTTCCTTGTTGCTTGATTTTCTTCTTCTTGTGTATTTTCTTCATCTTCATGATTTTCTTGTTCTTCATTTTCATTTTCTTCTATGTCTGCATTTTCTACTATCAGATATGGTTCTTTAGACATATCTTCTTGGAACATCTTGGTAAATCTCTTGATACATAGACCCTTCTGCAGTTTGGATTCCAAATTCTATATCCATGTACTGAATAGCCTATGAATATTCCCTTTTGACTTCTAGGATCAAGTTTCCTTAGGTTTCCAAGATTTTTGGTATATACAATTTGTCCAAATTCTTCCAATCCGGATAAGAGTTTAACTTATTTTGGTTTTAAGAATTGAGGATATCCTTTTTCACATAGACAGATAAGTGACTTAATCAGAAATATTGTGAAGGAGCAGGATAACATTGATATTTCTTAAATTGTTTGTTTTAATAGTCTTAATTATTAGCATAACATGCTAAATTTTTGTTTTATCTATCATGTGATTATTGATATTTTTCAATTGAAACTGTACTGAATTGTTTTGAATTAATATTCCAAGTTATGCTGTTTTTCATATACTATATGCTTATCTAGTTTAACTACGCAATCCTAGAATTCAATTATTTAATGTTGTTTGTGTGTTGAATTGTTATGTGTGTATCTTGCTTTGTGGAATTTTTTAAATAAAATCATATTTTTACTTCTTAATTTCTGGATATTAATCATTATTAAAATTCCCTTTCCTAAAAATAATCATTCTCTCGTTGAATTACTTTGCCTACGTACGAAAGCTCGAGTCGAATTTTAAACGAACCGCCGCAGAACGCGAGTGGATGACGCGTTAGCAGACGGCGTAGCCATAGAGCCATAGAGTAAGGATGGGGAAGAGCGCGTGTTGCGTTCTGCGCATGTTACAGGATTGAACGTAGGAGACCACGTGACTTTGGTCCGCTTTCGGAAATCTCGCCGGTAAGTTAAGTGAGAAATTCGTGTACTCAAGTTGGTTTTTTAAGTATTTATGTCCTTTACGGACAGCTGATGCTCTGAATTCGAGTTTATTTAGATGCTCTATAGTCTGGCTAATGTAACTCAATATTTATTTTCGGTATCTGGATGAAAATTAACCGTAAAAGATTAAAGGACTTGGGAATCATGGTTTTGAAATGCTGCGCATGGAACTGCAAGGAAAAGTACGTTAAAGAAATCACTTTTAACTCGTAATTTTTGTGTTTATGGTGATTTTAATACTTATTTAGAATTGTTTTCTTATCATTTAACTTTCATTTGCCATTTACAGATTATGTAATAAGGTAATGAAGTAGCTCGCAAATAGGCGATTGCGGCTATTACTACAGAGTATTCCATGGGACAAAAATGGAATATAGCAGTTTTTACGGTTTATTCTTGTTTGTCGATGATTATAACAAGATAAACTTTGTTTTTCCGTTTAGGAATATTATTCCCTTCGGTGCATATTCAATATTATTGCTTGAATCGAGTTCATTGGAGCGCTCGAGTATATAAAAGTGTCGCAGGTTTTTCTCGTTATTTATAATTATTAATATTGACTTTATAGCTTCCGAGTAGATCATGAAAGGAGAAAACTATGGATTCTCAGCTTGAGGAGAAAGGATTTTGTGCCCTCTAAACACTCTAAAATCTGTAAAATGGGAAACTTTCCTGGAACCCTACACAACGTTATTTTGCATATAATTATTTTAATTTACATAAATAACTTGCCAAAAATTCTTATATCAAACATCCCTTTATTTGCTGCCAATTGTAATATTTGTCAAGCAATTACGAAAACCGTAGAAACCTTGGAGATTACACCGCATTAACCTTACAAGTTAACCTTACAAAATTGCACGTATGGCTCCTTAAAAGTAAATTACAATGCAATGCTAGGAAATATAAACTAATGAACTTCAACTGAAATAAATTTAAATTCAATTACAACATGTAGTAATGTGAAGTATCACGTAGCAGAGAAATGGTCTCCTTTACATGTCTTGTTTTAGAAGCATCTGTGAAAAAGATCTCGGATGGAGAGATGGCCTGTTGCGTAAAATTAAACTTTCTGAATCTTTGTCTTACACTTACCTTCTGTAAACATAGCTGTATTGTTTTTAAAATATGTATTACTAAGAAATGAAACCTGAGGGTGGCGTTAGCCGAAACCGGTCGTTTTTAAATTAATAACACGGTATGGAAATTACGAAGTGCCTTATTTATTTCTTATTATGGCTTTCCACGAAGTCCGGCCTAATACCATAGAATTTAATATGTATTAATTTATAATTTATATCTAAATAATAATACTTAAAAATGAATGAATTCTAAATGTGAGAAGTTGTCAGTGATGTGGCAGGAGGATGTTTCCTAAAACTTTGTTAAAGAAGTGATTATTAAATATTATCAGAAAAATCCCACTGTAATTTCATTCCATTCTAAATCATTTCCTTTATTTGGAGCTATATCTATACCAGTAGTTGATTCAACCGGAGGCATATCTAGGTACAGTTTCCAATTTATTCAATTTACAAATATTCGCAAAAATCGACGAACCTGTCTCGTTTTGAAGACTCGTAACTTTTGAATGGAGGAAGTTAAGTATCTTGTTCTTTCATTCGTTGAAATAAATTGAGTGCGTTTCTATTAAATTATTCATGAAAGTTCCACATTGTTTAAATATGAAAGAAAATGTTAACTGTGATATTCGACCACTTAAACCCAAGTTTGCCTTAGTTTTAAACGTTACTCTAGCTATATGTGTAATTTAAACTTAATAACACTTAAACGTCATTTTTTCCAGAAATGTTCGAAAAAATCAACGAAAACTGGGAAATTATTCGAAACTTTCAGTTTTTTTGCTCTCTTCCTTTTCTTGCTTGATCTTGCTTTTCATCCGAGTAAACCTAGTCGAAATGATTCTCTTTTTTAATAACTCGACGAGAAGTATCTTAATATTCCACTTAAACGTAATTTTCTCCGGATATGTTAGAAAAACTCAACGATAACTGGGAATTTATTTGAAATTTTGTTATTTTGTATTTATCTTGCTTGTTACTCGAGTAAACCTTGATGAGTTGATACTCGTTCCGAAGAACTCGACGAGAGGTATCTAAATATTCTTAAACAATGATAAATATATACCCGACGTTGATTATTATAATAAGAAAACTTTAAGTGGAAACTCTACTATCTATTAAAATAATATACGCATTAACTACGTAGTTCAGAGTTACTTAAAAACTCGATTTTTCAAGATGAAACTCCACAGCGTATTTGAATTGCCGCTAGAAAACGGAAAAGTCACGTGGTTTAATGCTGTAACATCGGCTCGGCTACTGACTGAGCTACTGCTCGGCGTAGCAGACCTTTGCATGCGAATAACAACGCTACCTATCTGTGGACGCCGGCATTGTTGGTTTTCCCCCTCCTTACGGAGAGTCGCTCCCGTGGTTGGTACCTACTGTTATACACATTCACTTGTTATTGTAAGACAATTGAAGGAAAAATATATACTTGATGTTCTCGTGGAATACCATGTGTTAAGTTTTCATTTACCTGAGAAAGATAATAGACGGTAACAAAAAAACTAAAACGACAGTCACCTTTTCGAACTTTCTTCTCAATCTTGAATTCTGGGTGTATTCTATATTATATCTTGGAATGTCTTTCAGTTCCTTCAGTCGTTTCATCATTCAATGGGTTTTTACGACTTCCATTGCTTTGGCTTCGAGTTCTTTCTCATGAAGGGCTGAGAATATTCCTAAGTTCCAGCTAAAACTCCTTGTTATTTGCAAGCTTATCGATGTTTATTTCTTGCTTCCCATAAGAAATGAACTTCTTCCGTTCCATTCGGGGGTTAAACGTCATTTGGCATTTTAAAATTGTGTGGTCACTCCCAGTGTTAAAGTTGTTATACCGCACTCCTAGAAGGGAGTTCTTGCCAGGTTTTCAGAGAGAAAGCAAATGCTTCAAATCGGATGCATCTAGTCAGTCGTAGACTCAGCGGCTGAGTAAAAGGTTGTGCGTGAATGGTCATGGCATAAATAGTGAATGTGCGGAGCGCGAAAGTACAAAACTCGATCGAGTCCACTTAATAATGACTTTAAAAATTTATTCCGTTTCGAGGACAACGTAAAGTGGTTAGCAGAGACTTTATTAGGGGAAGTAATCAAACATTGAGCACTGACTCCCTTGCATAGGATGAAATTATTTTTAAGGTATGTATTTCTCGGATCCGGGGTTTCAAAAAGGCGTTGGCGAGGAGTTAGGAGTGGATCAAAGCACGGTATTGCGAGTTGTGTCTAATACTCAGGACATAGTGGTAGCACAAGCTGAACACTGGATTCCCAGCAACAGACGAAGAGGTAATGGAAGCGAAAGAGCTGTGGCAGAGAAGGTTCCATTTACTAGCTGCTATTGGGGTAGTGGACTGTACACATGTTGGCATAGAAACACCTAGATTTCATGGGGATGAATATGTAAATCGCAGAGGTAAGGCTTTAATAAATATTCAGACAACTTGCAACGCTCGAGAAATGTTTACTAGCATCGATGTAAGTTGGCCTGGATCAGTTCATGATGCTCGGATATGGAAAAATTCAAGTGTTAGAGAGACTACGTCTAAAACCAAAAATACAGTAATTATTGGTGAATACGGAATAGAACCGTGGCTGATGACGCCGTATAGTGATCCTATCAGTGTTCTACAACTAAACTTTAATAAACTATTAAAAAAAAGAGTATTGATAGAGTGCTGCTTTGGGCAACTGAAACAACAGTTCCCAATTTTGAAGTATGTTTGCAGGGTAAAGTTGGCAAATATTCCCAAAGTTGTAGTGGCATGTGTTGTACATCACAACATTGCCAAACATTTAAATAACAGTGACTTTGAAGGCTGGGATTACCTTTCAATCAGAAATGTGGGAAAAGGGAGGCGGAAAGATATAAGTACTGAAGTTGATAACTAATTTATGGATTAATGTTTTATAATCATTAACTCTGCTTTACAGGAAAAAAAGGCGTAGGCTTAATGTATTGGAAGAGAAAGAGATTAATAAAGTGAAGGACTCTAACATTGCCAATGAACATTTTTCATAAATTCCATTCGGTGGGAATTCTTAAATTTAGTTTCGACCACTAATAATTTACATTGTAGCCTACATTGTTTACAACCTCAGTCTAGCTTCTCCGCCCCTACCTTCCACTTTCACAATGAACTCAACTTTTAGTACTTTCATGTGATTAATTAATTTTCTATCACTTACGTCTTACTTTGTAACGCCCATTGTTTTCATCTTCAGTCCTCAAACCCTCTCAAATCCCTCCCCTCCCCCATTAATAATCCAATTGCAAGAGTAGGGGGAATCTGGTGATACCTAACACCAGTCGTTCATGACAATTAGTTGTCGATTTACACAAAAACTATATTTCATACATATTATAGTTTTTGTGAAGGTGGATTGACATATCAATTATATTAAATGTATATGTTTCGAAAATGTTGGAAATTATTAGGGATATTAACAAAAAAATTTGAATAAATTCAATCGAAGAGGCATTATCTTGGTGAAACTCCGAAATTGGATTCATATTAAATAAATATTAAAAATTCCACAAAACAGAAACCGGACGGTCGTACATTAAAGTTTTTGTTTCGTGGAATTTTGAATTTTTATTTAATATGATCCCGACAGTGAATTTGATTAAAATTTGTACTAACAAATACTCAAAGCTGGTGAATAGAAATATTGTGATGAGAGAACTTTCACTACAACTTCATTTAGTTCCAATGAATCTTAAGCACCCTAACTCAATTATGGGAGCACATCCTTACTGGAGGATGTGATTATTATCTTCCACAAACACCACTGATATTCACAATTGAATGGAATTCAAGCCAAAAATTGATGTATGAATATATCTGAAGTTCTCTCAAATCTTACTGTTTTAAAAACTTCGTGATGCCACCTGTATTTCCTTCCATGTTCAAATATGTTTTCGTTTCATTTTTTGACACGATATTTAATTTGCGAAATTTGGTATTATTATAAGACGCGTGATAGTTTTTGGTGGTACAAAGCGAAACACGTCGGTTTGTGTTGGGTCGATAGTTATATAATAAATAGTAATATTTAAGTGGTATTTATACCTAATGGTAATATTAATTAATAGTTATCGTATCTTATAGGGATACCGGTGAGGGTAATGCAAGCATCAAAATGATTGCTTACAAAAAAATGGTTAAATCTGAATCAAATCTTTAAAAGTTATGCACCATTCACGTTAATGAAATTTTAGATCGTGAATCTAGAACGCACTTGAATATGGAGGCACAAAACTAAAAGAAGATTCGATAATATACGGTAAAACGCTAAGCATTTGGTAGAATGCAATTTCTTAAAAGGAATTTATAATCATATTAAAAAGTGATCTTAAAAAAATAGCTTGTTTTCCACCCCTTCTTTTTGCATGTTTTTTTCTTACACCATACATTCATAATCAAAATTCTATGCCATGGAGAATGTATGATTCCTTTCTGATCTCCTCAATGAAAGACTAGCTTTGGATTAATAAGAAAAATATTTCTACCTTTGTATCAGATCCTCGCACCAAGGAGAACAAATAGGTATAAGCCCTTATAACTTGAACGCAATTAATCTCGAACGATATTTTCCCAATTATTTCGGATAAAATGCACCGCCATGTTTCTCATAGACCATTCCTCCAAACATGAGAAAGAGTACCTCTACATATGGGAGTTCTCTATCATTTTTCCACACGATTATAATAATTTTCTTAATCATAAAATTAATGAAAACTCATTTACAAGCAACAGTTACCGATTTACGTTTCAATTGAACAAGTTAATGCTGTCCGTGTGGCGGCTAGAGCTGATTCCTTCATCGTTTCCATGGAAACGAGTCGACCTTTTACTCGTCATTTGAAGCATTTGCTTGCAAGTAAAAGCAAATGATTATGCATATTAGGGGAAGGTTTTGCTTTTACTTCTACCTTTTGCTCAGAGTGTTTGCTTTTACTTTTGAGCAAATGCTTCTTTTTATTCATACGGCCCATTATCTCACTAAAATTTGTCCCAGCCAAGTATATTAAGATATCATCTGCAAATAGATGGTAATGGCAATTTTTTAAATGTATACCTAAATCATTTATATATAATATGAACAGCAAAGGTCCTAGGAGACTGCCCTGGGGAATTCATACCTCTATCTTTCTTTGGGATGAGATGTAGCTATTTAACTTCTTGCCTTCTTTCTATGAAATAATTTTGCATCCATTTGATGACCACCTCTTCAAAACCATATTTCTGGAGCTTACAGACCCTTTTTCTACCTTCTGTTTCAAAAGCTCTCTTTCTCCAAGAAAACAGAACAGATCATCATCTTATTCTCAAGGAAACCTTTCCATTCATTTAATATATTCTGCATCGTTGTTTTACAATTATATTCAGTTCTGAAGCCTTATTGGTATTGCACTAAAATGTTGTTTTTTCAATCTATTCCTTAACTTGCTCATATACTATTTTTCTACCATTTATTCTGTTGCAATTAGTATATTAATTGGTCTGGAATCTTCTGCCATTGTTGTACCAATTTTCTTACTAATTTTCCAGATTTTCATGTTTTTTGGAACAACACCTAATTCTAATGAGCAATTTACAATATTTATTAAGAAATCAGAGATCTCATTGAAATGCTCTTAGTAATTTGGTATCTATGTCATCTGAGCTACTTTTACATGACATAGTCTTTACAGCATTATAATGTTTCATCTTTTCTATCAATTTAAATTCACTAATATGTCCCTCTCCAACAGTGGGGCAGCCAGAATTTGCCAATGGGAGGGGTCCAAGGAAACAAAAAAATAACTTACAGGGGCTAGTATATTCATGCTCTTATTACAAATATGTCAATTCTTTCAAAAACTAAATACGTTGAAAAATAGAGGAGTTTAACGCTTAGGCAGCCAACTGATTACACTTTCCTAGATAGTAGTTTACATAAGCGAACTATTGGAAACTTATCATAAGTGTTGTTTGGATACGTCCAATATCTATTAAAAAATAATTTTTCTATGCTGAATTTTTTAGTGTTGTAGATATAAACTTTCCGAGTCTTTGAGCATTCTTTCTTCCAACAGTTTGCCAAGAATGAGAAGGAAAGAAATTAGTTACAATTATTTGGCAAGTGATGTAAAACGTAAATATCCACTCATTAGATCCCCACATTGGATGGATATCTTTTGTTATTAGACTATATCATCTGCAAATTTCTCAGAAGTGACTTCATTCCTTGTTTTTGAAATTACCTCCTCTTCTGAGAAACATAAAATCATTTACATCCTATGAAATTTTCTGGTAGACTTTACAATTAAGGCTTATTTCGTTATTTATGTATAAGCAAAGTATTCAATTGAATGCATCACATACTGAACATTAAAAATTAGGCTGCTTTCAAAAATACAGTAGACTCTTGCTTATAGTTGATATTATAATTGAATTTGCAGAATTAAAGTTACACAGCAGCTGAAAAAAATGAAGTTGTCAACTTACAATTATTTAGACTAAGTATACCTGGTCTAAATAATTGTATGTTACTATAGTAGTTAGGTTGTTTAACCAGAAGAGAGCTGATGCAAACCTAGTCATACCCATTGTGTTCAAAGAAAACAAAAATTTTCCATGAATTAAATTTTGAAGGGATATTGAATGACCACTTGTTTGATAGGATAAATCACGAGATTCGTTGAATTCTGTTACTTTATATCTGCTAACTTTATATTCTTTCCAGTGTAGTGTATCCTTGAAATTTTTAAAGTTAATATTTTTCTTATGTCTGTCTTTGATAGTGGCCAAAACGTTTTCATTAAACCATTGCTTCCCATACCTTGAGGTTAAATTCCTCTTTGAGATATGTTTAGCTACTACACTTAGAATACTCGATATTCCAGTATGCAAAAATTTAGTTGTTCCATTCAATTTGCATTAATTATTTCCCAAAATTCTGAACCATGATAATATAACTTTTTTAGAAACATTGAGAGTAAGAATAAATTAACTAAGAGAATTAATTAAGAGAAGTTATAAGAGCTTTACAATAATTAATAAACATCTATTGGTCTAAAAACCGGTAAATTTGTTGACAAATTTACCTAAAAACCATTAAAATTATTCTATTTCTTCATTTTTTATACATTTATGTTGTATTTATTTGTTATTTATTTTCAATTACTCTGTTTTTAGGTTTTTCTTCACCCCCTATCTCTGTGGGTGTTTTCCCGCAACGTGGGTTTTTTTTGTCAATCTTCAGTTGCCTTCAATGTTTTGTTATGGCAACTTTTACCTTTTCTCTTAACCACAATTCCACATATCTCTGCCTATACCACAGTTATCCTGTTATAGAGTATTTTTCCTTGTTTCATCAAAGTTATATGAAGTACTAAGACAATATAAATATTAAAAGGGATTTTATAAGAAGTATAAATGAACATTGAACTTACCCTTGAACGTGGCCAAGAAATTCAAAAAATCTGCTAAATTATCTCCCGAATCCCTTTTCTGCGTAACTTTCTTTTTTTTGTGTGGTATTGAGTCCTTAAGTAAAACCAAAGAATTTCATTAAATAAATGTTTATAGCTTAAAACAGGAACCTGTTGACACATTCGGAAGCAAGTGGCACAGAATTATATTTTGCCTAAAAATCAACAAGGACTAATTGGAACAGAATACATTTGTACACTAGAATAAAGGCCTTTTTAAGAGCTTTTAGATGTGTGTTTTTGATGTCCTCTAAGTTTAACACTCTTATTTGTTACTCTTTGAATTTTAGCTAGGAATATAAATCAACTCAAAACAAAGTGAATGAATGAACTGATAAACATTTCAGTTATACATGGTGAGTGTTTCCAACCTAATAATATAAGGTTATAAATTACTGGAGAAATTACTTAGTTTATTTAATGGTTATGCAAAATTCTCAAAAACTATATTTGATGGACAATTTTCATAATCACTGCTGAATTTACCCCAAAAAAGACATTGAGAAACAAGTAACTTCAATGGAAGTCCATTTAATTTGGGATTAAAGAATCAACAGATTTTCTGTTGGATGAGTGGTCCTCGAGATGTGTGTTAACTTCCAAATTTTGTCAGGACTCATTGAGGACTTTATTCTCAATGGTCACAAGAAAGAATCTTTTGTTGTTTATGTTAACCCTGTATTTAAGAAGAGTCACCCTTTGATTCCACATGTTTGCTTGTACGAGGGTCGTTCATTGAGTCCTTAGGAAAAGATGATAAAAGACTTTTTTTGGGGTAATTTTTTTTATTTCTCAACATAATCTCCTTTCAGCTCTATACATTTTTCTAAACGTTTTTGAAAAATTTTCATGCCTTCCGAAAAATAGGATTTTGGAAGTTCTTCAAAATACTCATTCGTTTGCTTAATGATCTCCTCGTTGGAAGTGAACCGTCGTCCGCTAAGCCATTTTTTCTAATTTGGTAACAGGAAATAGTCACTTGGGGCCAAATCTGGTGAATAAGGTGGATTTTGCAACAATTCCATTTTTAATTCCATAATTTTGGCCATCGAAACAGCACAGGTGTGCAAACGCACATTGTTCTGATGCAAGAGGATTTTTTTCCGCTTCAAATCTGGACGTTTTTCTTTGATTTCATCGCTCAACTGGTTCAATAATGACGCATAATACGTCTCTGTTATCGTTTTTCCTTTTTCCAAGTAATCAATAAAGATGATGCTGTGTGAATTCCAAAAGACCGTGGCCATCACCTTGCCGGCCGATGCCACCGTTTTCGTCTTCTTCGGAGCCCGTTCACCCTTAAAAATCCACTGTTGTGACTGTATCTTTGTTTCTGGAGTGTAGTAATGAATCCAGGTTTCATCCACAGTTTTGTATCGACGAAGAAAATCGGCAGGATTGCGACGGAAGAGCGCCAAAATAACCTCAGAGTCGGCGTACACGATTGTGCTTATTCTACTCTGTGAGTAAACGCGGCACCCATCTTGCAGAAATTTTTTCACTGACAGTTTTTCATGCAAAATTGAAGCGACTTTATCTTGCGATATGCCTGTGGCCTCAACTATTTCGTGCACTTTAATCCATCGATCACTCAAAATCATATCGTGGATTTTGTCGATCGTTTTGGAAGTAGTCACTTCCTCTGGGCGTTCCGAACGATATTCATCTTTTGTGGATGAACGGCTACGTTTAAACTCATTCATCCAATTGTAAACAGTTGCAAACACAGGAGCAGATGCGCCATGAACTGCATCCAACTCAGCTTTGATTTCCTTCGGAGTTAAACCTTTCAAATAGTAATGTTTAATCACAGCCCAAAATTCATTTTTCTCCATTGTTATAAACAAACAAATGTTGTTCACATCAATCCTATTTTTGGACGGCATAAAAATTTTTCAAAAACGTTTAGAAAAATGTATAGAGCTGAAAGGAGATTATGTTGAGAAATAAAAAATAATTACCCCAAAAAAAAGTGTTTTTCCATCTTTTTCTAAGGACTTATTGAACGACCCTCGTAACTATGGTGAACAGTAGTTGTATCTTAAATCCACTGCTATCTATCAAGAAAATCCCATTCCTTCCAGAGTACAATGAAGGAATTCCATTTCCATATCAATAAATCCATTAATCTGAAATTGTTAATACATGATTGTTTCTTTAAGCAGGATTATCATGTTATTGAATTTTATAATTTATTACATAATCGACTGACATTGTGAAATTTGTAACTTTTTCAGAAATTGTTTATGAGGAAATAAATAATAGAGTAATCAAACTCACTCCTATTAACAAAATATTCATTCATATGAGCAATGATTTCCTGAGGGATCATGAAGTGGAGCTCGTCTCAAAGGAAAGGATCAATGCATATTTATCATGGTTTTAGAGAGTGCTTTATATTTTAAATTCAATAGTTTTCAGGTATTTTATTTAGCTCTATATGCAGTTGCAGGTTATCTCAAATTATTTCATAACATCCCTTATTTATCAATTTTAGCCTGATGTCTAAGAGATCAGATCATGTTGTACACATAAGCATTTCCAATGAGAATTCAATTAGAGGTTAATCAGGTTTAAAATCTTACAATTTACTATAATGGCAGTGATCAAAAGTGTATATCTTATTGGAGAAGTTTTAAAATAAAAGAAAACGTTATGATTAAAGTATGTTAAATAAAATTTGTTAATCTTTGTAAGAAGAATACTAAACTGAGAATTAATTTCTGACAATATTTGAAACCAGAGGAAAATGTCATTGTAGTATTTATTCTTTTGTGCAAATATGACATGTTTATGCATTATCTGAAAATGAGGATGTTGCATGTTGATAAAATTTAATATATGTGTTCTTATATGTTACAGAAAAGCAATAAGTCCAAAATACGTTGCAGCAATATTAACTTATCAATATTGTAGAAACTTCATCAATTCAAAGACAAGATTTGCCTTGTTTCCCATTTCGACATTATGAAAATAGTGGCATGGCATCCATGCAGATTTTATTTAAACTGTTTATCCTTGCATTAGTATTTTTCATCATAACTTCACTCTAGAATACGAGGATTTTGCCTAAATTTGAATTTGTGGTAGAGTTTTGGAATCTGTGATTAAGTTATAACTTTTGCCACCTAGATTTATGTAGTACCATGGTACTTAACTCCTCATAAAAAATACCATGTAAATTGGGTTCATAGATTAGATTTTATTATGATGTATGTACAATGAAGTTTAAAAAATAAAACAAAAGATTTTTACCAAAAAGTGCTGGCTACTGGAAGCAATATCCTTCAATTTTAATTTTGAGGCACAGTCTTGAGGTTATTAAAAAGAAAATAAAGTAACAAATTTAAAAAAGAATCAGGAAAAGTAATGTAAAACCTCAAAAGTGCTGAGCAGTAAAGGCTCTCAAATTTTATGTTGATGATGCCTGTGCTAGAGCAATGCATCTTCCAGCCAAAGATCAACTCAGCCAATAAAAATGAGCATCAAAGGTAAGATTTAGGTTGCAATAGACAAAACAGCACAGTACTAGCCTCTTTATCTTCACTATTAACTTTTAGGCCAATTTCCAAAATCATAATTACACAAAGAATGAGTAAATTCTTTTTTCATAAACACAAATGCAGTATTAGTTCATACAAAATAAATATCAAACTGAAAATTATAATTCTTACTATAATTATAATTATTAATGGAGATGTTGATTTATTTCATAGAATGCTCCATAAATAGTGTTGGTGATCCAGTTTTATAGGTATGACTAAACTATTCTGATATTTCCAGTTTGCCTAGCATCTAGGATATTTTGTCCAAATTAAAGTCTGTGACACATTTTCAAGTCATGCAGTAAACTTTCCCCATTTAAACGTTATACGTATCTGTTTCATCATTGCAAAGTTTATTCACTGCTGATATCCCAAGCATCACAGCAATGTTGTTTCAATGTGGTTCCAACGTTGATCACCAACACGCACAATGTTGTTTCAACGTGGAACTTCAACATTGTTTCCATGTGAGAATGATCAATTTAGTCAATCTTGTTTCAATGTGGGCCTTCCACATTGTAAACAATAATTCTTGTACATGTATACATATTTATGTAAACAAAGTTAAATTACGGTATATATTACAAAAAGGTTTGATGCATCGTTTTCATCTTCAACCTCTTTGTCACCAAAAGTAAGTTAAAGTTATGACCAATAACAATAATTCATTTAAAACTTTAATAAAAACATTTTCTATAGTATTTGTTCTTAGACTACTGGCAAGCACTTTATATTTACCTTATTAATTAGTTAACTACACCACTACTATGTGTTGAGGCTACTTTGAAAAATATAACAAAAAAATTTACTTTATTCAGTTAGAGATAACTCGCAAAAAGGAGACAACTTTCCTTAGGACTTAGGATGTAATCTATTAAAATAAAAAGGAGACAAAAACAGTTATTTTACATAAATATGACAAGTTTAATAATTATTAATAAGATGGTACATTGCAGTATTAATTAAATGTGTCATCTTCAAACTCATTTTCATCAGCAATATTATTCCTGAAAAAAAAACAAATTTGATTATAGGATAAATTTCATATACGAAATAGGATAAAGTTGAGTAAATTATTATACTTAATACCCTTAACACCTACAGTATATTATTATAAATTGTAGAGCAGGGGCGTACAAATTCAATTCAGATCTAGGAGACATCTTAAGTTGGTATGTATTAGAAATATTTATTGCTACACTGAAAGATAGTCTATCTTTATGAGAGATGTACTTAATAATATGTATACTTACACTCATATAGACTATTTCATAAGCTTCTTTAAAATATTTTTAATTTAAAGATTTAAATCAAAATGTATTTTAATCACCTACTGTAGTTTTTACATCCTATATTATTTTTACATGACTGTAATTATTACATTAACTGGTTAATTTGTGAAAATACTAAGCCAGTCCAATATCCCGCAAAACTTTCCTGAAGTTTTTAAATCATATTCCAATTCCATTAAAAATGAACTAATCGATTTAGGTCTGACTTTTAGATTATTGCAATACGTTGCTGCTCAGTGATGGATTCCTCAGGCAGTAAATGCACAGTTGCACCTGGGCCTGTCAATGACGTAGCCTTCTCTAAAAGATACCGCATTTCATAAACAAGAGTTTTAAAAGATATGCTCTATTTTTTGAACATGCTGTGATTGGACACAATTCTTGTTATCAGCAAATGAATTACAGCATCTTTCAAATGAAAACCTCACCATTCTATTTTACATAAAAACAAGTCACAAACCTTTAATTTTATCCAAAACACATGAAGTTTGAGCTTCAATATCGTAATGAGGGAGGATAATTAGTTCTGTACCCAAAAGTTGTGGAATTTCATAAAGTGAGCTAATTTTTTCTTATGCCCGCAAAACCTACATTTTCTAAAAAGCTTTGACATCCTTCTAAATGGTACTTTATGAGAAGAAAAAAATTCATAAAAAGACCAGATTTCTGTTTAGATTAACACAACAAGCCCATCGGAATAAAATGGACCTGCCTGAAGCTCAGTTCTGTACACAATACAGGCATAAGGCTCTCCACTGGTGCATTCAGGACTAGCCCCATCCTGAGCCTATATTCTGAATCTGGTGAACCTCCACTATGGGCTCGTAGAAACGCTCTGATGTGCAACTATGCAGCCAAACTCTTCTCCATGCGATCTCACCCCTGTTTTAACATTGTTTTCAAGCCAAAGCTTTTAGATGTTTTTATCAGACGACCAAGAGCCACCAAGCCTCTTGGAATAAGATTTTATATTTTTATGGAGACGACTGGATTCAGTTTTCCAGAAGTATGCCCTGAAGGTTTTCCTAGGGACCCACCGTGGACATTACCAGAGCCTGACTGTGATAACAGGTTGGCCACAGAAACAAAGTCATCAACATCTGACATATTATTCCAGCAAAGATACAAGGATATGTCTGAATTCTACGAAAGTTACACTCCTATCTTCACAGATGGCTCCAAGTCAGATGTAGGGACGGGGTGTGCACTTGTGTCCAAAGATCTAGGAACAGTGAGAGTAAAACTACACCCAATGTGTAGTATTTTTACTGCTAAGCTAGTCAGAATACAAATGGCATTATCAAATATCAATGGCAGACAAGGACGATACATGATATGCACAGATTCCATGAGTGCGCTGCACTCCATAGCTCAATTTTCCTCATTCCACCCAATACTAGTCCAGAACATACAATCCATCCTGAAGGACCTAAAAGAAAAGGGCATTAACATCACCTTTATATGGGTTCCTGGACATGCTGGAATTCCAGGAAATGAAAAGGCAGACCTGGCAGCAAAAGAGGCCATCCATAGGTGGGATATAGAATGGGATCAGGTACCAGCTCAGGATCTCAAGGGCATCCTGAGAAATACAGCTCACTCTCAATGGAGAGACTTGTGGCAAACACAAAACGGGAACAAGCTAAAATCTGCGAAAGATGGCATAACATCTTGGGGTACATCCATTAGGCGCTGTTGGAGAGAGGAAATTGCTATCACTCGTCTCAGGGTTGGGCATTGCTCTCTCACACACTCTTATTTATTCACAGAGACGAAGGATCCTCCCGTATGCCAGACCTGCAGTGAGCCATTAACAGTTGCACATCTGTTTGAAAACTGTGACAAATATCAAAATGTACGAGAGAGGTTAAGCATTCAGGGTAGCCTTAAGGACATTTAAAAAAATGACATAAGCTCGGTAGAGAAAGTAATCAAGTTTATAAGAGAGACCAAACTCATAAACCAAATATAACAACCTAACAAGAAGCTCATAGTGCTGTGGTAATTTTCTTTAGCTTTATAAAATTAAAATTAAATGTATCTATAACAGTAAATTCTACTTACATAAGGAATTTTATTTGTGTATGTGGTGCAAATAACCCTAGCTGTTGACGCACCCTCAAACCATAATACTACTACTAATCTCTAAACCGGAAGTCGAGCTTCATTCTTCAAAATTCATTTCCGGTTTTCAAAATATCTCCATAAACATGATATTTAGGTAGATACTATTAAAAATAAAAGTTTTAGACAATGTAATTTACTATAACTTTTGCTTGAAACATATTTTTGTATTACTGATTTTTAGGAGTTATTCATGAAATACTGATAAACCGGAAGTTGCTGATTATGTACTTCGTGGGCGCTCTGGGCTCTATGGGCGAAAGGCCAATTTCATCGTTTTTCATTGATCATGTCCCCAAAACCATTATCTATAATGTTTGTGACGTCAAAGATAATAATATATATATTAATCACTCATCTTCCAAGTTTAGATGGAATATAGAGTTTTAAATTACAGTCGTAGAAAAATATTTACATCTTAGATATGGAGAAGGTCATGTGCTGGCCACATCAGATTTTTTTTAATGTCAACGATGTGATTAAGATCTTGTATAGGACTCAAATGATCGTTAGTTGTCGCTAACAATAAATAGAATCCGCATTTATTTATTATGAAGCTTCATTTTTCAAGTTAATAATATAAACAAGATGATTTACACCCCAGCCTTTGGGTAAAAACACACTGGAATAGGGGAGGTAGCCTAGCTATTCGCTTGCTGCGATGTGAAGCATCAGACAATGGAGCAAAGAGCCGGAAGGATGGCACATCATTCTGGGATGAAGCACGCACACAGTCTTCTCCGGTTCTTTTGAAGTTTTGGTGAAACTATTGCTTAAATATAATCAAAAATTTTTGCATCCTTAACTCCAAATTGAACAGTAATCCTGATAACACTTATCACTAAATAACTTTTCTGAATGAAAATCTAATAAAGAGCAAAATTCAAAATTATGCTTGGGATGTTATATGTAAAAGCACAGAACCTGACTTCATTTACAATGAACTTAAACTAAAAAAAATATATTGTGAATCTAACATCATAAAGAATAAGATTAATGCAAGAAGAGCAAAGAGAGAGTGGCTGAATGAAGATATTTTGAATCTTATTAACAAGAGAGAACTTGCTTTTAAAAGGTCAAAGAATTGTCTTTCCAATAAACTACACATTCCATTATGTGAAACTGAGGGATAAAGCAGGAAAAGAAATCATGCTTGCTAAAAAAATATTATGAAAAATCATTTAAGAGATTAAAAAATAATAAAGATATGTGGAAATTAATTAACAAAGTGGCTGGAATAGGAGGCAATGTAAACAGTGAATTTGCAATTGTAAAGTGCTTAAACAAAGATATGGATACCAAAGAAGTCACATCAAAAGTTTCTAAAGTCTTCACAGATAATGTTTCTAAAATCAAGTTTTCTTGCACTAAGAATTTTCAAGTAACTGAAGAAATTGAACAAAAAAGCTGCCTTTGTATTCCTGAGGCAACACTATACAAATTAAAAAGACTTGTATTAGAAATAATTAATAGAGGACCTGGAATTGATCAGATTGGAATGAAAGACATCAATAACCATATGGTCTTATAAGAAGCAGTCAAAAATTTAATAAGTCAAAGTCTGCATAAACATACAGTACGAAATGGACTACAGACAGTTTCAAACCCATGCCTCAGGGAAAACTAATTAATGACTATTTTCATGTATGCCGATGATGCTGTTTTGGTGGCTGCGCACAAAGAATTTGATAACACTATATTCTTCATCAAAGAAGATTAAAACTAAATCTGTAAATGGTGTCATGATAATGACTTGTCAATTAATGAAAATAAAACAAAAGTCATGCATCTATTATACATAGATGCTTCTCCGGATTCATTCATGTATATAGATAGATAGGATACAAACTCACAGCCTAAACCACAAGCGTCATTGACTTGAAATTTTTACGACGTAATGGCCATAACGTGTGACTGCCAGAAAAATTGTGATTTTGATCCTCAGTGTCATGGGTTCGATTCCAGAGGGCCCCAAAGTCGCGATTTTCTCCATAAGAATACATGGCGGGGATTTTCGAAAATTTTTTTGAGGCACTTCCCGGAAAAGTAGAGAGTTGAAATTCAAGGGATCGCTAGAAGCTGTGCAACTCCAACGTAAATCAGAAAGACATTGCCGAATATGGTCCATGGTTCGATGCTAGGTCGGGGCAATAATCGGCCGTTTAAAATGCATTGCGGCGATTTTGAAAAATGTTTTTGGATCCTTTCCCAATAACATGGATACTTGAAACTCGGCACGTCGATAGATATCATAAATATATTTCGTAATCAAATTTTACATGTTTGCTGATGGTCCTTGGTTCGATCCCAGAGGACCATTTGCACTTCTCTATGCATTCCTTACGAAGATAACGGAAACAAAATTTAGGTACTTCCCGGCATGCTATCGACTTCAAACTTTGCAAGATACAAGAAAAAGTCTTTACAAATCAAACTTTGCATTCACAGCTGACAATATGTCCTGGGTTCGACACCAGGTGTCTCTGCAATCAGAAGTTGATCCGATTTTTAGGAATTATTTGGAAACCTTTCAAATTTTCAATTAGGAATTATTTGGAAACAATTATATAGAAACTTGAAATTCTGCATATAGATAGAGATCATAAATAACTTTCAAAAACATCTTTTAGATTTCCAAGATCGTCCTTGGTTCGAATCCAGAGAGCCATTTATATTCGTGATAATTAGAACGTCTTTTGAGGCAGTTGTAGCCAATATTTCTGCTTGAATTTTCACACATGGTTAGAGATGATGATCTTCTATTGTGCTGCATAGTTAGTTCACCAGTAAGACCCCGGTTTGATGCCAGACGATGAAATTTTAGCGAATTTTAAGAAAAATTTCAATCCTATTTTTTTTCTTTTGAGGAGTGTTCCGATATGATGCCCATATGAAATTAGTATTGCCGATCTGCTTGCAGTATGCAAGCTACATTTTACTCGTATAAACAACAGACAGACAAGACCACACAGTTCCTGGGTTCGATACAAGAGCATATTAAAATTTCTCACATAAGGAATATAAGGGAAAAGTAGGACGTCGTTTGAGGCAGTTGCACCTAATATTTCTGCTTGAATTTTCACACATAATTGGAGATATTGATCTTCTGTTGTGCTGCTTAGAAGGTATAGCCAGGAAGACCCAGGTTCGATGCTGGGCGGTAAATATATCTCCCATTTAAAATACATTGGGGTAGTTTTTCATTCTTTTCTTGATTCACTTATCGAAATGATAGGAAGTTCTTGCTCTGCTAATAGATGTGCATTAAGACTCCGTTGAAGAATAAATTTAGACAAAACCATACTTTTCCTGGGTTCGATACCAGAGCACATTAAAATTTCTCACATAAGGAATACAAGGGAAAAGTAGGATGTCGTTTGAAGCAGTTGCACCAAATATTTCTGCTTAAATTTTCACACATAGTTAGAGATGGTGATGAGCATTGCCTTGATAGCTTGTTTTAGTACTGATAAGGGAAGATTGACCCCAGAACATAATGCCATATGAGAGCTGCGAATGGATCTTGACATGATATAATACTTTCAGAGTCTATTGATATGATAGTTGCATTCTTTTGATCATAGAAATGGCTGTTGACAGATTGGATATTGATGTGGTTTGGCCAGTCTAAGACATCATTAATGTACAAAAAACAATAAATTTACAGCTATTGGCATGGTTAACTGAAAAATTCCTTACTTTGAGGAGGATTATGGTTCCGACAATTTTAGGTGACATATTGATGTCTATTAATAAGAAAAGAATTACCATTGATGCGAGAAGATACAAGCATATTGCTTAAAATTTCATGGTCAATATGGTCAAAGGTTTTCCTAAGATTATAAAAAAATGATATTCAAAGCTGCTTTTTATTGAGAGTAAGATGACTTTGATTTATGAGCTGGAAGGCAGCATTAGAAGTGGATTTTGAATTATGGAAGCCATGTTGACTCTCTGAGAGTAAATTAAAAGATTTCAAATACCATTTGGAGAATAATTGTTCAAGTAATTTTTAACTGGCTGAAAGGACTGATATTGTTCTATAGTTGTCGGAGTGAGATAGATTGCCTTTTTTGGAGATACTCGGGCAAGTTTTTGTTTAGTAGGAAAGCACCCTCTACTAAATAACAAATTGGTAATATCAGAGAGAGCAGATTTATTACCACAAGTTTAGATTATAGGCATTGGTACCTGATCAGGACCAGAAGAAAGTTTTTCGTGAAGGAATTAATGATGCTAAGAATTTCAGTACATACAGTAGAAGCTCACTTATGAAACTTTCATCGGACAACTAAGAAAAGTTTCATAAGTGAGGAAGTTTCACATCTGAGGTTTCAAAGAATGGGAATACAAAACCCTATCTAAATGATATTTATCAAATAAAATATGACATACCTATCTAACAATTCTTGGGAGAAATTTTTAAAATTTAAGTATCTATAAGTAGAAGCTGGATAGGAGAGCGATTCCCAACTCATTTTCCAAAGGCTCTCTTTCTTCTTGCAAAGATAAAAAATATGGATACGTATGATAGGGAAACCCTGCAGGGAGCAAAAATATACTACACCAACTTCTCGTGCAAAAAATTATCATTTTTTAATATCAGCTTAAGGCATGTACAGAGTTGTGTTAAAACCTAATTTAAAAAAAAAACAATTTGTTATTACAGTCTGTTTCGCTGAGGCCACTTGAGATTTAAAGACATGTTTTTCTAATTGAATAAAATTGTTCATCATTACATCACCCATTTCATTTGAAATTAAATTTTTTTGGATAGTGTAAAGTGCCTCAAAGGCATGAGCAAAGGTTGGACTAACATGCTCCTCTTCATCAACATCATCCTCTCCAATAGCATTGTCTTCCCTTTGCTGATGGTCGTTGATGATATCTTCTATGTCTCTTACTTCAGTTGTAATGATTGCATCATCTGCACCAACAAATTCACTGAATTCAATTCCTTCTGCTTCTGGCAGTAAGTGCCATTCACCAAAATCTTCATCTTCAATCACCGCAGGTACTTGATCATCATCACCTTTTTCACAGAAACCTGCATTCCTGAAACAATTAATGATTGTGTCCAACCCAACCTTGTTCCATGAAACAGAGATGAAATGTAATGCATCCTGTACACTGCATTTGTAATCACTTTTTCTTTCAATGCAAACCAATGCTTTTCTAACCAGCATCCTTTTATAGTGAGCCTTGAAACTTCTGATTATCCCTAAGTCCAATGGCTGGAGCTCACTTGTGCAATTGGCTGGCAAGAAAAGCAATCTTATATTTCTTAAAACAATATCAGGTGGGTGAGCAGGGCACTGGTCCACTACTAGTAAAATTATTCTATTGAAACAGCCCATTCTCGCATCCATTTCATTTAAAAACTCTGTGAATAGATCTGTTGTAATCCATGCCTTTTTATTGCTTTTGTATTGACAAGGGAAATACTTAATGTTCTTGAAACAGCGTGGTTTTGCTGCCTTACCTACAACAAAAGGTTTTAGTTTTTCCGTGCCACTGCAGTTTATGCAGAGCAAAACTGCAAGTCGCTGCTTACTATACTTGCCCCCATGGCATGGCTCTCCTTTCATTGACAAAGTTTTATTTGGTAGTAAATTAAAAAATAACCCTCTCTCATCAGCATTAAAAATATCCTTTGGATCATATTCTTCTATTATGGATTTCAAGTGAGATTTCCAGTCTTCCACAATATCACTAGAAACAGATCCACTTTCACCTGTGATGGACCTGGGGAAGGACGGAAGAAACTCACAATTAATTCACTTCAATGTGGCTTGAAAATTTGGACTAACGTGAGGATAGGAAAGAATGATTTATTGTAAACAGGCCACAGGCCTACCTGCAAACCAAGCCATGACGTTTCTTCATCTTCTCAATCCATCCATTCGATGCCTTAAAATCTTCTATGCCAAGACGTGTTGCACATGCCAACGCCTTTTCTTTATGGGAAACTCCATCCACCGGAACATTTTCGGCCCTTGCTTGTTTAAACCAGGAAATTACAATATTTTCCATCTCTTGGTATTTACTATTTTGTATACGAGACCGTTTTGCAGACTCCCTCCCGCAGCACTGCTCAGCACGTAATATGCTTTCTCTGTTCCTCAACACAGTCTTTAAAGTCGACTCTGGAAGGGAGAGTTCCTTTGCGATTTCTTTTTTCTTTCTGTGGGAATTTTTTTCATAAAATCTAATAATCTCTACTTTTTCCTTCAAAGAAAGAAACTTCCTCCTAGCTCCTGGTGCCGTTTTTATGAGTTTCTATGCGTTCAACACGTTCTAAGATTCACAGTTCTCACTAGCTGGAGTCTTCGGACAAATGGCTTTCCCGCACAGCGATCGCAATGCTTTCGTTCAGCAATAGTCAGGAGGGACGAGGTTGTCTGACGCCGCACCGGCAGCTGCGAGTTCTGTGGCGACGGTTTGTAGCGTTGCGTTTGTCTGTGGCGAGTTCAATGGTGACAGTACAAACTACAATAATGGCACGTTATAACCTTTATGTATGCTCATTATGTAATTTAACCCGGTGGAACTCGCGTTGAGCCTGTTGGGCTCACCTAAAATTTATTACCATAATATTTTCCGTTGATAGGTCACTATGGCGCTGAGATTCAATGTCCCTTTTCCTTACGCTTTTAATAGCGTTTTACGTTTACAATATATCTTGTTCAATCACTCGCCAGGCTGGAGTAGGATATTTTGTTTCACATGCGCGCGGTCCGAGCCTCGTGAGGCTCGACGCGAGTGATCGCGTTACTCTTATAGATTCGCTTTCTTAGAATTTTCTTTAACACTTAATGTGTTTGTTGACACAATGTATGTCATTGTAGCCAGTTTTATAGACCTTTGTTTTCTCCTCACAACTCTGCGTACTATTTCCCGCCGCCGCGGCGTGCCGTCCGCAAGTTTAGGGAATTAGGAACACCAAGCTACCGTCAATAGTGGAGGCATTTTAGGCAAGAAAAGGCTCAACTTATCCTTTTTGGTTTATCAAGCTGAAAATTGGTGGAGATGTTCTTTGAACAGCCAAAAGCAAAATCCCGAAAATCCCAAAAAATCCCAATTGGGCAACATGCCTAAATATTTAAACAAAAGTCGCCATCTTGGATTTTCGACCTTGCATCATATTGAACGGTATATCTCCGTATCTAATGGTGATAAAGACACACGGTTTGATTTAAACTACTTACTAAAGTGTAAACTAGACCCATGGCATTTTATATTGAAAGAAAAATGAGTAAATATAAAGCTACACACGAAAAAAAACTCGTCTTAGGGTAGCTTCAACGGGAAAATCAGCGTTAAATGTCGATTTTCGACCTTTTATTATCATTAAATCAAAAAATATATCGAAATAAAAGTTGTATAACACATCAAAAGGCTTCAGAATGTTTTATTATAATCTCCGTAATCCAAAAATTGTAGCTTCTACGAAGCGCCAAACACGTTCGCACACTCGGTAGATGACCTCTAACGCGGAGCGCCAATGTGCGAGTATCCATCAAAACACCTATTATAATGCCGGAAAGTATATTCTTATTCCTATATTCCTTATATCCTTATGTTATATTATATGCTATTGAATTGCTATGACTATAATATAACTATTCAAAGAATTAACCAAATATTTTCCCAAATGGAAAACTAACGAAAATGATTTATAAAAATAAGGCAATAATATAAAAGGATAAAAAATTACAAGCTAACGACTATAAAGTGGAAATATAACCGGAAGAATTAATACTATCGAAGGAAAATAATATAAAACCTTTCTAAACACTAACAACAATAAACCAAGCTTTTAGTTTCATTATTTGGCATTTATTCGTTTTTTTAAGTTCCTAGAGTGACTTTGTGCGTAGTTCTTAGCGTTCCTTTAAGTTTTGAATGACTAGTGTAGGCTTGGGTTTGTGACTTGTAAGTGCTGCGTTACTGTATGTTTCTTTGTGGTGTGGGTGTCATTCACGTAAAAGCATGGCTACTTCAGTGGAGGTTGTTTGTTCTATTTGCAAAAGCGTGGTTTTGGACAATGAAGAAACGGCTGTGGTAACGATCCGGTCTTTGATTTTGGTATGGTTCGGATCCGAACGATTTAGATGAAATGAATGAGGAAGAAGAAGACGACATTACTCCGCATTTCGATATCTTACCTCATTCTCGCCAAATTGAAAACTCGCCCGAGGATGCAAACATCAAGAAAAACATTCGTCTAAATTAATGGGGTATCTTTCCTTTTATTAAATATTATCTAACTAAGTTATAATTATTAAACGCTTAAATATTTTATTAGTAAAATTATTTACTTGTAGGAATAAGAATATACTTTCCGGCATTATAATCGGTGTTTTGATGGATACTCGCACATTGGCGCTCCGCGTTAGTGGTCATCTACCGAGTGTGCGAACGTGTTTGGCGCTTCGTAGACTGTAAACCATTTCTGTTGCCAAAGCGTTGCAGCAACGTCTCACTTCAACCAACAGGGCATTGTGACAACGTTGTGGCAATGTCTCAAAAGCTTCCAAACGTCCTCTCTACAACGTTGTGGCAACATAATTGCAACGTTCTACAATTTTTGGATTACGGAGATTATAATAAAACATTCTGAAGCCTTTTGATGTGTTATACAACTTTTAATTCGATATATTTTTTGATTTAATGATAATAAAAGGTCGAAAATCGACATTTAACGCTGATTTTCCCGTTGAAGCTACCCTAAGACGAGTTTTTTTTCGTGTGTAGCTTTATATTTACTCATTTTTCTTTCAATATAAAATGCCATGGGTCTAGTTTACACTTTAGTAAGTAGTTTAAATCAAACCGTGTGTCTTTATCACCATTAGATACGGAGATATACCGTTCAATATGATGCAAGGTCGAAAATCCAAGATGGCGACTTTTGTTTAAATATTTAGGCATGTTGCCCAATTGGGATTTTTTGGGATTTTTGGGATTTTGCTTTTGGCTGTTCAAAGAACATCTCCACCAATTTTCAGCTTGATAAACCAAAAAGGATAAGTTGAACCTATTCTGCCTCCACTACAAGGCAACCAGCACGTCCTCACGCAAAACGCAGCCACGGAAGCAGGGTTCTTGGAAACCATGTCCGTCTCTCCGTAGATCAGTTTGCTCACTAAGGAAGTCGCACATGTGAGGAATTGCTTTTCATGGGACTGGAAAAAAACGGTTCATAACGGAGTTCGTCGTATAAATGAAAAGTTTCATAAGGGAGGTTGGAAATGCATAGGGTCTTATGGGGTTTTCTACCGGACCAAACAAAATCGGTGTATAAATGAGGTCGTCGTATACAAGAGGGTCGTATATCCGAGGTTCTACTGTATATTACAATAATTTTCACATCTACAATAATATTACAAAACTTGTGCAATTCCACACTACAAATTATTAGTACTACACATTCCATATTTACAAATCATGCATATAGTGTGGAATTGTACAAGTGTTATTGTTTTGTATGATGGAATTCCACCACTGGAGGTATCATTGAAGCAGTTCAATTTTATTAATGAGAAGACTCCTTTTTATTCATAGTCAATTTGTAAATCATTTGATTAAAATATTTTAGTTCTTCATAATCTAGTTACAAAATAAAAATAACATTCTTGATACAAACAGCCACACATCTATGATTGAGCCAAGCAACATTAAAGGGTGAATTTAGTTATGTAGTATATATTTACTGCCACATCTTTGTTGTCTCTTTGAGATTATGATGTTGTCCCAACACATTAACTGATATAACTAAACATTTTCTTTCAAAGGAATAAATGCATCTCTTACTTTACTCTCTGTGTGCCTAAACTATGACACTCCAATCCTTTTCTGCTTGCAAGTAGCTTTTTACTCATGACTGGAGCAAATTAAAGATGTAGAATCTGAATTATCCAATTATTTGAAATCCATTTACTGTGATGTAGAGTTTCATAGATGATATTCCTAATCTATTGGTGATGTATGGCTAATGTCCTTTGGGTACTTGGTACTTAACTCCTCATAAAAAATACCATATAAATTGGGTTCATAGATTAGATTTTATTATGATGTATGTACAAAGAAGTTTAAAAAATAAAACAAAAGATTTTTATCAAAGAGTACTGGCTACTGGAGGCAAAATCCTTCAATTTTAATTTTGAGGCACCGTTTTGAGGTTATAAAAAAGAAAATAATGTAAAACATCAAAAGTGCTAAGCAGTAAAGGCTCTCAAATTCTATGTTGATGATGCCTGTGCTAGAGCAATGCATCTTCCAGCCAAAGATCAACTCAGCCAATAAAAATGAGCATCAAAGGTAAAGTTTAGGTTTCAATAGACAAAACAGCACAGTACTTTACCTTCACTATAAACTTTTAGGCCAATTTCCAAAATCATAATTATACTAAGAATGAGTAAATGCTTTTTTCATAAACACAAATGCAGTATTAGTTCATACAAAATAAATATCAAACTGAAAATTATAATTCTTACTATAATTATAATTATTAATGGAGATGTTGATTTATTTCATAGATTGTTCCGTTAATATGGTTGGTGAGCCAGTTTTATAGGTATGACTAAACTATTCTGATATTTCCAGTTTGCCTAGCATCTAGGATATTTTGTCCAAATTAAAGTCTGTGACACATTTTCAAGTTATGCTGTAAACTTTCCTCATTTCAACGTTATACGTATCTGTTTCATCATTGCAAAGTTTATTCACTGCTGATATTTACAAATCATACAATTTGTGGGTGGCATTGAGATAAGATACATGTATTGCCTATGCCATTAAGTTCTGATGCATTTTCCAATAGATGAAACTTCTATACTGAATTAATGTACTTATTATCATTATTTAAAAAAATAGTGTGCCATTTTAATTCTGCCTGATTCCTTGCCGCTTTTCAAAAAGTATAAAATGTCATCATAATTTTTCGACTGGGCTAGAGTTTTTAATCTTTCATTTTTTTAAAGATTCTCTACAGAGCATGGAATGGAAAACTAGTAGTTCTGCCTAAAAGTATCCTTAATTTAACAAGTAGATCTTTTTCATGCTAGATATATCCAGCCAAATAAATTAATAAAATTTTTATTTATTGTTGAATGCATAATTTCGTCTTTAAAGACCCTTTATTATCATACAAAATCACCAACTCAAAGGCTGGTAGAATATTCAAACCCTGTTGACTGTCAAAAGCTTTTGATTGGAAATTAAGTTAGAATTATTGTGTAATTTATATATTGGATTCATAGATGAATAATTTCAACTGTTTATCTTAATCATTAGATCAATTAAATTAACCAATAGCACAAATGGAGGAATATCCTCTTGAACCAAGGATACTTAGGTCTTCAAAATGAGTTGGAAGGGCTGTAATAATAGTAATAATATCATTTATTTGCCAAGGGACAAGTATTAAATATACATTGTATATGGCATGTCAAAATAAAAATACAGAATATATGCATACACAAGAAAAAAAATAAGTAATTAAACAGGTACAAAATATTTAGCTATACAACAGAACAAGTGAACAGAAAAAGTTACATTGACAGATATTCATTAATAGAGTAGAAACGATGGGACAGTAAAAAATCTTTTAGATTGTGTTTAAATAACATGAATCCCATAGGGGTTTTAAGCACATTGGGAAGTTTGTTAAATAGACGTAGGCCCATGGATTTAAAGCCACAAGCAGTTTTCTTAGTACAGACAAAGGGGATGTGCAAATTATTAAGTTGGCGGGTACCGTGGCTGTGTAGGATAGAATTTTGGTCAAATTCATGAAAATTATTCTTAAAAGAGTAGGACAGTAAAAATATACAAACTAGACATAGTTAAAAGGCAAAGGGATTTAAACAAGGGGCGGTAAGGAGTACGACTCATTAAACAAATGGCTCTCTTTTGAATTCTAAAAACAGTCAATGCTTGGGGTGAAGCCCCCCAATAAAGAATGCTGTAGAGCAAGTGAGTATAAAATTCAACATAGTACAGAAGAACTAGAACATCTAAAGACACAGTCGAACTTATAGACCTAATAAGATAACAGACTGAGCTTAGTTTAGCAGCAAGATTGCTAATATGACTTTCCCATGATAAGTGAGCATCAAGAGTCACACCCAGAAACTTCATATTGTAACTTGTGACATACACACACCATCAAGGTCTATATTAGCCAACCACTTAGTTTTATAATATTTGAGAAGAAGATAAATTGAGATTAAAGACTAAGTTTGTTAATTAATGTATTATTATATGCACATCACTGCAAGTAGATGCCTTACCTGGTGGCAGTTTTAACAATTTAGAAATGCAATTTACTTTACACACACAGTCAAAATTACATATACAGTAGAACCCCGTTTTTACGAACCTCGATTTTACGAAGTGACACAGTTTTACGAACCATTCCGCCGGTCCCGATCTTTGTACATGTAAAATGACCTCGGTTTTACGTAAAACCTCGATTTCATGTTTTACGAAGTGAGAAGCCGGTCCCTAGGAGTGACTGAACCCCGGTTTTACGAAGTATTTGAAATGGTTTTGTCGCACTGAGCTCAATACAATGGGATGACGATCGCCGTAAACAGGAGCAGCTGAATCCAGATCGTCTATGTTGGGAAGACCCTCATCCCATGTTTTTAGATGGGAAAATCTGAAAATTTCGTGGAATACAAACATTTTGATTACAGTTTTCGCGAAAAATTATAGCTTATAAGACGTAACCGTGCTCTTTCTTTCTTCATCAAGCTTTTGGTAATATCGCGAATCCGCGACGTGGGATCGTATAGATCAACAGTTTCCAGGAGTTTAACTCTGTGTAAACTCTCAGTAAAGTTTCTATTTGGACGAGAGATTGAGAAAATAAAGCATGATAAAAATTTGTTTTCGACTTGGGTAGTTTTGGGCTCAGGTCTTGGCTGCTAAATTGGAGTGCGACTATTTAAAATCTCAAGGCTGCTGCAGGGATTTCGGATTTATAATTGGTTAGCAAAAAAAATGGAAAAATAATGGTTGGATGGTGGACACCCGGAAAAATGTTTGTCTCCAAGCGATGGAAAGTCGCGCGCGTTCAGTCAGAATCACTCTCTGCGCGAGGTGGCCTGTGTTGTGATATCCTGTGAGCCTAATAGTAAAATGATGGATAAAACATCGCTGACCAAGAAAAAGAGGAAGTCCCTGATTTTGGTCACCAAAATGTCAATTATCAAGGAAGTACGTGATCGCGGGCAGACAAAAACAGAAATTGCTCGGAAGTATGGCATTCCTTTACCTACATTGGCAGCAATCGTCAATTCAAGTGAAAAAATTTTGAGTCACGCAACAGCATCATTAAAAACAAAGTACGTCTCATCGTCACAATTTGATCAACTGATAGGCAACTGCAAATTTTTTTTTAAGTGTCGTGCGTGCAAATTGCCTATAAGTGGACCAATTCTGAAGGAGAAGGCTCAGGTTTTGGCACTTAAACTGAAGTGCGACAACTTTAAAACCTCAAATGGGCGGCTTGATAGATTCAAGAAAAGATACGGAATCACTTCAATGAAAATCTGTGGAGAAGAAGCTAACGTCAACACAAAAGACGTTGAGCAGTGGCGTGAAATAAACGATGGCATTGTGTCTAAATATTTCCCTCGAGATATATACAACCTGGATGAAACAAGTTTGTTTTTCAAGGCATTACCTGACTCCACCCTCGGGACCCGTGGTGAGAAATGTCGCGGAGGTAAAAAATCTAAGGATAGGGTTACAGTAATGCTGATATGTAACCAAGATGGATCCGAAAAGTTGAAACCAGTTGTGATTGCAAAATCAAGAGCTCCGCGTTGCTTCAAGAACGTGAAAAATTTTCCTGTATTGTATGAAAGTAATAAAAAAGCATGGATGACGACGGACATTTTTTAGAAGCAAATTATCTTCTTGCAGAGGAAAAGCGCACGAAAGAATCGCAATATTCTACTTCTTGTAGATAATGCCCCAGTTCATAAAATAGGCGGACTAGTGCTACCAAACGTCAAAGTACTTTTTTTGAGTCCAAATAGCACCAAGATTCAACCGCTGGATATGGGAATAATTTACACCTTTAAAGTCCACTACCGAAGATTTCTCGTCCAGCACTATCTTCGGACGCTTGGTATATTTCTTGGTCTATTTCTTTTCTATCATTTTGTGTATAAAAAATACCTACTTGTCGTCGCAAAGGATATATATTATATTTATATCCTTTGCGACCTCCATATTTTCGCTGGAATTATTTAATATTAGCAATATAATAGCCGCCGCAACCCCATCGCAGAACTTTGGTAGCCTTTTACTTGAAAGTAGCATTCCTGTGGAACTTCTTCGTTGCAGCTGTCATAGAAATTAGTTTAATTAAAGAATACTAAATTTGTAGTAATGCGTTACGATTACTTCAATTTTGATGCATTTTCAATACGTAATTTATTAATTAAAAGCGTTTTACGTCGTTAGGTAAGAATTTGCGATCGCGACTTGTGGTTTGTCACGCGACAAGATCGTTTTAAGTACCCGCGAGAAAGTAATTCTCGAAAATCACCGCTAAACGTCAGCGTATTAGAACGCATTTAAAAAAAGAGGGAGTTTCAAATTAACTTAAGTAAAGTTCTTAAATTACTTAAAATATTTACGAGCTAGTTTACTGGAATTCATGGCTGTGAGTTTCATTCACTTTGACATAAATGAGTCTCCTAGGCTTTGAAATAAGGTCTATGCTATAAAGAGAATCAGTATAATCGTAGTCTAATTTTAAAATCCTTTCAATTTGAAGCAAATATACTGCATATTGGCTCCTGGAGATCCATGTGGGTAACGCTCGTGACTCATGAGGAATCAGTTCTGATTTCAAATCCTGGTGGGAGCACATGGGCAAAATGACCTAAGCTGTCAAAGCGCTTACTACTACTACTGCTTCTACTATAGTGCACACAGAGAATTTTCTTCCTGAGAATGAGCTTGTGACTCTTATTTGTGACAGAAATTAGTTTGACTTCATCCTCATAATTATTTGACAAGTTTGGACCTGCAAAGTTTTGCTATCTATAAGCAGAGCTTTAGTACGCATACATTAGTTGCATATCAAGCCTCTGATGTGCAAGATGTGCCTCCATGGACATTGCTCCATGCTGTGCGAGGAATTGCCAGAGCATGGGACAGTGTCACTGCAAACACTATTTCCAACTGCTGGAGATCAGCTGGTTTTGGTGACACATCAATTATAGAGACAGAGGAGTTAGTGGAGGTTCCCACACTACAGGACCTCCTTAGTAAAGAAATGGCACACCTAAATCAATACATCCCAGATGCATCCTCTCATGCTGAGTCATATGTCAAGTATGTGATGATGTATAACTGCAGTGAATTTAGTGAAGACGAAGAAGATTAGGATGAATTGAACTTAGATATCTCTTCTACAAGCTATGAATATGATCCAGAAGCACCTTCCCCCCTACAAGGGATGAATTAAGACACTCCATAAAAGTGCTTCACAATTTTCAAATGTTTACTGATGGTGTACCTGATTCATTCAACTATTACCTTTCAGGTATTAACTGATTAAATGAGAAAATCACCTCATCTTTCATTGAAGCTTCCAAAAAACAAAAAAAATAATTTATGATTATTTTAAAAAGTAATAAGTTTAGAATTTTTTTCTGTTGTATTAAACATTAAACTGGATGTATAATTCATTTTATTGAAATATTACCTTCCTTTCAATCCCATTTAACTTTATGCACTGTGTTACTGAACCTGGATTGGTATTGTAGAGATTCCCATTGCTTGAAAGAAAACCTCAAATTTACAAAGCCCAAATTTTACAAAGCGCAAATTTTTGGGTCCCTTCAACTTCGTAAAATTGAGGTTCTACTGTAATTTCAAAAAGAATGGTTACCAGCAATGAGGGGTACATGCATCTCTCTGGAATTTGCCCCAAAGGTAGGGAAACCCCTCAGAAAACCTATCTTAGGCAGTTATAATCAACCTTTCAAGTAAGAAACTATATTTTAAATTCAATAGTTTCCCAGATATTTTATTTAGCTCTATATGCAGTTGCAGGTTATCTCAAATTATTTCATAACATCCCTTATTTATCAATTTTAGCCTGATGTCCAAGAGATCAGATCATGTTGTACACATAAGCATTTCCAATGAGAATTCAATTAGAGGTTAATCAGGTTTAAAACCTTACAATTTACTGTAATGGCAGTGATCAAAAGCGTTTATCTTATTGGAGAAGTTTTAAAATAAAAGACAACATTATCATTAAAGTATGTTAAATAAAATTTGTTATTCTTTGTAAGAAGAATACTAAACTGAGTATTAATTTCTGGCAATATTTGAAACCAGAGGAAAATGTCATTGCAGTATTTATTCTTTTGTGCAAATATGAAATGTTTATGCATTTTCTGAAAATGAGGATGGTGCATATTGATAAAATTTAATATATGTGTTCTGATATGTTACAGAAAAGCTACAAGTCCAAAATACCTTGTAGCAATATTAACTTATCTATATTGTAGAAACTTCATCAATTCAAACACAAGATTTGCCTTGTTTCCCATTTCGGCATAATGAAAATAGTGGCATGGCATCCATGCAGATTTTATTTAAACTGTTTATCCTTGCATTAGTATTTTTCATTATAACTTCACTCTAGAATTTGAGGATTTTGCCTAAATTTGAATTTGTGGTAGAGTTTTGGAATCTGTGATTAAGTTATAACTCTTGCCACCTAGATTTATGTAGAGTTAGTAGCGTCAGTACCATACACTAAATCCAATTGAAGTGAATTAAATTCTGGAAGAGGTTATTTAAACAACACTCTGTCCCGTACAAAAACAACCCAATATTATTTGAAAATGCTAAAACTGTATTGCTGTACATTATTTGTTTGTTTTATTGAATGGGATTCCTTTAAGTACTACAACCTTGTAGCTAATTCATTTTGGGTTGATTAGCAGTATGCTGTAAGGAAAGATTTGGTAAGGATTTTGGAATTGGAATCAAACAGGAAATATAGGAGAAAATTAGTTAAGCCTGATAGCATGGACAAATATTTTAAATAGACTTGGTTCAAGGGGACTCTTTTTTGGCCAATTCAAATCATTTTTTTTATTAATTAACTACCATATATGCCAGTGTATAAGTCCATCCCTAAAATATCGAGGTGAATTTCAGGTTTTAGCCTATGTTCATCGTATAAGTCGATCCAAAAAATAAGGCAACACCACTACCCCCAGCAAGGGCGTCGCCAGCCACTGGGCTAGGGGGGGGCAAGCTGCCAGATAAAATGAAAAATGCCTAACTTACAGGGGCTAGTTTATTCATGCCCGCTTCTTACTACAAATACGTCAAATCTTTCAAAAACTAAATGCATTGGAAAATAGAGGAGTTTAACGCTTATATGGCAAACTCATTAAACTTTCCAAGATAGTAGTTTACATAAGCAAACTATTGGAAAATCATCATAAGTTTTGTTTGGATTTCTAGTTTGGATACGTCCAATAACTATTAAAAAGTCATTTTTTTCGATGCGAAAGTATTTTGATGCTGCAGACATATACTTCCCGAGTCTTTGAGAGTTCTTTCTTCCAAGAGGTTGCCAAGCGCGAAAAGGATAAAATAGTCGCCAGGGGGGGGCAGGGGGGGGCTGCTGCCCCCCCTGGCGACGCCCATGACCCCCAGCTCTATTTTATGGGAAGTAAGACTATTTCAAGTATACTGTTTTAATCGTTGGTATAACTCAGGCTACTAAAATAAATATGCGCCATAAAAACAAACACAAAATTATTAAATTTTAGCCTAACAGTCGGGATAACCTAGTCAAATTTGGACTCGTTTTGAAGAGCATAGCGAGACCTTTCCATATTTGGAACAAAAATTCTACTATTGTCAGAAAATTACATTACAACATAATGATAGGAAGTTTTCGCTTAGCAAGAAGATGTATATTAAGACTCGGTTTAAGAAAAACATTTAGATACGACCATACTGTTCCTGGGTTCGATGCCAGAGCACATCAACTTTTCTCTCATAAGCAATGTATGTAATATAATAATGATATTGAAAGAATAAAATAAGAATAAATATTGAAATATCTTGCTTAGATCTTCAAAACGAACCCAAAGTCGACTAGTTTTTATGGAATTTGTTTTTTTTTTCAAATTCGATTTTTTGTTCAAAATATGGAAATATCTTGTTTTTCGAATGTTAATTAAAATAGAGCAAAAAAACTGAAAAATTTCGAAAAAATGCCCAATTTTTGCTTTACTCCTTTATTTGCTAACAATAGTGGCTGCAGTTTGCTAACAAAATACAGCCAAAAAATTCAAAAAATGCCCATTTTTCGCCGATTTTTCCTTAATTTGCTATCTTGAGGGAAATTGGAACTTTTGTTTATAAACTCATCCACTAATGCCATCTCTGGAGGAAAATTGGAACTTTTGTTTATAAACTTCTACCCTAATGCCATCTCTTGAGGGAAATTGGAAGTTTGGTTTATAAACTTCCTCATTAATGCCATCTCTTGAGGGAAATTGGAACTTTTGTTTATAAACTTCGCCTCTAGTGTAATATCTTGAGGAAAATCGGAACTTTTGTTTTTACAATCTTCGCCGCTAGTGCCATCTCTCGAGGAAAATTGGAACTTTTGTTTATAAACTTCGCCACTATTGCCATTTCTTGAGGAAAATTGGAACTTTTGTTTACAATCTTTGCCGCTTATGCCTTCTCTCGAGGGAAATTGGTACTTTCGTTATGAAACATTAACATTAAAGCTGCATATCCAGAAAAATGTGAAATTTTTTTAACTGAAAAATAAAAATATCCCTAAGTTAACTGTAACATTACCATAAGTTGAGATATAATTCAGTATCATACTCCTTAAAAGGACATTATAATACCGGGCCTAAGGCCCGGTATTATAATGTCCGTTTAAATCTTCCTTTCAACTAATGTGCACATTAAGTTAAAGTGGGCATTAAGTGGTAGGGGTGTATTATAAAACTGTTTACACCTCTGTTTAGTTACAAACCACTTTAATTAATGGATGGCTTGCCTGAGAATAATCTTCATACCCTTATTTTTGAGCGATGATAGGAGATTTGTTTTAACAATGTCGCATCGTAATACGGCGCGGACGGTATTTGGATGGATGGATTTTTTCTCCCTGCAGAGAAAGGTAACATAGAAGGACTACCTATGCGGTGTTGCCGTTCTGCAAGTAGCGGTAGCGCTGGTGTCGCACTATTTTCGCGCTATTGTCGAGAAACGCGGTAACGGGCTCTAGATCTGATGAGCCACTTCCGGGTCTATCTCTGCATTGGGAAGTTGCGTTGTTTCTTCCGCTGAATCTCTTGGTGGATCTCAATATCGAAATTGATGTATAAATCACGAAGTGTATCACAAACAATGGTATATATCTTCGTTTTCATTATGGAATACACGACTGCAATGGAAATGTTAACATTTGAGTCATATTTGTTGAAGGAAGAGAAGGGCAACATTGTGGCATACCTAACAAACTCAATGTTAAATACGATGAATTCATTATTATTGACGTGTGGAATTCTGGTTTATCCATTTAGTTTTGAATAACTAATTGGGACTCTTCGTTTTGAAATAACAACAGTTCATTTGCACGAAGTATTAACACAAATAAACATGGTAAACCATTTGTGATTATATATTGTTATTTGTATCGATAGCTGTTTAGCCCAAGAAAAATTTCCTGAAAAATTGAAAGTAACAAAAAAGCTGATATGAACTTCCTGGAATATTATATGTTATCCCAGTAATTTTAAAACATTTTGAAAGAGTTATAAAAAAACGTTTAAATTTTTAGAAGATAATAATATTATTTCCTCTGTGCAGTATGGTTTTTTTGGAGGGAAATCAGCTTCTGATGCTTTAAACACCTTGAGTTCTGGTGCCAATTTTGCTTTTGAATGTCATTGCAATATGAAAATTACTCTATGTGATTTAAGTAAGGCTTTTGATTGTGTAATACATGTAATACTCTTTGACAAATTACACTTATTTCATAGTATTCTATGCTATGGTATTTGTATGTAAGGGAATAGCCCCCGAATCAACAAAATACTGTAGATTCTGAAAAAAGGTAATGAGGAATTTGGCTGGGGCTGAAATCACAGAACACTGTAAGCTTATCTTTCAAGCAGAAGGTATTATGACTATCATAAATCTATATATACATATATATATATATGAGGTACTTGTGTATACCAAAGTTTATTTTTGAGAAGGTCCTTTGCTACTCCTGGATGGCTTTTTGGACTAATAAAATATTTTTATTTAAAACGGTCAGTCAACCTCCTGTCTGGTTTCAAGAGAGTTCATTTGTAATAGGGAAAGTATGATAGTACATGAACAATCTTCTTTGCGGAAAAGTCATTTATAGAACAAATGTTTTAAATATCTCCTTTCTCCATTCTAAATGTTTTTCAATCTGATAATAGGGATTGTAATAATGTGTTCTAACTTTAATAAATCTTTGATTTAAATAGCCTCTAATCCATGAAAGAAATCCAAAATGTTAGTCTATAGCCTTTAATCTTATAAAAATTATGTGATTAACTTTATTAAAGGCTTTTGAACTATCAGTATATCTTGCATCAATTTGGTTCTTGGTATCAAATGCTTCTAGAATAGTATTATAAAGAAATAAATAGGTAAGAGTTGGTTGCCCTTTCATGAATCCATGCTGTGGTATAATAATCTTTCCGATTTGGAGATGAATGATATTATAAACAAGTTTTTCAAAGAGTTTTAGTATCTTTGAGATGGTGACTAGAGGACAATATATGTAGTTACTTATATCGGTTGACATAGCTATACTTTCGATTTGAGGGGAATTAGCCAGTCATAAGTGACATGTTAAACAAAACTGTTACTGGCACTGTGAGGGAAGAGTAACAATAATGATTTAAGATTATCAGTAGAACACATTCAAAACCTTTTTCTTTAGAGAAATTAATTCCAGTAATTCAGCCTGACAACCCATTTTGGGAAACTTAAATTTGAATTAGGTATATATTATGGGACATAGGTTTCAATTGCACTGAGTTTAGTTTCATCAAATATATCTCTGACCAAACTAAGAATAGCATTCAAATTACTCGACCAATTAAAAGTAGAGAAATGGTTCCTTTTTTCAGGTAAATTTGCTTGTGAAAAGTTATAAGAAGGCTTACAATTACAGGGGAGTTATTGTTGTGATTTCTGTTGGTAATCGAGACATTAGTTTTTGGATCTTGGCGCACTAACTCCACCTATGTGTTTTTTGTACTAAGTTAGTTAAAATAAAAGAGTTACTTCCGGTCATGTTAACCTAAGCTTTGTGTGTTCCTTTTTTGGCTCCGCCGATAATTCCAAAATATCCACTGCCTATTGAAATAATCGCTACAGGTTATGGGTCCAGGCAGTCGCAAAACAAGAACTAAAGTCTGTGGGTGTAATAATACCCAGTAATTCGTGCGCGTTTTTTCGTATTAGTGAACTTTTAATCCTACGTCGCGAGACCACGTTGTGGCGAACTGAATTTTGTAAGTTAGTGCGTCGAAAATGGGTGAAGAAAGTGCGTCATCCATCACGAACATTCACTACGGTGCAAGTTCGTTGCCGCAGATGGATAAGTTGCGAGGTGCAGCGAATTACGAGACTTGGGCGATGGATATAGAGATGTATCTCATCCATGAGGATATGTGGGACTTAGTGAGTGAGCCCTTACCCGAAAGTCTCTCGGGAATACAGAAGAAACTGGCTCAAAAAGCGAGAGCAAAGATTTACATGCTTCTCGAGTCGGGCCCAAAGATGGAGGTTACGGGGAAGCAGACGGCTTACGATATGTGGATACATCTGAAGGCCACTTACGAGAACAAAAGTGTGAACCGCCATATAGCACTTATTGACCAGTTATTTGACGTTAAGTTGGCCAATTTTAGTGATATGGAGGAGTATGTTCAGAAGTTCACGGAGATAGACACTAAGCTTAAGAGCATGGGAAAGCAGATCGATGACGAGCTGTTAGCAGTACTTATGCTGAGAGGACTGACCGAGGACTACCGGCCATTCCGGATGGCTGTGGAAAACACCGCGACGGACAAGCTCAAGATGGAGACAGTGAAGCAGAAGCTGCTCCAAGAGGGCTACAGGATGTCCACTGACACGAAGGCGTCAGCTGTTGCATTTGTCACCGGGCATAGGAGCAACAGGATTTCCTTTCCGTCATCTGGTGGGGAGAAGTCCGGTGCAGCCAGTCGAAAGAAATCGACGTTTGACATCAATAAGATAAGATGCCATAAGTGTCATGAGTTTGGGCATTATGCTCGTGATTGCCCTCAAAAGAATATGAATGGTAAGAGTGGAAATGTAAACACTTCATATAAATGTTCGAATTTTAAAGGTAGGGAGAACAATGTTGCTTGGCTCACAGCCATGTCATGTGAAATTCAACCAGAGAAATGGTATATTGATTCATGTTCGTCCGCCCATATGACAAGAAGGAAAGATTGGCTATCTGATTTTGATTGTGAAGCTGGTAAGAATCTAGAAATTACAGTTGCTAATAATCAAAAAATTGGTGTAACTGGTAAAGGGGTTGTACAAACAAATCTGGTCCAAGGTGGGGTACAAATAATTTCGAATGTTTATCATGTGCCAGATTTATCAGGCAATTTGCTGTCTGTGAGTTGCATGGCAAAAAATGGTGCCTCAGTGTTATTTACAGAAAAGGGGTGTGAGATTTATGAGTCTGAGTCCTTAGATGTAAGAGGAAATTTGATTGCCAGTGGGTCTGTTCAAGGTGGTGTGTACACCTTAGATGTAAATGAAGGGAGGGAGTTTACTGGAAATAAAACTATTGATAAATGTTTAGCTGTGTCAATCCCAAACGAAGACCCCCTTATGTTATGGCATAAAAGGTTAGGCCATTTAGGGCACAAAAATATGTCTCGCTTGGAGCATTTGGCTGACGGAATAAAATTAGATGGTAACAATCAATTTCAACCATGTGTTGCTTGTGTAGAAGGTAAACAGTGTAGAAAGCCTTTTCCTGTAAGTAGTCCTCGCCTTGAAAATACATCTAAAGTATTAGAATTAATTCATTCGGATTTGTGTGGACCAATGGACCCCCCCTCAATTCATGGTGATAAGTACTTCTTAACATTTATCGATGATTTTACGAGAAAAACTTTCATATGTTTTTTAAAGAGTAAAGATTCTGTATGCCAAGCCTTAAAGTTGTTTAAATTGAGGGTTGAAAATGAGACAAATGAAAAAATTAAATGTTTGCGTTCTGATAATGGCTCTGAATATGTGAATCATGCGATGCTTAATGAATTAAGAAACTGGGGAATCAAGCATGAAACCACAATCCCATATTCACCTGAACAAAATGGTCTGGCAGAGCGAGCTAACAGGACAATTGTTGAAAAGGCTCGTTGTATGCTTCAAGGTGCTAATTTGCCTAAGGGTCTCTGGGTAGAGGCATGTAGGACATCAGTTTACTTAAAAAATAGATCTCCCACTAAGGCTTTAATTAATGCTTTACCAGAGGAGAAGTGGTCTGGAAAATGGGTTGACTTGAGTCATCTGAGGGTGTTTGGATGTACAGTTTATGATTATGTTCCAAAACAATTTAGAAGGAAATTTGATCCAACATCAAAAAGGCGTTACTTTGTTGGCTATTGTGAAGAGTCTAAGGGTTATCTTTTGGTAGACCCTGATAGGGCATACAAATTAACTAAAGCTCGAAATGTTACATTTTTTGAAAATAGTTTCAGGCTCCCTAAGGAAACAGAAAATCAAGCATCAGGTAATTCCGTAGTAATGCCCCTAAGTAGCTCAACGGTGGAATATCGAGGGGTGAATCTTAATGAGGTTGGTTCATCACAGCTCAGTGGGTCTAATGGTAAAAACCCTAGCACATCCAGTGAGGGTCAAGTTGAGTTGCAAACAGCGAATAGTGGGATGGGGCTTAGTGAGGGTATGACAGAAACATTAGGAAACAGGGATGATGGTGAACGACGGCATTCCCAAAGAGTTACCAAACCCACACAGTATCCCGGGTTTGTTCTTTACCTAACAACCATGGGTGGAGAATCGAGTGACCCAATTAATAGCTGCATGGATCCTCAAACTGTAAGAGAGGCACTCTCAAGAAATAGAACTGAGTGGTCAGAGGCCATGGAAGCTGAGTGGAAGTCGCTGATTCAAAAAAAAGTTTTTGAGTTGGTTGACCTCCCTCGAGGGAAATCTGCTGTAAATTGCAAGTGGGTGTTCAAAGAAAAAAAAAATGAACATGGGGAAATTGTAAGATATCGGGCTAGATTAGTCGCTAAGGGTTGTAGCCAAAAGTATGGGGAAGATTATAATGAAACATTTTCTCCTGTGGTGAGCTATGCTGCTGTTAGGCTATTGATTGCTTTAGCAGTAGAGCTTAATTTAGGGATACATCATCTTGACGTGACAGCTGCCTTTTTGAATGGTGAATTGAATGAAACTGTTTTTATGAGACAACCTGAGGGTTTTGTGAAATCAGGGGCTGAGCACAAGGTGTGTCTCCTTAAAAAGGCAATCTATGGGCTGAAACAAGCATCTAAGTCATGGTATGACAAATGTAAAAATGTATTAACTAATCTAGGGTTTAATAATTTTTTGACTGAACCATGTGTATATGTAAAGGGTGACAATGATTCTTTGTGTATCCTTGCTGTGTATGTTGATGATTTTTTAATTTTTAGTAAAAGTGATGTTGCTACGAACTTATCAAATGATCTCAAAAATCACTTTGAGATAAGAGATCTTGGTGAAGCAAAGAATGTTCTGGGCATGAGAATCCAGAGAAACAATGGGGAGACTTCAATTGATCAATGTGAATATGTAAAGGGTATGTTAACCCGTTTTAAAATGAATGAATGTGACCCCATTTCAACACCCATAGAGGTTAATTTAAAAAATTTACATAAGGGTGATCCAAATAAACTTCCCAATGTACCCTATCAAATGTTAGTTGGAAGTTTAATGTATGCAATGGTTTGTACTAGACCTGACATTGCATTCACAGTGGGTAAACTAAGCAGATATAACAATTGTTACACCATGGAACATTGGGAGTATGCAAAAAGGGTTCTGCGTTATCTAAAGGGAACTATTAATTTTGGTATTGTGTACAGAAAGTCTGGAAAGTCATTAGAAGGGTTTGTAGATGCTGACTGGGCTAGTGACAAAAAAGACAGAGTCTCATGTTCTGGTTATGTGATTAAGTTTGCACAGGGCGCAGTGGCCTGGACTAGCAAAAAACAAGACTGTGTTGCTACGTCAACTGCTGAAGCAGAGTATGTAAGTCTTGAATTGTGCACTAAAAAGGCTATTGTACTCAACAGCATTTTAGAACATGCATGTCAGTTGAATTGGAAAACTGTCTTGCATAGCACAGAGCAGAGTGCTGTTGATGAGTTGTGTGGAAAGTTTGTATTGTATAATGATAATCAATCCGCTGTAAAAAATGCCAACTCTCCTGAAATTAGAGAGAGATCTAAACACATAGACATAAAGTATCATTTTGTCAAAAATACTGTTGAGGAAGGAAAAATGATAGTGAAGTATTGCCCAACAAATGACATGGTGGCAGATGTCATGACCAAAGGGCTTGTGAAAGTGAAACACATGAAGTGCATTAAGAATATGAACTTACTGGATCTCGATTAAGTGAGGGTGTTGTGATTTCTGTTGGTAATCGAGACATTAGTTTTTGGATCTTGGCGCACTAACTCCACCTATGTGTTTTTTGTACTAAGTTAGTTAAAATAAAAGAGTTACTTCCGGTCATGTTAACCTAAGCTTTGTGAGTTCCTTTTTTGGCTCCGCCGATAATTCCAAAATATCCACTGCCTATTGAAATAATCGCTACAGTTATTTCAGTGTTTAAGGAAAATATGAAGTAGAGAGGTGGGTGGTGGTCATCAGGTTTGAGAATTGGAGAAGTTTCTTGAACCATCAATGTTGGATACACAGAGAAAAAGGATTTTATCATTCTTGTTCAGTATATAATTAAATTGTTCGAAGCTGTGGACATTCATTAAATTAAATATACCATATGGGCTTAAATATGTGAATTTCATTACAAAGTGATATGAGAATGTTACTATTTAACATCACGAAGGTTTTAATCACTGTAATTCATTCATTCCATCACATTAATTAATTTAGCGTATTTTACATCAACTTCTTGAGGTATACCATCATGCTGCCTCTCTATTTTCTTCAAAAAATATAATTCAATGCTATAATTGACATTGCTGTTTATAAGGTATGCAGGGCCTCGAGTGTGTAACTATCACTTCGAGTGAGAAGTCCCAAAACAGTGAGAAGTCGGCCATGTTTTTGCAGTAACGCGCGAGATCTCAAAAAAGCATTTTTAGATCTCACTAAGCATCGAAACGAGTGTGAGAACGTAACGATCTCAAAAAAGGTGTAGTTATGTCGTTACCGGCAGTGACAACATGGACGGGCATCTTATTTTGGCTGCGGTTTTGGAGGAGAGACGTAGGAAAAGTAAATAATTTAAGAGTAACGAGAAGGAGATTGATAGCATTGATAGACAGTAACAATCCCTTCGATGTGGCGGACAGCGATTTTATTAAATTATATCGCATCACTAAAGTTATTGAGGAATTATCGGATTCTTTGCCGCCCGCTCGAAGATGCACGTCAATACCTCCACATATTCTAGTAAATACACACGGTGCTTTACTTTTATAGAATCCATAAATAGCCATTAATTGTGAATAAAATAGTCACCTTACAATTAAGAATTTTCATTTAGAATCTTATTAGTGAAAACGTTTTTAAGATCGTTCATTCTTGACATAAATGTAAGCTTAAAATCAATATCTTCGGGTATTTTTCAGTGTTACATCTTTAGATTTTTGAACTAACTGCTTATACATTGTGAAATCAAAACACTTCGAGTAATAAGCCAAGTAATTTATTAATAGACGATTGTAATTCACGTTTGAATCAGTGTGTTTGCCTTAAGTGTGTCGCACTAGAGTGAATTTAATATTATTAGTAGATACTTTGGTAAAAAGTTTGGGTAAAATTATCGGAAATCGGGCTATTTCTAGTATAAGAAAAAAATTCCCAAACAGTCCTAAACAATAGTTTTACCAGAAATTTGTGCACTCTTCTTCTCGTAGGCGTTTTTCTTCACATTTAAGCTATGAATATTTTTTTAATTCAATCCATCACCAGTTTAATCTTATTAGTAAATAATAATCATAAATAATGTTTTATTTTATATTGAAAAGGAAAAAATTTGTCGTGGATGCAAAAAACGTAAGTGAATCTTAGGAAATATGTATTATTCACAGCATTAACCCTGTCACAAATAAAATAGATGTGAAAAACTATTGCGAATCTACTGATAGAAATAACTGAAAGATGTAAAAGAGATACTTTTATCATAAATACATTGCATTCTAAGATGAATGACAATCTCCTATCCTTTGATTGGCAAAGTATAGTGTATTCCACCGCTGTTATGATACTTTCTTTAATACAATTAGTTTATTTATCTATGTATTTTTATTGCACAAAGCATGAGCAGTTCAACGATTTATGCACAAAGAAGATATACATCTAAAGAAGCTGATAATTCGCTTACATTTATAAAAAGAATATGCCCACTTAAGAGCTAAAAAGAAACTATAATACAAATATACATCTTTATATCCATGAGAAACATTAATAGTGCTAACTTTGGTAAAATAAATTTCTAAATCAAGACATCAATTCATAAGTATGTAATGAATACCACTTTTAATGTATTTAACAATGCCTGAACTCCTAATACCCTTGGGATCAACCATGTTGAGCCTATTTTGAAGTCTTGTAGCATATGTTTTGAATGATAGACCAATTTCAACTTTAATCCTGTCTAGCTTAATTATTGCCTTTGATTATTAAACACATCCAAACACTTTAATGTCAATAAAAAGGATTGTTTTCACCTGGGACATTCAACATGATTCAATCACCAAAAATCTGGTTACATATCATAGTAAATCTTAAAAACATTTTAAGATGGTGTTCAGGTGGATGCTGTATATAGAAAATTAAAGAAAGCTAATGATTCTATCAGCATTAATCACTTATTTGGTAAGCTACATTGATAGGTTATCCTGCCAAACTGAAAGAAAGCTTGTCGTGAGAATTAGATATCTTAATTCTTGTGAATCTATCTAGTTCTGTGTTTTTACAATTAGTACCTTCCTCCACAAATATTTGCGACACATGGACCAAAATCTACATGGGATCAAATAAACACAATGAATCCAGCTCATTTCCTCGCTTTCAAACATTCTAACTAATTTAGAATGTCGTATAAATATTGTATAATTCAAAACTTACTACTTCACATTTGTTACTACATTATAGATAAAAGCTTAACCTATACTACTGTTGGTGTGCATGAAAATAATTGGTAGACTAATATATATGCGTAAAAAGCCGATCTTTTCCGTTCAAATCCAATTGTCTACTCAAACTGTTACACGGAGAGAAATAAATAGACTCGTTATAAGGTAATTACATAAGTTACAGAACACATTGACTTATTTTCTTAAGGTTTAATGCCTATATAATTACCGTATTACACATATCACGCATATCATTTGCATAATACAGGTAAATCGTAGAAATTTAATTGACTTCAATGCCTTATTTACTAATAGCAGCAGCCGAAAATTACATTTCTATGACGACTTCCGCCCACTTTTGTGCATGATTTTGCAACGCTGTTCCTAACAGATGTCACCGAAATGGAACGGCGCGATATTAGGTTAAATCGTTCCGAAATCGCTTTTCATCCAGTGACAAACGTTACGTTCTCACTTCTCACTAAAATTACATACTCGCAGCCCAGGTTTTTGTCTTTCTTTCGCAAATGGTTTACCATGTTTATATATGTTAATACTTCGTGCAACTGTATTCCAATTGAAAACTTGGTCTTTGCGAATTAAAATGACCATATAAACCTTTCTTTGCGGTATACTTCGAGTTTAATACATCAATTTCCATAACACCCTAACGAGGTTTGCCCAGCTTGTTGTTTTTCTTTCACAAATGGTTCACCATGTTTATATGTGTTAATACTTCGTGCAAATAAGCTGCTGTTATTACAAAACGATGGGGACCAATTTACTTTTCAAAACTAAATGGATAAACCAGAATTCCACGCTTCAGCAATAATTAATTCATCGGATTTTACATCGCGTTTGTGAGTTTTGCCGGTATCCTTGCTTTCAAAATTTTGGTTATGTGTGTTTTCTCATGGAAAGGAGGTTATCCCCTTCTTTAAATAAGTTACAGATAATTTAACTAATTCCATGAGGTTTTCCCTTAGCCATATGCCACTGTTATGAATAATATGATAAGTTTTCCCATTGAATGTTTTGTTTCCCGTCATAATGCTCGTCTGCTACGCCTTCTGCTTCCCTGCGGTGTTGCCAAATCGGTTGGTGGCGTAGGTATGCCACTCATGTTACCTTTCTCTGCAAAGAGAACGACTCATTTGGATGATCTTATAGGTCTCAAATCTTTCATAATACTTACGGAATCAATATGGATTGTAAAAGAAATCCCAATTTTAATGTTGACGAACAATTGATCCTGTTGGATCTAATCGAAGAGAGAAAAAGCATTCTCGAGAATATAAAAAGCGATGCAAATACTTGGAAGCAGAAGGTATATTTCGTTTAATTTTTCTTCTTGCGGTTTATATTAATGAGAAAGAGTTTGTAATTAATCATTGTGCATATGATAGGAGGAAGTGTGGAAATCAGTAGCTGCAAAATTAATGCCCAGGTAGGTTCCTATAGATCGTGGCAGAAACTTCGAGCGAAGTATGATTCAATAAAAATGTCAACCAAAAAGGTCTTGGCTGTTGAACGACACAATTTACTGAGAACAGGAGGTGGTGAAGTGAGTTATAAAATCAAAAACCCAGTGTTCGAAAAATGTATTGGGTTGATTGGGTTAAACAGACGCGGATTGTTCTCAAGTCTTGACAGTGATGCTCCAATGTGTAAGGTTTACAATTTCATAATTCAGAGAATTCATGAAGAAATGCAGTTAATCATTATCTCTTACCATTTGGTTATATCATATTTCCATATTAGGTTCCACTGATATTACAGCAGATGAAGCCCAATTGATGACGGTGAATACTTTGTAGATATGCTTGATTTAAGTATCATCTTAAGATTGAAACTAATGGAAGAGATTAAAACATTCACACTATTCTATTACTTGTTTATGCTTGGTGCTAACTACGATGAAATCTTGCTATTATCCGGATATTCAGTTGTAAGATTAGCCTATGACATTTCTACTCGAGAAATTCATCTGATATAGCTGAAACATTCTTACCAGGTTGCAGATGAGCTAAGTTTGGAAGGTGACTCGCATGGTAAATTATTACTTACTGCTCCTCAAAGGTATAATCTCAAACATCAAAGCTTTTATCACAGATTACAGAATCTGAAGATCGAGTCTGGATATACATACTTCTTTTATTTATTTTATTCATGTCATCATGCCAAGATTCCATTTACTCCAGATTTACAAATGACGGCTACTTTTGGTTGCTTAATGATTTCATTACCACATTCATTAATACCCTATAAGCAGCCTTATGGCATGTTGTAGGGTGTGATTGTCTACGACATTAGTACTAAGTTGTTCTTGGTATACTAATTAGAAATTATGCAAAAGATGTAGCTGTCATGGTATGATGTCTGAATCTAATATCAAGAAAGTGTATACTTTTCTATGTCATTGAAAACCATCCATTAGTTTCCCATTTTTGCTTAAAAAAAGCCATATACATTAGTTTTGAAACATTTCTTTTGCATAAAGGTGTACACTAACTTGGGCTAAGTTAGCCTACAACTTCTTCCTTTATCTTATTAAATGCATGGTATTAATTTAGGTTTTAACATGTATTTATTTTCTCAATGAACATAATGATCCTTTATATTTTTAGACGACAGTCCCATATTATGCTGCGAAACCCTTTGCATGAGGCACTGAGAAGAGGAAATGAAGTAGATGGTATATTGAGCAAAGCACTTTTTAATTTTGTGACTTCTTTGTTTAAAAGAAAAGCAAATGGAACCTTTTACTTGTATAACTTCTTTTACTTCTTACTATAATCATACTTTTTACATTTACCACAACAAACTTTCATCAGCTGTCTTTCACTCAATATAGATCTTTGTTTTTTCATATTAATAAATTTGATATTCACTCATTGTTAAAATCATGTAAGATTTGGAAAATTTTTGATTTCAGTGATTGCAACGACTTCAAAAGATGATGGTCAAATGGTAGAAAGTAAGTTTTTGGAAAAAGCATTTTTAAGGTTTGGTTAAAATTGTTTCATAATTTATATCTAATGGTTTACCCATTTGTCAGCTCTTTCACTTGAAATAATTGAGGATAAGGAAAAGGAGGAGAATGCAGAAGAATTCTGAAGAATGATAATTTTATCAGTATGTAATAATTACATCTTAGATGTTAGTGGTTTATCTTGTACAAAATATGATTAGTTACATTCTTTAGATTCAAGAAGGCAAACCAAAAGAAGAAGATGCCCCAAGGAAAATTTATATTTATTAACCGAAGCAAAATTAGAACTAATTGAACTGCAGAAAAGCATTTTATTTAAGGAATATAAAGAAAAAGAAAGAAGAGAGAATGAACTCCATGAAATTAAAGTAAAAATTTCCAATGCAGAAGAACAGAAAATAATGTTGGAAATTAAATTAATTGAAAAAGAACTATTAAAATAAATTTTATTTTTATCTGACATTTATTGCTCTGTTTGATCATTAATTATTTTTTGAAAACATTCTAGAAAAGGCTCTCTTCCTTTCCCTTGCATATCTTCTATTTCATTGGTTCTTATAAAACCTTCATCCAGGTCTACATCTTCTACCCTTGGATCTTTGGTTCCTCTTTCTCATTAACTGCTAAGTTATGTAGCACAGCACAAGCCACCACAATAGCCATCTACACAAAGTCGAATCCCAAGAGACAGAACTGGGAAACGTCTCTTCCAGATTCCAAACAATCTCTCAATGATGTTTCGGGTCTTAATATGGCATACAAATACATTTTTTCTTGTGGGGTAACTGGATTTCCGATTGGTATTAACATGTTAAGTTCCTGTCTGTAACCTGAATCTGCCAAAATAACTGATTTACTAAATTTCTGATTAGTTAATTGATACTTGAGGTAAGAATTGTTAAAAACAGTTTGGTCATGGGAAGATCCTGGCCATCTCGTCACTACATTAGTTATTTTCATATCTGCGTCACATAGTACTTGAATGTTTAGATAGAAATACCCTTTTCGGTTTCGGAAACTTTCAGGTTCCTCTCCACCTAATATATCATCACGAATTAATTCAATTAGCTGTAATTTATTCCCATAAAATCACCCAAGTTATGGATGAAATTAAATCAATAGTAACAACATGGGTTAAGGGAACTCAAGCTAATCCTCCATTCATTTGCAATGAGAAGTGAAATCTCATGTATGCACATGTTAATGCAAGTTGTACAGTTAGCTGATTTATGAATTTTTAGCTTTTTGTAATATCTCAAACCCTATAATTCATAATATACCTCAAGAATAAATGTTCAATTTACTATTAGTTCATATTCTTTCCTCATGAAAATTATACTATGCTGTTTATAGAATATTTCATTCTGAGGTCTGATGAAAACTTGAGCATTAATTACATCCACTGTAATTAGTTACATTATTTGCAGCTATTAAAAACTGAATAGCTTCATGCAGTAAGCTTCCACATAGAGGATTCATATCAATGAGCCCCTCTTTTGAGGAAATTAAAGGTTTGAGCTCCTTATGATAGTCAGCTTAGTTTAGCACAAACACAGAAGCTTAAAATTTTTAAAGCTTAAAGGAGAAAATATTCATTCTATTTGAATAAACTGATTGACCTGAATATAGTAAAAATAAAATATATTATGGATAATCTAATTATTAATTATTAGATTATTGAAAGATTAATCAACAAAAATGTTAATTATTGATTTGTGTTGAACCCATAAAATGATAACGCCTCATGGATAATGCTGCTAGTTCTGTCATCAGAGTCAGGTACTAAATACTAGACAACAAACATGACTTTAGATTTTATGAAGCGAGAATTAATTAAACCTTAATTAAATGTTGAAAAAAAGTAGTCTGACTGTTAACTTATACCTGGTTATATAATTTTCACATGTCTATGCATCCAAACACCCTCAGGAAATGAGCCAATTCATAAAATTTTTCTTGAGTTTTTTTTCAACTCTTCGGCTGAAGAAGGGGTATTGACATATTTACATCGTAAACTAGCAATTGCAATAGTAACTTTTTCAATGACTCTGCTGGCTGTTGATTTATGAACTCCACAAAAATCGCCAACTGCAATTAGCATGGAGCCTGTTGCATAATATCGGAGGGTCAAGAGCAGCTGGTTCATTGCTGTTAGAGCCATGTTTCTTAAAATGAAAATTATTCTTAGTAATCAATGTTTCAAAATACCAGTTTCTACGATTTACTGACACTTAATAGGATACCTCTCTGTTTTGTGCGCTATCCTCAAATAAACCTCACCCAACAATTTTTTTACTGTATTTTTCTTCAATCTGAATCTAATGAAGAACTCCTCATCACTCCATCTTCCTAAATTGTCAGGCCGTACTCTGAATACCCTTGCTTTTCTGGTGCGTTTGCGCAACTGGAGCATTAAGTCCTCTTCTCCCTCCTCTAAATCTTCAAATGAATTCATTATTTCCATTTTGTCTGCTGTTAATACCAATCGGCTAACCTGGAACAGTATTCTTCATGTCAAACCATAAAGATTACAGTGAAATTAAAAGATGATAACCCCTGCGCAGAAGCTATTTTCTACTCCAACCAAATCAACCTAAACAAGTTGAGGTAAATGTACGCACGGTACACACCAATCGGTGACAATGTATAACAATTTCACTTCGAAAGCTTGACGTATTGAGCCGCTGTTAACTGCTATTCTTTTTATACAAGAGCTATAAGCTTACAATTTTGTTGTACACTTGATTATGCGGTATCGTTACAATGAAACTGATGCTTTCAAAGTTTAATGAAAGGGTAAATTCATTTACATTGTTTATTCATTTTCTTATCCTTGGTGACTATAATATTTCTACTTTCATGCAGTCATTTACGAATTCACTTAGCATGTCTGTGTGAAGTACGTCTATTTTGACGTAATATCTGAGTTCCACTTACACTTGTATAGTATTTAATACAGTAATTGAATAGATATAATTAATTGGCAGCTTTATACTAAATAAATGTGTTTCACCGCCAATGTATAACTTATTATAACCCTTAAAGAATCTGATAACTGAAACATTCTTCACAACACCGAACAAATGTGTTATCATTTATTGAGAAATAAGCCCATGTCACAAGAAATATCTATGTAAAGGGAACATACCGAATTATTTTAAATATATAGAGGATTTCTAATTCCACTGAACAAACAAGAATTTTAGCGTTATAACACCTGAGGTGAGAGGCTATCTGTAGAAATTTCCGCCATATAAATAGTTTACATCCATAATGCATTGCGGTTAAAGTTACTGTTAAGAATTACAGCTCGCTTGATTTGGCTTTTAAGTTAAGAGTCAATTTAGATACCAGTGAAGGCTTAAATATTGATTGTAATACGCTTTCTTATAGATAAAGTGAACATTAAGTTAAAGTCCGCTTTAAATAGACATTATAATACCGGGCCTCAGAGTCTCCAATAACCTGGCTGCCTCTCCTACTCACTTTTCCCTTTTTCGTAGAATGTATAAGCAATGAGCAGTTTGCCCCTAAAAACAGAGTTCGTGTGATTGTAGCCCTAGTCACGCGAATTGTCTGCATCCATCGCCGGATCTCTGCCGCCTTCGCTCTTTTGACTTGCAGCTCTCTTTTTCCGCCCATCGTCCTTAAAGGTAAATAAAGCTCTTTCGTTTTCAAAAACCTCTAATCTTTATTCGCAAGAGAAACCCTGACAGTTGGCAAGAACTCCCTTTTTTTATCACTTAACCCCGGACTTTCTAGGAGTGCGGTATAACAACTTTTACACTAGGAGTGACCACACAACTTTAAAATGCCAAATAACGTTTAACCCCCGAACGGAACGGAAGAAGTTCATTTCTTGTGGGAAGCAGGAAATAAACATCGATAAGCTTGCAAATAACAAGGAGTTACAGCTGGAACTTAGAAATAAATTCTCAGCCCTTCATGAGAAAGAGCTCGGAGCCAAAGTAACGGAAGTCGTAAAAAGCCAGTGAATGATGAAACGACGGAAGGAACTGAAGATTTGAGACATTCCAAGGGATAGTATTGAATATACTCAGAATTAAGGTCGAGAAAGAAGTTCGAAAAGGTCACAGTCTATCTCTAATCTTATTCCCAGCAGTTTTGGAAGAAGTTTTTATACCCATTAATTAATGGATGCAGGAACTCATTAAAAAATACATTTTTTATGGTACCCCTATAGGGGTATACTTAAATACCGTATACTTAAATACCATATACTTAAATACCGACTCATATATATGCGTGCAAGTTGCAACGTTATGACAACAAGCAGGCAATGTTGTGACAACTTTGTGTCAACTTTGTGACAATGTTGTGACAACTTTGTGACAACTTTGTGACAACTTTGTGACAACGTTGTGGCAACAAGCAAGCAACATTCTCCTTTTGGACGTTCATTACAGCGACTATGTTATAAAAATGTCAGTTAAAACTTCATGTACCATCGTTGAATATAATATTTCTGCAACATGAAAAATTAATGTTACAGTATAACGTTGATGCAACGTTATGACAACATTGACGTTGCAATGTAACATTTAGATTGATGCAACAACGTTGATACAACGTTGTGACAATGTTCTCTGCTACTGGGGAGTGTTGGACATTTTGAGTGGCGACGTTTCACCAACAATGCTGTTGGCTTCTTCAGTTGACCTGAGCAGCAAAAGCCTTTCTCAAGACCATACACTTATGGCAACATAATAAAAATAAATAACGATAGGGAACAGAAACACAAATAATTCAGAAAAACTTCTATTTACGCTTTAACGTTTTAATAATATATTTATATTATGTGTAACATGAAAATAAATGTGTATAATGCTATATTTAATCAAGGAAATATATTGAGAATTTGAAATTTTATTCACAAACTCAAATTTTGAACCTACATTATAGAAGCTGATACATACATACATGGGTGTTTTTACTTTCAATAGGTTCGTGTGCATTCAAAAATCCCTATTCAATGCTAACTCTTCAACTTCCCTGCAGCTCATGCTATCCTTTATGTCATCCAACATCTTTTGTCTCTGCCTTCCACACATTTTTTCCCCCTTGATTTTTGCCCTCAATTGCAGTCTTCAGCAACTCATCTCCTCTCAGATTATGACTCACCCATTTCATTTTTCAATGCTCATAATCACTTTATTTAGAGCCCTCTCCTCCCTGCAACCATCTCCAGCATCTCCCTGTTTGTTTTCCTATGAACCCAACTTACTTTTTCCATTCTATGCCATATCCACATTTCGAAACCCTCCAAACTTTTGACTTCCTTCTTTCTTAATGTCCAAGTTTCACATCCATGCAGCAAAACACTCCAAACCAAAGATATTACCAATCTTTTCCTGATTTGTCAGGACCTTTGGTCATCAATTTCCTTCATAAAGGCTTCCTTGGCCAAGGCTATTCTTCCTCAAATCTCATCTTTGCATCTTCCATCCCATGGGGAAGGCTCTCATGTGAGAGAGTACACACTTCCCAAGTAAGAAAATTTATCCACCTGCTCTAGTTTTTTCCCATCCACCCTTATCATTATATATATTTATATACACTATAACATTATAAATATTTGTAAGAAAGTATATATGTCCCTTCAAAATCTCAGGCGCCCAGGATATTTTCTCCCTTCTTCTCTGAAAGCACAGCTTATGAAATCTCTAATTATGCCTCACTTTGACTACAGAGACATTATCTACCAAGACTTGTCCGGTGAACTAACTCTTAAACTACAGCGAGCTCAGAATGCAGCTGTGAGATTTATTTTTAATTTAAGAAAATACGACCATATATCTGAATCATACGATAAATTAGGCTTGTTGAAGTTAGATTCTCGCAGAAAGCTACACATTCTTTGTTCATTCTACAACATCCTACACACACATACTCCCGAATACATCGCAAACGAATTTGTAAGTTTAGATTCAGTACATAACCGTAACACACGAGGATGCAAAAAACTACTTATACCTCATCACCAAACTGAAACATTCCACAACTCTTATATCGTAACTGCAAGCAAGCTATGGAATTCTCTTCCGGCTAATATCAAGCTATCTGTGTCCTCTCATTCTTTCAAGAGAAAATGCCTTAATTACCATCAGCTAGATAGACTTCCTAATTAAAAAGCAACACTACTCCTTTCTTTCAATATGCATTCACTGAATCACCTTATTTTACTCCTCTATCCTTGCTTAAATCTTTCCTATAAATGCCCTGACACGAAATGCAGCAATGCAATCAGCAATGAAAATAAATCTCCTCTATCCCATACATACTTAACTGATGTTGCTCCTGCTCTTCCTCTCAACACAAAGGTGCTTTCTTTGTCTTTGTATGGTCTTTGTAAGTAATTATTCTGTCTTTGTATCTAATAATTTTCATCTGTTTCTTTTTTTTTCTCTCTTTTTTTCTTACTTAGAGTTACCTAAATGTCTATGTTATATAAAATTTAGACTAGTACATACTGTATGCATTATTTTGATACTGTTTTTTTATAATATTCTTTTAATTTTCTTCATAATGTACGTTTTGCTTGTTTTTCTATTTTGTTTTTTTTTATGTTACTTTGTATATTGCTATCTCTTTTTAAATGTGAACTGATTCTTATTTATGTATCGCATGTAAGTACTTATTGGTAGTTTATGTATTTATTTTTGAATGTTTTTCTCTTCTCTTATCTTTTAGCTATTACTATCGGTAGGTTTGCACAGGTTTTTCACACCCCCCTTCCTTGTGGGTGTTTTCCTGCAGTGGATTTTTTTTCTCTATGAATCTCTTAGGTTTTTTACATCCACAATTCTTCTAATTTTTTCTACTTCTTATAAGTATAAATATATTTACTAATTAATAACGATGGGTTAAATGGAAGAAGAGACTTTTAAGTCTCAATCTTGCCCAAATAAAGACTATTTATTATTATTATTATTATCATTAACTTAGCTTTCTTTCCCAGAGTATTTACCAATGTTTGCAAACCCTTTACGGAATCACACACAATAGCTTTATCATCTGCTTACCTTACAGACTTCACTACTTTCCCACCAGCCTCTACTCCCTTGTCTATTTATTCCAAGGCTTCTTTCACCATTTCCTCTGCTTATATATTGAAAAGCGTTGGTGACATAGGACACCCTTGTCTTACCCCCTTCCCAATTCAGCGCAATCGTGTTCCCCATCAGCTATCCTTACATAGGCTGTTTGATTGTGATACAATTTCTGAACCAATCTCTTATCTTTCCAGTCCAACCCATATTTCTTTAATATCCCCATCAGTTTTGGCCACTGCACTCTATCAACATCCTTTTCAAAATCCAATTAAGGTTCACTAATCCCTTAAATTCCTGGCTTTACTCAGCAAGTACTCTCATCACCCCAATTCAATTTTAAAAGTTTACTAATGGTTTTATTGCCATAAATTTTCTTCCCAATACATTTCTTATGAGCCTATCTTTCCCATATATTATAGAGTTGAGTTAAAACAATTGCCTTTGTCATTAGGGAATTGTTTATGCCAACAAAATTACACAAATGTTTTGTCATTTTTGTCTGAATTCTCTCAAATTCAACCCAACTATAATATTCTACAACTAAAATTGGAATATTTATTCAATTTCCTTTCTTTCGGTTTTTATCTCAATTTGGTATGACCATTATTTCTGATTTAATTCTGCAGAAGAAAATATGTCTGCAATCTATAAAAATGAACTATTAGTGCATTTCTTATGAGAGACAATTTGAGCTATCAAACCAAGGATACTTTAGCCAAGCCAAGCATATAGAAAATGGACCTCTCCCTCTCTGTTGCAGGAGCCTTAAATTCCCAATTCAGACGGAACGTCCTTGCCGTGCAAGAAAGCCCCAGACAGCCGCTCTCAAGGTCACTAAAGTTGCGCCGCACAGTCGTTCACATGTTGCAATACTCGAGGCGCACAGCATTTCAGGCTGCGTGGCAAAATAAGTCCCCTCGTGTGAACCTACCTTTAGGGTCCTAAAACCCTTAAATGTACTGTTTTGATTTGATTTAAGCAAATAAATGTGTATAAATATTTTAAATTTCTCCTGGACAATTCTTAATGGCTTGTTTTGTTAATGACATATTATTGTAACGTAATAATTAATTTAGGTAGTTTGCATATGAATATATTTGTATTGGCTTCATGCAATGCTTCCAACAATTTCTATCTTCACAGATTACCCTCCACTTGTTTTTGAGAGGCTTGCCTCAGAATAATAAAGAATCATTATTATTTTGTGAAGTAAAATCAGACAATTTGGAATACAAAAACCTCGTATAAGATCTTTGTGAGTGTATATCAAGGATATTTGAACATTAAAAATTGATTTGATAGGCAGTGAAACTTCAAGTAAGACTCACAGTTATATCTTATGCATGTATATCACAAGTATCTTATATTTTCAAGAACAAGTGGTGTTGTGATATGAAAAAGGGTCTATGATCATGAAGTTGTCTAAAACTCAGTTTAGGTATTAAGTAATACAAATTCATTGATAAAAACAAGCATAAATAGTTTCATCCTTTTGTTATATGTGGTAAGAGCAAGAGTTAGATATAAACTGAAAATGATCTGTTACCTGTTTGGGAATTCAGTATTTGTAATTTGTTCAGTATGGAAATGCTTCTTCTATCCCAGAACATAACTGTGATGGGTGAGGCCTTGGCAACTATTTGTTTGTTTGTTGATTTCTGGCTGTATTGTTCTTGGAACTGTTGTGGATCATTAAAGATCTTTGATAAAAAGCTTAGACTTTATGTTCATTATCCGGACTGGGTGGCCCGGAACATGGTCTCAGAAGTGAAAGTTCTTCTTAAAGTGTTTCAGTCAAACTTCTAATTAGAAAATAATGTTTGAATTTTGAGAATTTTTCGTGATTCTGATAATCAAGATGGCAGTTGGCAGCGATTCCAAGATAGCTTATGTGCCTTCTAATCTGTAGCTTTTGAGTTAGTTGGAGACATATCAAGCAAGTGGACCAGATGGCAGAGTTTGTGGGAGAATTTTGAAATTGCATTAGATTGATATAAACTGAAAATGAGCTGTTACCTGTTTGGGAATTCAGTATTTTGGAAATGCTTCTTCTATCCAAGAGTATAACTTTGCCTTTTTTCAAATGAATTTGATTTTTTAACTTAATTTCCCTAAATTATATAAGTGTAAATAATTTATTTTCTTGAATTTCATGGATTTGAAGTTTCATACAAAATTCATGCTATTATGTAGAGGTCTCTTTCATTCTGTTATATTATTTACTTTGTAGGCAATGCAAATGGTTTATCGTCATTGCCTTAGTCCTCCTTGAGGTGACCAGCCCACTAATTCTTAATGAGGAATGGTCCATAGGTTAGAGCAGCGGCAATAGAAGATCCATGAATGAGTTTGTGTTATCTTACTTTTCTTGTTCATTTATCCTTCTAATTTCATGTATACACAATTAAATCTTAGCCAAGACTAGTTGTTTGCCTCAATAAATTTGCCATTCATATGCATTGTCTTGCTCCTCTTTGCTGAAGAATCCAAAACCTAGGAATTTTTACTAATTGTATTAGTATTATTTATGGAATTATGTTCACTCACCTTGGTCTTTCATAAAAGAACCATACCATAAATGAAGGAATTGAAATGAGAAGGATTTTCATTTGAAAGGCATATTTGGAAAAATTGTGACTATATTTTCCTTTGAAGAGAGCCTTAGCCTGAATTGACATTCCTAGGAAGAAAGCATTTAATTCTGGCTTTGAATAGTATATCAACTCCAAATTAATAACTCCTTATAAGTCTTCAAAAGGGCATTCACAGATATAGTGTAGAATCTTTGAGAAGAGTGGTACTAAAATAATAATAATTATGTTTATTCCTTTTTTGTGATAAAAAATACTTATTTTGGTTCATCAATGGAAGGAATATAGGTTCAAGTGAGAATCACTTGCTTTAGGGTTACCGACTCTTCAAGTTTATTAAACTACAAAAAAGTATTTGTCGAGTTCATACTTCATTAAACCATAGATTAGACTATGACCATGTGTCTTGACAAATTATCAAAAATAGATAACTCAAAAAGAAAAACATTAATATTATCTTACTTAACAAAAATGTGACATCTTCATGTTTCAGCAGCCAATATTTTAATCTTTCGGCACATTTGACTTTTAACAGAAGTGATACACATACGCAAAGTACAATAAATTTTAGAACATAATTATCTATATGATTTTCTAAATAATTCAATGTTTGGATTTAATATTGCAGCGTTACGTGATCTCAAATTATACGCTTTAGGTTTACCCCTTTTCCCTCCACGATTGAAGAATAATCTTAGTACCTAATAAACAAATACAAGTCTTAAAGGTAATAATTTAGCTTTAACAAATAATGGGATGTTCTCTGTAAGGTGCTCTTAAAATAACTCTAATGAAATTTTTTTGAAGCAGTATTAGAGGCTCAATATTTTACATATTGTCCTCCCCAGAAAAGACTCCCGAACTGACAGTGTGAATGAACCAAAGCGCAATAGACTTTTCTTAAACTGAAAAATGGACGCAAGAATCTTAACAAATACAATTTTCTAACAGATGTCATTAGTTCAGATCGTAAATGATTAATATGACATTTACAGTTTTCATCAACAAATACATATAGTATCTGGAAAATTAACTTTAGCCATTATTGATTCAGAAATATGTACCTCAAATTGTATCTTACGAACTACAAGTCCTGCATTTACACATCTTTCTATTTTTACTTATCTCTTTCTGAGCATTTTTTTGGCTGAATATTTAACCAAGAATTACTGTTTGTGATCTAATATAATTTAAAATAGCTTTTCATTGAGTGGTCTTCTCATTCTGTTAATAGTTACTTATAATCATCCATTTTTCATATTTTAAAGAGAAACTTTATTTATTTTTCATAATTGATACAGTTAACCTTTCCCCTTAATGAAACATAATACTTAGAAATTATCATCAACAAAATTATTATATATCATAACAAGAAATACATCAACTTTTTCTGGAAAAAAATATGCAATGCTGAAAAGTATAAATACTGATTCATTCCAACGTGAGAACATGTCCTTATATATAATGTTAGTGTCAGGAGGAATGAATTGTTGGTAAACTCATCTTTGATAACTCAAAAAATAATTGTTTGCTATATAGGTGAGTCAAAGAAAACAAATTTAAAACATTTGTGAATAAAATTAATATTTGATGTTTACCAAATAACAAAAATAATGTTTACAAAATTTACTACCTGACGTTTAATAACTTTGTTCGTTTTGGTATCATCTCATTTAAACATTTGTATGAGTGCAAAGGAAGTTTGCTTCATATCTTTGGTACACAGTTTTTAAAAGTCGAAGAAAAATAGATCACAATTTCATCAGCTATTAAAGCTATAATTTTAGAGAGCTGATAAATAATAAGTCAGGAAGTCAATGCTAAATAATTCCTACATATACTTGTCAACAACTTCTTAAGTGGCCCTGCACTAGATTTTATTTCAGATTTAAGGTTATTATTTGGACTATAGAATCTTCAGAATTTCTTGCTTGTAGGAAATCCTGTTTGTTGTCTTATAGTGATCCTTGTACACCATATTTGTAATTTCCTGGACATAATTTGGGTTGATTCACCTCTTGGGCTTGGTTTCAGAAGATACATACAATTGACTCCCATAATCATCTTGAAAATAATTACCGCAATTTTGCCTCATAAATATTTTAATTTACATGTACTTCCAAATTGTAAAATGCAGACAAGAGTTTGATAACCAGAAAAGAAACATCAGATCAGGAGAAACTAGGTTATACAGGGTATATGCGTTACTGAGGAGGAGGGACTTTACACCATTATGCAAACCTATAGAATGTAAAGGATGCTTTCAATATAAGAATGGAATGTTAACTAATTCAGTAAAATTTAGGCAGATAATAATTTACTTCATCAATAAATTTAAGAAGTGAAACAAGATCATTGTGATAGAATGAAGTGGAAGAGGGTCCTCTAAAAATAAACAACAATTTCCAACGGAGAATCAGTAACGATAATTCCAAAAGGAGTTAGTATGTAGTACCCAGTGGCTCCATGAGTTGCCACTTGCATGTTTACTTACTAAAGGGAATGGTGTCTAAAGTGGATGAGCAATGAAGGTTTTCGGACTCTTGTGAAAGAGGAAAAGTGTCAGCTGAATAAGAATTTGCTAAGAGCCAGCAGTTGTACTAAAGCTGAAAGAAACAAGTAAGTACCATTTGGAATGCATGGAAACGAGAAATAGCAAGGATTCTATGCTTGGTTTATGTCTCAGAAAAGAAAGAGATTCAAAAACTAATTCTGATAGCAATCCACTCTTCTTTCTCCAATTTCTTCTCCAAAATAATTTAAGAGAGGAAATAATATTTTGTTTTTTCTTTGGAAGAGCAAATCCAATGATAGGAGAAATAAGCTGCAGGGGATCAGCTTATGAAATGTTTATTTCATGTACCCCCATCAACCATTTTAGTTCTACCAACCCTTTCCCCAAAATTTTAGTGTGCATACCCAACCCACTGTAACTTCTTGGCCCCTTCATTGAGCACTCCAAGTGCCACTGTTGCTGAATGGTGCTGCATATTAACTGCGAGAGGTGAAGAAAGGAAAATGTGTGATTTACATGAATGAGATTAGGCTTGTTAGATTTATGAGAGAAAAAAGGAGTTAATCAGATGAAAGATGGCAGTTTAGAATTGCAGTCTGGAGTTGGTATATAAATAAAAATATAATCAACAAAATGGATGGAATCAGATGCATGCCTATATCGCTATCAAAGTCACTGATATTTGAAAATTACTAAGCCAACTTCATTGCTAAACATTTAAAAGAAAGTGAGAAGATGAGTGATGCCATCAAGTATCATCCTCAACACTGTTCTTTTCCAAGGGTGTTTCGTAATTGTTACAGATAGATATTCTATAAAAATATAGTGACATTGCCACTGTTCAAATCTTCTTTGCATGTGAGAAATACTTATGACTCGTTAACTTTTTATAAAAACATAAAGCTAAGTTTCAGATTACCAGTGTATAAAAACTTATAAACATCATATAAAATGGAAATAAAACATTTTGTAGAAAATCAATTGAGATATTCTTGAGTCCATTGAAATATTTCATTCAATTTATCATCCAGTTGTGTTCCACTGCCATCGTTTTGTATCACCCAATCCCACGACTCCTCAGTGTCCAAGCCACATTCTGTTTCTGCATCATCTACCCCTGCAATACAGAAAATTGATAAATCCTATCCAATATTTAAGAGAAATAAATAAGACATGAAGAATATTACGTCGATTAATGTTACTTCCACCTTACGATATTCTCTTCTGATATGCTCAACAATTCCAAAACACTTCAGAAACTTACTTTATCTACAATAAAATTAGTCATCAATTGAAAGAATAGCAAACGTGACGCATTGTGAAAATAACATTTGTAAGATTTCTCTCCCTTGTGCTTGGAAATCAGCTTTCTATCTACATACCTGAAGTGTACGTCCAGCCTCTACTTTTTCGTACTTCGTCATTAGCTTGTACTCGGATTGTTTTCACCTTATCGTTGTATCGCTCCTTGAACCATTCTAAGTCTGTCTGTCTACGTGCGTCGCTAATAATCCACACTGCTTTTTTCTCCGCTTCGTCGGTGTTATAAAACACAGCACACGTTTGTGGAATGGAGTCGAAATTATAGTTCCATAAAAAGGAAATAATTTAGATCAGCTCCCTAGGCAAAATAAAGTCCTATGAGGTTTATTTTATAATCACAATTTATATAGCGTCATTCTTTCGCTGTGTTACCTCCACTGGGTATTTATATATTTTCAGCAATAAATTGACATGAGATAAAAACAATTTATTTTTTGAATACTTCTCATTACTAACCTTCATACATTTCAATAGAGGCTCTACAAAAATAACCATAATCTTTGTTCCGCATTTCTTCACCATATTTATTCATTTCCGCTCTGTAAAATTCTTTATATTCACTTGCATCCATTAATTTGGCAAAATCAAGGTTGTTAGCTTCAGCCCATTTCTTTTTTATTGGTCCTGATAATTTCAAAAGAGCACAATTTTCCGACCCTACTCTGTAATTAATTAAGAATAAGATAATTTAATTATTTCGACGTATTTAGTGTATTGCAAATACTGTAACATTCCTGCTCGACCTTCTTATTACCTCTGAAACAACAGATCGGTGATAAAGTCTTTCCCACTTTTTCTTTTACCGCTGAAAATCAGTATGCACCTGGGTAGCATGTTAGGTTCTTCTTATTTAAACTGCTGTTACGTGGTTTCACAGGTGATTTACTCTGAGAAATTGCTATGCAACTAATAGATTAAGACTGTCATCTCTTACTTGTGAAACTCAGTTTCGGTAAATTTCTAGATTCACACAGTAACTAGAAATTTACCTCGGTTTCTTATTTACCGTTTTTCCTCATCAACGGAGATGAGTCTCCAACTACCCTCACTTCTAAAGAATTCCCTTTTCAGGAAGGCGGGTTGCCTGAACGTTTTTGACAATATTCGGAAACAGTTAACGAGAAAGAGTTTACTCTGGTTTTAGTACTCGAGAAACTTAGTAAAGCCTATTTTAGTGTTATTTGATTTTCCTTGCTCAACGTATAAAAGAATAACTGCTATTGAACAGACGACACAGTTCGTAGAAATACGCCAATTCCGTCTACTGCTACGACCACGACCAAGTTTCCATGCAATTTAGTCATTCATATTTTAAACAAAGGACGAAAGAAATCGCCTTTCCGAAGGCGTGTGTGCGTGTGTATGTGCCTTGCTCGACGTAAATTAATTAATCATAGTCTTTAACTGTATGACATCTTAAATATTTCTTACAACCATCATATTACAGTATGTTACGTAGAGCATCTACTTATTACAAGCAGATGCGCTATGTCAAGAATATGCCGAAGAGGAAAGGCATTTCTCAGGGAGTCACTCCAAATCCTGGTGAGGTCTATGTCATTTTCAATGGTTTCAATCCAGTGGGTAATAATTTGTTGTTAAAAGAGAAGAGAACATCCGGTCATCCTGTCTAAATTTTATTTTCACTACCCTGTTGCAGGCGTTGAGAACAGACTGCAAATATTCAAAATGGAAACACCTAGAGTTGAAAACATGGAAGAAGAAGAGTTGGATGTTGATGATTTAGAGTCAGATTTCTCGAGCGTCGGAAAACTTCATCGCGAGTTCGAAAGGTTTGATCAGACGTATTGCTATTTTTGATTTTTTGTGGTATTAACAATTAGTGGAATTCCAGTATTTTAACAATGCTACTGAACCTTTAAGTTCAAGTTTAGAAATGAAATAACACAAACTTAACCCTAGGAATTTCCACCGATTTTCAAAAATTTGAAATTTAAGGTAATTTGTTCGTTCAAAATCACAACAGAGAGAAAATTCAGGCTTCGAAGGCTCTCTCATTTGTCATAACCAAGGATAGACATTTCAAATCAGCCAAATTACCTAATCTTCTCACTTGGAGTGAGAAAGAACAAATAAAGTATTTACATCAGTTGGACCCTAAAGAGTGGGATACCGTTAGTCTATCAAAAAGTTTCCCATCAACTCCGGATGTCATCAAAGTTAGTATATTATTCATTGTCACAAATAAAGTGCTTTTTTCATTCATTGTTTATTGGTCATGTCGCCATTCGTATTAATTATCATTTACCATCTTAGAAAATATTAAAATCTAAATGGAAACCCAAGGATGCCAGTGCATTGGAAAGACACGATAAAGCTGTGGAAAGAAATTGGATTCTTTTGAAAGAAGGAAAGTTAAACTTGGAAGATGAATTGAGGTGTCACTTTTTGAAGTTTTCTTCCAGGAAGTCCACTAACACTCTTGCAGGTAATTGATTAAACTGACCGCAAATGGGTAATGCTTAACCCTATAAGGACCAAGGGACATATATGTTCCATGAATTTGAAAAATTATGGTTAGTTAATTTTTCCTTCTATTCTAATGATATTTTCCTTAGATTTATTCCATATGTTTATACTCTTTAGTAGTATTGAAAGTGTTTATTTTCGTAGTAATATAAAATAAATTAAGGAATTTTCCACAAAAGTTTAACTGTACCACATCAATAATATTTATTTTTGATGAAAAAGTCTATTTAGAAATATATGAAATTAATTAAATTATTCTCAATGTTAAATATTGAAGTCTAATAATAAGTATGCCCCTATGGGCAGTTGGCCTCATAATGTGACCATTTTGGAATTTCAGAAAAAAACAGTAGTTTTAATACCCAGGTAGAAGTTATTGTTCAATAATCCATTATGTACATCCAAATATATATATAAGCAAAACGGTGTCCCTTTTTGCACCAACTCAGAAGAAATGAAGGGATTTCTGGAAATGTTTCTAGTGATGAGATAAATGGACAATGGAATCAGAGCTGTCTTGCCCATACGTTGCTAACATAATGCTGCAAGCAAGATGTGAAGCAATATGTTTAAATTGCATTTGGTAAATAATGATGGAACGTTTAGTCAAGAAGATATAAAGCATTCAAAGTTGGACCCTTGATGGAACATTTCAATCTGTTTTGTTGAGCTGATCAAACATCATTGAATTAAGATATTTTAGATTAACATCTGATAAAGTTCATAGGTGCAGTATAAAAAAGTAATCCAATAAAGAGTGTATATGGGGTATTGTAATGTCGTAGCATAGATGTAATGTCGTAGCTGGATATCTGATCGAATTTCATCTATACATGGGCTTGAAGCATTTCCCTAAACACAGTTTAGGAGAGGATTGTCCTCGTTAGAAATATTATAAGGCAAGGTCTGTCATGCTAATTTTTCTAAATTACGGCAAGAACTGGAAAAGAAGTCATTTTTGTATGATTTAGTAAAGATTGGTTAAAAAGGAGTAGCAAAAAACTATGAAGAGGGTTAATGCAGAGATTGTGTTGCATGGAAGGTATTAAGCGACTGTGCAAGCATTCCATTACTCATCTATCAGGCTTCAAGAAATGGTGTGGGATTGAGGCTCAGTTGAGAGAACCAAAGGAAAAGCTGGAGCGAACATCTCTGTTGAGAGAATTTCTTCTGGATGATGAAATTTTATTAAATATGATGGATTTTAGACCAGAAAAAGTTTATCTACAAAATAGGAAGAGGGTCAAGAAATAATTATTACTTTCAATTTTATTAATTGTTGATAAACAGTTCATAAATATTAATGGATATATTTGAAAAACATTAAGGAAAGAGAGGAATGCAAAATGGTCTTATCCTTGCAGTTTATATCCTTGAGTATTATACATCTCAGCAGAAAAGGGTCCCTTGAGAAAATTATTGTAGTGCTAGCGCATATATTCTTTCTAAGATGTCCAATAATCTAATTGTGAGGATGAAACATAAAAATATAATAATAATTCCGTCTTTTTTCGTGGGTGAATTTTAGCCTTTGAAGGCTACTCTACCAATTAACACCCTTTATATTTTTTTTGCATTTTTCCTTTACTAATAAACACAAGACACACACAACATGCACAGACAACCACTCCCTAACCGGAAAAATCTGATTAGCCGGTATTTGAACCAGGGACCGTGAGGTTAGAGCGTTAACGCGTAAGCACCACCAACCAACCACTCCGCCACCACAGCCTGTAAAATATAAGGATAAGATATACCAATATGTGCTAAAAAAGTTGAAAAGAATAATAAATAATGCCTGTAAGGTTTACTCAGTGAATTAAGATTTTATGTAAGGAGAGAAGTTTTGAACTTATTTATTTTATTTTTGGATTTCATTCCTAAGAGAAATTAATTTTCTATACATGTAGTATTTAGTATATTCTTTTTAAAATTTTTTTATGTAATAGTTATTAATTATTTAAGTATTTTTGTTCCAATAATATATATACTGTATAAGTCGACCACTAAAATTTTGAGGTAAAAAATATAAGTCAACCCAAAAGATAAGGCAACACCACTTCCCCAGCTCTATTTTATGGGAAGAAAAATTACGGTATCCATAAATATACGATAGCTTAAGGAATAATTATTGCAAAAGACGCTAGAATTGTTTCTTTCAGCAGACATGTCAACTTATCGCCTCTGATTAACTATTATACCAGTTTCTTTCATTGGTATTACTCAGGTTACACAAATAAAAACAAGTTACGAAACAGAAATACAATGGTATTAAAAATTTATTATTAAAATATTGGTAATAAAGCATGGTAATACCAAATCACAACACTCCTAAAACAACTTCCAATAACTCCTAATGCTAAGTTGAATCATAGGGATTATACAAAAAACCATGATGTGCTTATTGATCTTCGTTTGTAAAAAGAAAACATCAAAATATGTATTAAATTTTTGTAAAATAAAAATACATGTGAAGAAATGAATATAATTAGCGAATAATAAATATGCGTCAAAATTATTTTTAAGATATGAAAATGGTTTACTAATTCAACTCTTTTATTATGAAAACATAAAATAACATACTTTAGGACACGTGAGATATTTCGTAATGAAATTTGTTTTATATGATATCTACATTAATTACACATGCCAAAAATTAGTTTCAGTATGAAATAATTGTGGTAGGTTGCAAGAATTTCTGTACAATGAGTGTTAAGCAGGCAGTTTCACTTAATTTACCCCTCGGTGGTAAAGGGTTAAATTTTATGTTCGGCGTATAAGTCGTCCCCTGGTTTTAGAGAGATTTTTTAGGCCAAGAAGGGTGACTTATACGCCAGCATATACGGTGTGTGTGTGTGTGTCTATACGTACATACATATATATACCTATTATATGTAATTCCTTCTCCAGATGTAGGTACATATATAGATAGGATACAAATTCACAGGCTAAACCTCAAGCGTCATTGACTTGAAATTTTTACAGCGTATAGGCCCTATTGTTAAGTCCCCAGGAAAAGTGAGAAATTGATCATTCAGACCATGGGTTCAATCCTAAAGACCCCAAAATCCTTATTTTTTCCCATTTAACCCTCGAGCACTCGTGCACCATGGCATAACACGAGCAGTCGTGCCGGTGCACTCCGTGCACCAGTGATTATTTTATAAATATTTTCTTCAAATCAGATTATTTCCGTAAATTGATAATTTGTAGCCATTATACAATAGTTTAAGCCTTGAAAATAGTTTGATTTCATTTATTTTTTAATAGATTTTTAGTGATAAACGGAATAAGTCACGCTTTAACATTTTTAAACGCTTGAAACCTTCAAGGAAATAACTTATGTATAAAGTTGTGCACAAACCTTCACAGTTCACATTCATTTATTATTACACAGAAATGGTCTGGTTATCCCAAAAAAATTACTCCTCTTCGCAGTAAAATATTCAGTTGAACCTGAGCACGGGGTGTGCCAGCGTGACATGAGTTTCTAAAGAGTTTTTTTGTTGCCGTAAATTGAACCCAATTTATGCAAAACTCGGGTGGTACATAGAGAACATTATTGTAGGAAGACTTGAGGGACACAGAATGATTACAAGGAAAGATTAAAAAGTTACGAATGAAAATGTATACACTGGTGCTCTCAGTGCGCCAGTGCGAGTGCTCGAGGGTTAAATGCATTGCTTTGATTTTTTGGAATTTCTAAAAAATACTCTCCAGATAGGTAGAGAATCAAACCTCAAGGAGCCTACAGTTATGGTCATGATCTATCGAAAATATTAATGACCTTTACAGAAAATGTCCTGGGTTCGATGCTAGGACGATGCAAAAATCTCCCATTTAAAATACATTGGGGTAGTTTTTCATTTGTTTTTGATGCTCTTATCGAAATGATAGGAAGTTCTTGCTTTGCTCGAAGATGTATATCAAAACTCGGCTTAAGAAAAAAATTCAAGGTATCTTTGAATTTCTTCTTCTGGAGGACCCTGGGGGTCGATTCTGTAATTTGTCGACAGAAGTTATCGGTCGAGAAATCGGCCATCTTTAGAAATTAGTCGACCAAAATCTAGTTTTGCGATTTTGTAAACGTTGCTCTCACTGTCGAGTGAGAACTTAGGTGATAACTGTTGCTACATTTGTCGATTTTCATTTAGTATGCGAGAACTGGCGTGACAAGTGAGAAGTGGAGGTAGACGGGCGTAGAATTAATTAAAGAATCTTAATATTGAAGTAAAATACATCTTTTACATCGAAATTACCAAAACTATGACAAAATAAACGAAAATTTTCGCCGTAGTGACAATGACAAGAAGTGGATGTAGACGTGTGAAATTTCGTATCTCCCAATTCCAATACATTGTTTTTTCTTGATTTTTCACCTTTAATACAGATTTATCAATATAATCGATACAAGAAGGCATGACTTCGTGGAAAGCCATTTGCAGAATGAAAACACTTCGTACTTTTCCACAGAAAAGTTTTCTGTGGAAACTTATGCTTTTCTGTGGAAAAGTAAGAAGTGTTTTCATTCTGCAGATTTATCAAGGTTTGATCGAGTAAGTCGAACGTTTTGGAACACAAAATGTAGTTTGAGCAATGTATAACAGGGAGCAATTTTGTTATTTTCGCGTTTATTAACATTCTATACGTAATTAATAAGCAGTGCCTGTTTCAATGGTCAATTGCTGTCAGAGCAGTTGCCCCCACAACATGTTCCGAAACTATATAGAATCTATGGATCTTCCTCTATTTTATTATTTCATTCATTATCTGAACTCTATGAATCAGAACGAACGTCGGTATTTAGCCACGGCGTTTTATTTAGTTTAATCAACAATTCATTATGCTCTCGGTTGTTCATGGTATAAAAGTTCTCGTATTCGTCATTTTGACAACTTCTACCGCATTGAGCCCCTCTTATGAATCAGAATAAACATTTGCACAAACGGAAAATCTCTAATTACCCTGGAAAGCCATTATAATGTATTATATAGTAGCTCAATTTCATTGCGGTAAACGATTATTAAGGATTTTTATATCATACTTGATATTGATCAGATAAAAACTGAGCCGGATTAATGCATTAGAATACACATAAAATTAACATTAGAATGATCATCGAGGTTTTTTTGCAGTTTGCGGGAGGATGACAGATATTTCGTTCTCTGTATCACTCTAGCAGACGACACCGGCATCCGAGTTCGTTTTTGTATCTTGCAGTCTTTGTAACTATTACAGAATTAAATTGGAGATAATGGTCCTACGAAGTCAAGAAAAGTACCAAAGGAAGGTAAATTAAGTGAAGAATCTTAATATTGTCGTAAAATAGACCTTTTGAATCGAAATTACGGGTACTATGACAAAATACACGAAAGTTTTCGCCGTAGTAAACAACCAGTCCCCCTGACGACCAAGGTGATTGTTGAATCCGATACATTCATTCTCACACAAGAATACACGGGGATTTTTGAGACAGAATTTTAATGCAAACTTGATTTTATAGAAGAGAATTTAAAGCAGTTCGTTTTTGTGATTCTCAGGAACTATATCATGGAATCGAATTCGTTATTTCGCAATTACTCTTGGTCATTATTAATGCAATTTTCTAAGATATTTCAACTTCACAGGACAAACAGAAAAGGTACTCAAAGTTTATGAAATATGTCATCGTATCAAAACACTTTTTAAACTCTATTTTATGTTGTAGATATATAGACTAGTCTATATATCTACAACAAATTATTCTTATAGAATTGAATGATTCATTGAAAATACTCATCCGCTTTAACTTTCGTAAATTAAACATCGGGAAATCATACGATAACTTCGACGAGTTACTTAACCAGTTGTTTTGCCTTAAATAGTTTCGTTGAGTCTCGACAAAGTCTTTCATTTTTTAAGGTGTCAGTTATAACAAAAGGTACAAAGTAAAACAAAATAATGACCATTTCATCAGATTTCGATAGCAATAACAGTAACATTACCACGTAATGCCATTCGCATATGCTCTCAAGTAAGGCAATAAAAACATTATATTCGCAGCATCCAAGTCTTGTAATTTCTATTGTATGTATTTGTAATACATACAAAAGTAGAACATAGCATAGATAATATTTAAAATGCATGGAAATAGTTGGATTTCTCAATTACAGCATATTAAGACACTTATTCTATTAATACTTAGGATTTAATGGGCTAATGAATTGGTACCAAGGTTTTTAAATCCTCAATGAACGCCCTCTTGCCTTTCTTGTTTTCATTCGAAATTGGAATTGCGCATGCGCGAACTACGGCGATAAGTGAAATATGGCAACGTCCCTCTTTATGCTCTTGACTGGCTCTCGACCGAAAGCTCTCATTTCGATCGATAGTGACAATTGCACTGAAATCGCAGTTATCACATGAGAACTGTTTTCGGTTGAGATCGAAGCTTTGTAGTGACAACTCACAGCTGTCACTGTCGTGTGATAGCTCTGAATTACAAAATCGACCCCCTGACTCTTTCTGTGAGAACCTGGTGCTGTTGCCATTAATTTTGATTAAAGTCCCCACATTGTATGTTGTTGCTTTACATCAGCTATTTTTGGTTGCACTTTTCCTAAGGTATCTGTTTTTGTTGGGTGACATTGTTCAGACAGACCTGTCATCTCAAAAGCTAATTGATTTTTTAACATCTCAGCTTATTTGAATCTTGGAATACACTGATTTTGAATCATGAATCAAGAATTGTGGTAAAAGTGAATAATTGTTCTTTTTCCAGAAATTCATACCGACTTTTAATTGAAAACAGCAAATCATTGACGAAACCATGTAGATTACTTTGCGATAACTTCTTAGTTTCTAGGAAATTAATAATGCTATTCACAAGGGGGATAACTTCAGAAACTGAGACTGCACTTCCACTAGCAACAAATGTTGCTCTTTCAAAAACATCCAGAACATCAATCAGTGGCTTGATAGCATCCCACTGTGGTGGAGTTATGTCTACATTACAACTCAGGCTGGAGGCAGCTAATGTTATTGCTTGCTTCTGTTCCAGAGGACGCCTCATCATTTGCAAAAGGGAGTTCCATCTTGTGGGTTCATCCTGGATGAGCTCTTTAATATTCAATTGTACTTGGGCCACTTTTAGTTGTTTTGTTGCTTTAGTAGAATGCTTGAAGTGACCCGCAATGCTGCGACATTCTGCTGCAAGATCTTTCACCATCGGTTTGTTGAGGATTCCATTTTTAATCACTAGTTGAAGAGTGTGAACTAAGCAAGAAATGTGATTAAAAGGACTCCCTTCAAGTGCAGATACAATATTCCTTCCATTATCTCGGAAAATGCAGACAACTTTGTCAGTCAAACCCCAATCTTCTACAGTTAGTGCAATGAATTTGTGAATATTCACTCCAGAGTGTGAAAGCTCCAGAAATGGGACACATTCCAATCATACATGATGATAAGAATGACTTGAATCCAGAAAATGAGCCGTCAAACTCAAGTAGTCATCGGTGGCTGTTGATGCCCTCATGTCTGTTGCAAAAGCAACGTATTTAGCTTCAGACAACAACAACAACAGAAAAAATTTAATTAATTCTAATTATGGACGATTGAATGAGTTCAAATTTTACTTTCTACAAATATTGCAGCAAGTGTCGTAAATAAAATCAATGGTAGCAGCCGTCACTTTGTGGAATTCCATTGCTGGAAAAAATAAACACAATGTATTCTTAAAAATGTTTACTTAAAAAAGTTGTGGAATTGAATACATTGTGTTTATTTTTTCCAAGTGTCGTAAACTTGAGTTGAGTTCAGAAACTCTTAGGTAAAATTCATGAACTACTTTTGATAATACTCCACATTTGGAAGAGAAGATTCATTTTTAAAATCCTATAGTGGTGCGAAAGTTTTTATTCTGCATGTATCAACTGATAGAGCAACCATCTATGATGTTTATCAACGTTCTTCAACTGGGCATCATGACAGGATTATATATACGATACATGCGGTGAAAGTATAAATATTCCTACTGATTTCGACAGTAGCGCATCAACAGTACAGGCCATATTTGAAATGCATTGAGGAATGCAAATGGCTCTCTGGGATCGAACCAAGGACAATCAGAGAAATGTTAAATAGCGTACATAAAACATATTCATTATCTCTATCTACAAGCTGAGTTTTAAGTTTCTATGTTATCGGGAAGTGTTTCATTAAAGAACCCATGACACTGAGGTTCAAAATCGCATTTTTTTGTGGCATTTACCCCTTAAGGTCTTTATGCTAAAATAGAAACATACAACTTGGCATGTGAATCATAAATACATTTCATAAACGCTATTTAAGTTTCCCTGATCGCCCTTGGATCGGTCCCAGAGAGCCGTTTACATTACCCATTTCAGATGGGGATAGCAGTCTTAATTGTGGACCTTTCCGGTACAATATCGAATATAAATTTCAATTAAATAGGTTTTATTTTTACCACGGCATTATTCACATTTTGCAAAAGGTCCTGCTCTGGTCCTGTTTGACACCATGCATCTCTTCCATTTAAAACTTATGGCATTCCAAATTATTTATGATTCATTGACTGAGAAGGTTTAAATTCTACAGCCAGGCATATGAACAAAAGTAATGCATGCTAATGTTTTAAAGATTTTTATTAAGTGTTTGCAAAGTATCATAGTTTGCAGTATGCAAGCAGCTTTTATATACAGTAAACACTCGCTAACACGAATCTCAAGGGACAGGGCAAAGTGTTTGCGTTAAGAAAAAATTCGTGTTAACCGTATCGCGGCAAAAAAGTCCGAATATACTTGCTGATATACTGACGTCTATTATGATATTGACGTAACGTATTGAAGTAGCGATCACAAAAATCTCTAATAAGTCTTTCTTTACCAATTGGTAAGTAAATATATTCCGTCGTTTAAGTTTAGCGATGAACTTACAATTAATTGGTAAAAAAATTTTATTTTACATCACAGTCAGGCAGTGCATAAATAAAAAGATAACCACAGTCTTCAAAGTCATTATCTTAGCTTTTATTAGGTTTAAAGAAATCATGTAAATTCTTTTGGCGAAGAGTAGGGCGCAAATGGTTCATGCAGTCAAGTCTAATCCGATCCAAGTTATCGGAAAAGGTCCTGGAAGCATTTGCCGTTGCTGCATATTGTTGGAGCACCTTTAGAGCCGTTCTCCAGGAGTGGGTGGCTCAAGCGACTCCTCCTCACTTTCATCCGAAGATGATTCATCGTTATTCGCATTTACTTCCTCGTCAGGAAAGGAACATATGGCCAGATTATTGTCAAACTCCAAACATTTTTCAAACGTTAACTCAACCTGGAAATTTTATGCGAAAACTCAATTTAAAACTGTTTTGAAGACAATAAAATCAACGCTCAAACTGCAGAGATATTCTCACGATACTTACCTTTGTCGACGAAAGTGTTTGCAACAGCTCCCATTCCTCAGGTGTGTCCCTTTCAGTAGCCGCTCCTTGTCCAACAGCAGAATCGACATCACTATGGGCCCAAGCCTTATCGAAGCAACTTTTTATATGCTTTGCAGAAACCGATTCCCAAACTCTCTCCAATCGCTCTTACAGCATCCAAAACAGTCCAACTTAACTTATCACTTCCTTCCGCTGCGAGAATCGCTGCTCGTACCAAATGGGTCCGATAATACTTCTTCAGTAGAGCGATGATTCCCTGATCCAATGGCTGCAAACGATTGGTTGTGTTTGGGGGAAGAAACCAAACCTCGACGTTAGTTAACTCCATTTTTCCTAGGTTGTGGGCTGCGCTGTTGTACATCGTGAGTAATACATGACGATTCTGAGCAGCCATACGTCTATTTAATCGCAGGAGCCATTCACGAAATGCAGTGCCGTCAATCCATGCCTTCTTGTGGTGGGTGTAATAGCAGGGCAGCTTTGAAAGTTCGAAGTGCTTGAAGCATCGGGGCTCTTTGATTTTCCAATCACCCACCCTCATAACTTCTCGCTTCCGTCCGAGTTGCAAGTGAGAACAACGGTCAATTGCTGCTTACTGTGGCTGCCTCCATGGCATTTCTCTCTCTTAATGCTCAGAGTGTGGCTTGGCAAGAGGTTATAAAATACACCTGTTTCGTTCATGTTAAAAACGTCTTGAGGAGAGTACTTTTCTCGAAGAAGTTTAAAATAAGCTAGCCACTGACACTGTCATTGACACTTCCATCGTTCACCTTATTTGCTTCCCCACATATCACTTGCAAAGAGATTCCATGGCGTTTTTGGAATCGCCACAGCCAGCCACTGGAGCACTTAAAGTCGTTCATTCCCAAGCTGGATGCAATTGACAATGCCTTTTGCTGTATAACGGGTCCACTTCTAGGCACTTCGGCACTTTGGACATGATTAAACCATTCCATTAATTACTCTTCGAGGTCCTTAAAATGTGATCCACGCATGCGCTTTCCTTTCAGCTCAACACCTGATGCAGCCTCTTCGTCAATTTTTTCGCGATTTTTGACTATCGTTGACAATGCCCACAATTTTGGAACACCAAAATCGTGGGCAATCTGAGTTTTCATCCGTGCTCCGTGTTCCACCTCACATAATATTTTAAGCTTCGTTTGAGGATCAATTTGCTTTCGTTTTTCTCATTGCAAGAGGATATTTTGTTCCTATAGCTACAGTTTTTCAGTAAAGACTCACTCACAGTCGTCGACACTAGGAGACTGAGAAAATTCATCCAAACTTACTCCCTGACTCACTCCTTGATTACCAGTCTCACTATCTCATTGGGTTCCTTGCATTTTTTTGGGTGTCTTACATTGTCTTCGGTTATCGTTTCAAAACGAGGGACCAAGGCAACGTATTACCCTCAAAGTCATGGTTCTTATTCTGCCAGGCAGTTCGCCTTAAGCGAACTATATGATTCAAGGGATGGAGGAAACTGTTCGAAATTTGTCGTAACCGAAATTGTGTTAAATGAACAAAACCCCGTAAGACACTATACATTCCTGCCGGGACCGTGATACTGTTCACGTTATCGAGAGGTTCGTGTTAAACGAGTACGTGTTATCAAGGTTTTACTGTATATAGTTGAACCTCAATTTTACGAAGTTGAAGGTACCCAAAAATTTGGACTTTGTAAAATTCGGGCTTCGTAAATTTGAGGTTTTCTTTCAAGCAATCGAAATCTCTACAATACCAATCCAGGTCCAGTAGCACAGTGCAGAAAGTTAAATGTGATTGAAAAGAAGGTTATATTTCAATAAAATGAATTATAGATCCAGTTTAATGTTTAATACAACAGAAAAAAAATTCCAAACTTTTTACTATTTAAAATAATCATCAATTTTTTTTGTTTTTTGGAAGTTTCTATGAAAGATGAGGTGATTTTCTCAATACCTGAAAGGTAATAATTGAATAAATCAGGTACACCATCAGTAAAAATTTGAAAATTGTGAAGCACTTTTATAATGTGTCTTAATATATCCCTTGTAGGGGGGGAAGGTGCTTCTGGGTCATCTTCATAGTTTTCAGAAGAGCTACATCTTCTTCGTCTTCACTAATTTCACTGCAGTTATGCGTCATCACATGAGAGTCACACTTGACATATGACTCAGCATGAGAGGATGCATCTGGGATGTACTGATTTAGTTGTGCCATTTCTTTACTAAGGAGGTCCTGTAGTGTGGGAACCTCCACTAACTCCTCTGTCTCTATAATTGATGTGCCACCAAAACCAGCTGATCTCCAGCAGTTGGAAATAGTGTTTGCAGTGACACTGTCCCATGCTCTGGCAATTCCTCGCACAGCATGGAGCAATGTCCATGGAGGCGCTTCTTGCACATCAGAGGCTTGATCTGCAACAAATGTATGCGCACTAGAGATGGGCGCCGTGCCGATTACACCAGCCACCGACAATATCAGGCACACCGCCGCCGGAAATTTTATCGGCGGCAGCACGGCGTGGCTTGGATTTAAAATCAAAGTCCCACAGTCGAAAATATGCTGACAAGCAGTTCGAAGAGTAACGCTTTGAACTTATAGAACACATCTCGGGCTTTCCACGAGGGCGCTGATATATTAAAACCATTAAACAATCATCGATGATTATCCTTGGTTCGACGCTAGGTCAGGGCAAATATTCTCCCGTTTAATTTACATTGCGATTTTTAAGATTTTTTAAAATCACTTCCCTATAAGATAGAAACTTGAAACTCGGCATGTAGATAGAGATCAGTTATAAATTTTATGTATGCTGTTCACCGTTTCGCTGATGGCCCTTGGTTCGATCCCAGTGAGGCATTTACATTCCTCAATGCATTTTTATAGGGATAACGAAAGCCAATTTTAGGCACTTCCCGGCATAATATCGACTTCAAACTTTGCATAAAATAAGATCAAGTCAGAACAAGTCATACTGTTTATTCACAGATGCCAATATGTGCTGGGTTCGACACCAGCCGCTACAATCAGAAGGCGATCTGATTTTTAAGAATTTTTTTGAACCCCTTCCCAATAATATAGAAACTTGAAATTCGGCTAATAGATAAAGATCATTGATATGTTTCAAATACTCAGTTTTAGGATATCTTGATCGTCCTTGGTTTGATCTCAGAGAGCCATTTAAATTTCATATGCATTTCAGATGGGGATAATGGAGTTATATCAGGACCTTCCTGTTATGATATACCAGCGTCATTGACTTGAAATTTTTACGACGTTTTGGCCATAACGTGTAACCGACAAAAAATTGCTATTTTGAACCTCAGTGTCATGGGTTTGATTCCAGAGGGCCCCAAAGTCCCGATTTTTCCCCCTTATATGTATTGCTTTGATTTTCGGGATTTTTTAAAAATTACTTCCCAGATAGGAAGAGTATCAAAACTCAAGGAGCTTATATATATGGTCATGATCTATCGAAAACAAAAATGACTTTTACGGAAAAAGTCCTTGGTTCGACGCTAGGACGAAGCAAATATCTGCCCTTTAAAAACATTGTGGTAGTTTTTCATTATTTTTTTTGATGCACTTATGGGAATGATAGGAAGTTCGTGCTTGGCTAGAAGATGTATATTAAGACTCGGTTTAAGAAAAAAATTATATGAGACCATGCTGTTCCTAGGTGCAATGCCAGAGCACATTAACATTTCTCACGTAAGGAAAATATGTGAAAAGTAGGACGTCGTTTGAGGCAGTTGCAGCCAATATTTCTGCTTTAATTTTCACACATAGTTAGAGATGGTGATGTTCTGTTGTGCTGCATAGTAAGTATGACCAGAAAGACCCGGGTTCGATGCCAGGCAATTAAATTACAGCGAATTTTAAGAATATTTTCAATCCTTTTTTTATCAATTGAGGACCGTCTCGATATGATGCCGACATGAAATTAGTGTTGTCGATATGCTTGCAGTATGCTAGCAACATTTTACTCGTACCTATATACGAGTAAAATGTAGCTTGCATACTGCAAGCATATCGACAACACTAATATCAAGTCGGCATCATATCGAGAGAGTCCTCCAAAGAAAAAAAGAGGATTGAAAACATTCATAAAATTTGCTGCAATTCCTCTGTTCGGCATCAAACCGAGGTCTTCCTGGTGATAATTACTATGCAGCACAACAAAGGATTACCGTCTGTAACTATGTGTGAAAACTCTAAAGAAGCATTGGCTGCAACTGCCTCAAACTAAGTCCTACTTTTCACATATATTCCTTATGAGAGGATTGTAATGTGCTCTGGCATCAAACCCAGAAACAGCATGGTCTTATCTAATTATTTTTCATAAAGCAAATCTTAATATACATTTTCTATGTAAGCAAGAACTTCCTATCATATCGATAAATGTATAAAAAAATTATGAAAAGTTACCCTAATGTATTATATGGGGGATATACTTACCGCCCGGAATCGAACCAGGACCTTTCAGGTTTAACTTACTATGCAACACAATATAAGATTACCATTTCTAGCTATGTGTGAAAATTCAAGCAGAAATATAGCTTGCAACTGCCTCAAACGACGTCCTACTTTTCCCTTATATTCCTTATGAGAGAAATGCTAATGTGCTCTGGCATCGAACCAAGGAATACTACGGACTTATCTAAATATTTTTCTTAAGGCAATTCTTACCTTTCATCTTACAGCTAAGCACAAACTTCCTATTATTTCGATAAGTGCATCAAAAAAAATAATGAAAAACTACCTCAATGTATTTTAAAGGGCAGATAATTGCATCGTCCTAGCATCGAACCCAGGATATTTTTCATGAGTGTCATTTAGGTTTTTGATAGATCATGACCATAAATATAGGCCCCTAGAGTTTCGATTCTCTACCTATCCGGTAAGTATTTTTTTTTTAATTCCCGAAAATCAAAGCAATGCATTTCAATGGAAAAAATCGGGATTTTGAGGCCCTCTGGAATCGAACCCATGACATTGACGTTCAAAATCGTAATTTTTCTGACGGTTACGCGTTATGGCCAATGCGTTGAAAAAATTTCAAATCAATGACACTTGCGGTTTAGGCTGTGAATTAGTATCCTATCTATCTGTCTATATATCTATATCTCTATACAAGTAAAATGTAGCTTGCATACTGCAAGCAGATCGACAACACTAATTTCTTGTCGGCATCATATCGGAACGGCCCTCAATTGAAAATAAAAATGGATTGAAAAAGTTCTTAAAATTCGCTGCAATTTAATCGTCTGGCATCGAATCTAGGCCTTCCTGGTGAACGTAATATGCGGCACAACAGAAAATCACCATCTCTTACTATGTGTGAAAATTCAAGCAGAAATATTGGCTCCAACTGCCTCAAACGACGTCCTACTTTTCAATAATGTAAATGGCTCTCTGGAACCAAGTAAGATCTAGGAAATCTAAAATATGTTTTTGAAATGTATCTAAGTTCTCTATCTATATACCTAATTTCATGTTTTAATATTATTGGGAAGGGGTTCAAAAAAATTCCTAAAAATCGGATAATTTACTGATTGTAGAGACGCCTGGTGTCGAACCCAGGAAATATTGTTAGCTGGGAATGCACATTATGACTTATTAGGACTTCATCTTATTTTTTAACAAAGTTTGAAGTCGATATCATGCCGGGAAGTACCTAAAACCTTTTTCCGTTATCTCCATAAGAAATGCATTGAGGAATGTAAATGGCTCTCTGGGATCGAACCAAGGACCATCGGCGAATATGTTAAATTTGATTATGAATATATATTTATGATCTCCAACTTCATGCCAAATTTCAAGTTTCCATGTCATCGGGAAGGGGTCCAAAAAAAATCTTAAAAATCGCCACAATGTATTTTAAACGGCCGATTTTTGCCTCGACCTAGCATCGAACCCAGGATATTTTTTGTAAAACTCATTTATGTATTCGATAGATCATGACCATATATATCGGCTCCTTGAGTTTTAAGTCTCTACCTATCCGGCAAGTATTTTTTAAAAATTCCTGAAAATCAACGCAATGCATTTAAATGGGGAAAATCGGGACTTCGGGGCCCTCTGGAATCGAACCCATGACACTGAGGTTCAAAATCTAAATTTTTCTGGTGGTTACACGATATGGCCAATACGTCGTAAAAATTTCAAGCCGATGACGCTTGTGGTTTAGGCTGTGAATTAGTATCCTATCTATATACCTATCTATCTATTATCTATCTATTATCTATCTATTATCTATCTATTATACGAGTAAAATGTAGCTTGCATACTGCAAGCAGATTGGCAATACTAATTTCATATCGGCATCACATCGGGACGGTCCTCATAAGAAAAAAAATGGATTTAATTTTTTTATAAAATTCGCTGAAATTTCATCGTCTGGCATCAAACCCGGCTCTTACTGGAAAAGCTACTATGAAACACAATAGAAGATCACCATCTCTTACTATGTGTGAAAATTCAAGCAGAAATATTGGCTACAACTGCCTCAAAAGACGCTCTAATGTTCACGAATGTAAATGGCTCTCGGGACTCGAACCAAGGACGATCTTGGAAATTTAAAAAATTTTTCTGAAAGTTATTGTTGATCTCAATCTATATGCCAAATTTCAAGTTTCTATATTATTAGGGAAGGTTTCAAAATAATTCCTAAAAATCGGATCAACTTCTGATTGCAGAGACACCTGGTGTCGAACCCAGGACCTATTGATAGCTATGAATGCATAGTTTGATTTGTTAAGACTGGTTCTTCTATCATGCTAAGTTTTAAGTCGATAGCATGCCGGGAAGTACCTAAAATTTGTTTCCGTTATCCCCATAAGGAATGCATTGTGGAGTGCAAATAGCCCTCTGGGATCGAACCAAGGACCATAAGCGAATACAAAAAATTTTATTATGAAATATATTTATGGTTTCTAACCCCATGCCAAATTTCAAGTTGCCATGCATTCGGAAAGGGGTCCAAAAAAAATCTTAAAAATCGCCACAATGCATTTTAAACGGCCGATTTTTGCCCCAACCTAGCATCGAACCCAGGATATTTTCCGTAAAACTCATTTATGTTTTCGATAGATGATGACCATATATATAGGCTCCTTGAGTTTCGATTCTCTACCTATCTGGAAAGTATTTTTTTTTAATTCCCGAAAATCAAAGCAATGCATTTAAACGGGAAAAATCGGGACTTTGGGGCCCTCTAGAATCGAACCCATGACAATGAGGTTCAAAATCGCAATTTTACTGGAGGTTATACGTTATGGTCAATATGTCGTAAAAATTTCAAGCCATTGACGCTAGTGGTTTAGCCTGTGACTTTGTATCCTCTCTATATATATATATATATGAATATATGAATATATATATGATATATGAATGAATCCGGAGAAGCATCTATATATAATAGATGAATATATGAATATATATATGATATATGAATGAATCCGGAGAAGCATCTATATATAATAGATATGAATGAATCCGGAGAAGCATCTATATATAATAGATATATGAATGAATCCGGAGAAGCATCTATATATAATAGATGCACTCATTCATTCATAGGGGATCAAAATTCTAACCAAGTTCCACAGGTGCCACTGTCTTGAAATTTTTACAACGTGTTGGCCATGACGTGTAACCTCCAGATAAAACCGACTTTGAACCTCAGTGTCATGGATTCTATTCCAGAAGGCCCCAAAGTCCCGATTTTCTCCATAAAGATACATGGTGGGGATTTTCGAAATTTTTTGAGGCACTTTCAGGCAAAGTAGAGAGTTGAAATTCAAGGGTTCGCTGGAAGCCATGCGTATCTGACGAAAACTATTAAGACATCATCCAAGTTTACCCTTGGTTCGATGCTAGGTCAGGAAAAATATGCTCCCGTTAATTTATATTGCGGTTTTTTTGATTTTTTATTATCACTTTCTGATAAGATGAAAACTTGAAACTCAGCACTAGGATAGAGATCATAAATATATTTCATAATCTAATTTTAGCAATTCGCTGATGGTCCTTGGTTAGATCCCAGAGGGAAATTTACATTCCTCAATACATTTTTTATGGAGATAACGGAAACAAATTTTAGGTACTTCCCGGCATGATATCAAGTTAAAACTTTGCATTAAATGAGATCAAGTCCTAACAAGTCATACTGTGCATTCACAGCTGCCGATATGTTATATCCAATGCATTTCAGATAGGGGATAATGGAGTCTTATTTCAGGACTTTCCCGGTATGATATTTACTTCAAACTTTGTATTAATTAAGATTAGGTCTTAACAAGTTATTATGCCTATTTGCATATTCCAATAGGTGCTGGGTTTGACACCAGGCGTTTACAAAAATTAGAAATTGCAGCAGTGTTTAAGTTTTTTTTAATCCCTTCCTGATAACATTGAAACTCAAAACGTGGCATGTGAACAAAGATTATAAATACCGTTATAAGCTTGCAGTATGCAAGCTACTTTTATTAGTATATAATAACATATTTCATACGTAATATAATTCATACAATTTATTGCGGAAGATGTAACTTCCGCAATGTATGTTTGTTTTCGAATGTTTATAATAGAAAATAGGGATTTAAAATAACACAAATAAAATTCAGTCTTTTCTCAGAATACTATCTCGCTGGCTGTTTTTAATGAATGAAGTTTAGCAAAAAGTATTTGGCAACTACTTTTTTGAACGCATTTTTCTTAAACCTCTCGACATTCCCTTCAAAATTTTCAGGATGTATTTTCCCAGAATATTTACCAGGAAATTTAAAGGTATCGAAAAAAGATCATATAAGGATTAAAGTTATCAAGAATAAGAACTTCTTTGTTTCTGAAATGAGAGTGAGTATTTAAAGAACAAGTACAAACAAATTCGCTATGAATTTCCAAATTTTTAATTTTAAATATTTTTCGTTTCTTATTTTTCTTGTAAATATGATAAAATTTAACTATAATTAAATTTCACTGAACAGTTTTCAATTACTGTATCTCCATGTTGTATAATACTAAAATTAATTTAGTGTAACTTTCTCTTTCAACGTGTATATTTCTACTACGTGCATCAATCTCTCTTATGAACATGGGGCCGTTTGAGATAAGTTGGGCTTTAGTAATGGCTAGTAATGTGTATTCATTACGTAACATAATTTCTGTGAATATTTTTATTAAAACCATCTTGAACATGCATGTAAACCAAAATGTTAACTCCAATAAGAGAATTTTCTTCATAGGGTACAACAGTATTTTCCTGGATTACCTTCAATTCCTAAGAATTGAAGCATCTTTTGTTTTATAAAAAAGCGTCTAATCCAGAGTTCTAAAACATTATAATCGATTTGAATATCTTTATTAGAACATAGTGTATTCCCGCAAGCAGCACTCCCATTGAGAGGAGTTTTAGTATATGCGGGCTCACTCTCAACAATAAGAAAAGCAGACTTGGGCCACAGAGATTGAATAAAATGGTATTCATCCATGAGAACTATGCGTTGTGCAAACATTTTGTTGACGGAGCGTAACCTACTGCTGAATGTTATTAATATATTTATTTTAAACTCCTCTCATTCATTCATATGCTTATTATTTTTTTAGTTTGTTTAAACTGAAATGTTTTGATTTGCGTTCATCATTTATACATTTTTTATTTTCTGGAAATTTCAATTGAACGTCTATTCCTGGATTCCATACTTGAAAAATGTGGCACAAATGTGCTGTTAAAACTACTTCACAACAATAGTACATCCATTGATCGACATTCTACTGGCTATTTGTGCCCAATTTGTGATGCCATTCTTTAAACGTTCTTAAAGTAATGTTGCGTAATTATAAGAAGCATGCTTTTGTTAAAATAAGGAAAGCAACGTATTTCCAAATTAACCCCTTTATGGCGCAGAGCAAGCTAGAATCGAAAAATGCTGGCCAAGAATACGGAAACATTTTTTGAGTGTGAACTTTGAAACTTCGCATTGCTATACCTCAATAAGTTCTGCATATAATATTCCCAGACAGCGTCTTATGTGAGCTATTTTTCCTTAAATCGGAGGGTCCGAGAGAGGACAAGAGAAAGAAATATAACTTAAAAGACATGTTGCATGAAGTGAGTATTTCACCAACAGAAGCTAATTCAGAGATCTGATGGTAGTGATGCAATAATTCAAATATTCAACTGTGATCACTTAAAAAATCATAATTAAGCTTAAGGGTTGATTATTTAATACTGTATTGATTTTTCCCCGATGATTCTGCTCATTTGGGTTTGGTTTGAGGCTGAAGAATTTTGCAAAAATCTAAACCAGACATTATTCGTGAATTTTGGTCAATTTTGATCACCTGTGGAATTTTAATAGGTAGAAATCAGCGTAAATAATTTGGTAGTAATTGGCAGGATTTATTTGAGAATTGCCAGTACTAAAGTCCGCACTCAAGGAAAGGATTTTTTGCCAGGTTTTTTCGATTCTAGCCCATTGCGCTGCGTATTCAAGATAGCTCTACATTGTCTTTATTGGTATGATATAATTTTAATGTCTATATAAATATAAATATAATTATCTATGTCTATGTAAGAACCCTGCAAGCCGCCTTTCGGCGTGTGGCAGGGGGTGCTGGCACCTTGACTCTATTTTCCTAAACGGTTGCTTTTGTGTATACTTTGCGGAAAAATAAATTTTTGAAGCGATTCGTTCTAGCATCTATTTCCCTAATTTTTCTGGCAGTATCAGAACGGCCCATAAAACAGGGGGGTCGCATTATATCGGTTACATCATCTGAAAACGTAATTTCTCTGAACTTATATAATAAATTTATCCTTTGAATTTTTCTTCTATCTTCTAATGATTCCCATCCTGCATCCTGTAACATCTGAGTGACACTCGCTGTTTTATCGTAGCAATTCTTTACAAATCGTATCGCCTTTCGTTGTACTTTTTCTAAATCCCGAATATGACATTTCTCGGCGGTGTCCCATACACTACATGCATACTCCAGGTGAGGCCCAACTAACGCTAAGTAACATCGCTCGCGAACTTATTATTCGCTCCTACCGACTATTCTTTTAACGAAGCCGAGTTTCTTAAGTGCTTTTCCACATATATTTCGGATGTGGGCACTCCATGATAGATTATTCGTGAGAGTTACTCCAAGATACTTTACCGATTCTACTGTCATTAGGTTTACCCCTCAGAGACTATAAAAATAATCATTTATTATAGATTTACTTTCGAAGAAGTTAACTACCGAACACTTTTCTACATTAAGCTCTAATTGCCAATCATCGCACCAGTTCATAATTCTATCTAAGTCGTTCGAAAGGGTTAATCTATCCTCTGTACTAACTATTTCCCTGTAAATGACTGTGTCGTCTGCGAATATCCTAACATTGCTTTCAATGTGATTGCTGAGGTCGTTGATGTATACTAAAAATAACAACGGTCCAATTACACTGCCCTGAGGGACGCCCGAGGTCACCTTAACCAAGTTGGAACTAATACCATCGAGTACTACTCGTTGCTCTCTATCGGTGAGAAAGTCTTTTATCCAGTTAATAACTTCTGCATTGATGCCTGCAACATCTAATTTGTACAGCAATTTATGATGAGGTACCTTATCAAAAGCCTTCTGTAAATCTAAAAATATCGCATCGACTTGCTTATGTTTTTTAGCAGAGTTTAGAACATAGTGTACTAATAAAGCCAGCTGTGACTCGCAAGAACGAGTTTTATGAAAACCGTGTTGATTCCTAATTAAGAAATGAGACGTTTCAAGAAAACCCATTAAAGAGCTAGCTATTGTATGTTCCATAATTTTACCGCTCATTGGTGTTAAAGATATAGGTCTGTAATTAGCTGGATCGTTCTTAGAGCTGCTTTTAAATATTGGCGTGACATTCGCAATTTTCCAATCCTTCGCTCATACTCTTGTTAAATATAACTTTAAGAAAAGGTGCTACGCTCTCCGCAACTTCCTTGAACACTCGAGCCGGTATGTCTTCAGGACCCGGAGCTTTATTCGGTTTAATCTGTTGCAATAGTTTAATGATGCCGTCTTCTCTGAAGGTGATTTTCAACATCGATTCAGGTTTATCAACATTCGGGAGAGTATTTGATGTATCGTCAGACGTGAAAACGCTTTGAAAAAAATCATTCAAGATATTAGCTTTGCCTTTAGCATCGTTTACTATATTACCGCAAGTATCCTTTAATGAACCAACAGTTTGCTCTTTACTTTGGACCTCACGAATGTACGACCAAAACGCTTTTGGGTCCTCTTCCAAGTGTTCGCATAAAATCTTCTTTTTATATTGACGGAGGGCATATTGCATAATTTTTTTAGTATCCAACTTTGCTTCCTTATGTTCGCTCTTTACTTGATCTGTGTTGATATTGTTCGGTTGCCTCGCAGCGGCTTTTAATTTGGAATGCAAACGCCTCTGTTTCTTTAGTGCTATCCTAGTCTATTATTCCATCTAGGTTCATTAATTTGATTTGAAAGTTTGGAGGGTACAAATTTATCCATTAGGTCACGCATTGTTCTTACACAAAGATTCCACATGTCCTCAGTATTTAAACATATTGTGCGTGTTTCATACTCCGGAAATTCGCACATGAGTTTACCACGATATCCTTCGAAATCGGCTCGCGGGTAAAGATAAACTCTGCGCTTTGGTTTTCTGTGCCTTACCAAGTTAAGGTCGAAATCTATAATCATGGCTTTGTGATCGGATATTCCATCGCAGTATTCAAGATAGCTCTACATTGTCTTTATTGGTATGATATAATTGCAATAATGTACTCTCAGATATTCGAGTTATTCACCTTTTTTTCTGCCGTATACGAACGAAAATTTACACGCCGCTGGTTACGCTGCGCCACCGCCGACGATTAAGCAGTCAGTGTTCACGCCGTTACGCCGGCGGCTTCATTTTCCCCCTACGCCGCCGCTGACAAAAATATTTATGGCGCCCATGTCTAATGCGTACTAAAGCTCTGCTTACAGAAAGCTAAACTATGCAGGTCTAAACTTGTCAAATAATTATGAGGATGAAATCAAACTAATTTCTGTTACAAACAAGAGTCACAAGATCATTCAGGAAGAAAACAATAGATATCACATGCAATTCTCTGTGTGCACTATAGTAGTAGTAGTTCGTTAAAAGCGCTTAGGTGATTTTGCCCATGTGCTCCCACCAGGATTTGAAATCAGAACTGATTCCTCATGAGTCACGAGCGTTACCCACATGGCTCTCCAGGAGCCAATGTGCAGTATATTTGCATCTAATTGAAATTATTTAAAAATTAGACAATGATTATACTGATTCCCTTTATAGCATACACCTTATTTCAAAGCCTAGGAGACTCACTTAAGTCACAGTGAATGAAACTCGCAGCCATGAATTCCAAGAAACTATTATTTTTATTTATTTTTTTTTTAATGGTATTGGCCGTTATTTGGTGGAATTCCATAATGGATGAAAATAAAAGAACACTTTGTAGTAATTCCACAGAATATATTTCAATACACGACTGATTACAACTTTTAAAAGTCATCTTCTGTTACAGTAAAAGGTGAACACAAGTATATATACTAAGGTTAGAAGAAGGGGGGAGTTGGAAGAAAGAATGCGGGGAGTAAACAGACAAAATAAGCAACAAGGTGATTAAGGTGAGGGTAAAGTAGACATTGTGGTAGGTGGGGGAGGAAGAGAGCCAACAAACAGGGTCAGGTGGTCATAAATTGATGTAGTTAAGTGGTAATTACATCTTTTGTGATGGATTATTTCCAGCTGCTCGAAAATGTTCATTTTGGATCCTCTTTGTATGCAATGAAGTAGTTGGATGGAAAAATCGGATGAACGATTTTCATCAAGAAGGTGTTTAGCAAAATGGGACCTCTCAGATTTATTTTTGAAACCGGATTTGTGTTCATTTTGCCTAAGATGTAAATTCCTGTCTGTCCAATGTAAATAGCTCCGCAATCATCGCTTGTCAATTTATAAATCCTAGATCTGAGGAGGGGGTCAATTTTATTCTCATTATTAGTTGGATATTTACCGATGTTATAAAACCGGTGGTATAAAAAGCATGTCTGTAATTTGGAGGAAAAATGTTAGCCAGTTGATAACTAATGGGGCCTGAGAAGGGAAGTTTTACCCATTTGGGTTTATCCGAATTAATCGAAAGATTACCATTAATACATACTAAGTTCAATTTTCTTTGTTTCTTTTTTAAAATATTGTCAATTAATTTTTCCGAATAACCATTGGAAACTGCAATTTGCTTAATAATACTCAACTCCTTCATGAAATGGTGGGGTTTAAGGGGAATTTTGATGAGACGATGGACCATACTGTGGAACGCGGCATGCTTATGGGAAATTGGGATGGTTGGAGGCATTATGAATGGTGTGATCCGTATGTGTGGGCTTACGGAAGATGGAAAATTCAATGCTATCATGATCTTTGCAAAGAGTTAAATCCAGAATATTTAGTTTGTTATCAGATTCAGTTTCAAATGAAAATTTCAAGTTTGGGTGAAGGATATTCAAATGTTCTACAAATAAATCTAACTGTCTGTACGAACCGGTCCAAATGCAAAATATGTCATCAACATACATACATAACAAGAAATGACCAAGACCAGACCTTAACCAAACACCAATATATATTTGAGGAAGATTTCGGAGTTGAAAAGGTTATTTTCAAAATGACCAAGAAATATTTCAGCTAACAGAGGGGAGAGTGGCGAACCCATAATAACTATAGTATCACTATATATTTCTCAAAATTATTTTCTTTTCAATGATGTTTATTTCAGCCAACCAGAAGGTTAGGGTTTGCCACTCTCCCCTCTGTAGCCCTCGTAAAAAGTAGCATTTCAAAAATTTGGAATAAAACATTGATGATGTAGCAGTTAATCCACAAGTTATAATTAATATCTCCATCTCTTACAGCAGATGTATAAACACGAAGCACAGCATATAGGTTTTGCATTCACAAAATTTCTAATATTCACAATATCAACAGCTAGCTAACTATTATAAATAGAAACAAAAATAAAGAGCAGGGTGTGAGAAAAAATTTTTGCTACTGAAGGTTAACAAAGAGAAAACCCACTTTGGGGGAAAACACCCACATAGAAGGGGGTTATTCTTCACTTGTCTTTTGGCTGTGATCGGGTGCTTCATACACTAATAGCCCACACAATGCAACAATGAAAAAATGTTTTTGCAGAAATAGGTGTATTCTGAATTCTGGAACGATACTGAAAACATCGTATCACCCCCTGTTTTTGCACATATCGCAAAATTTGACAATTTATCGATTCTCATATTGAAATAAAATATTAGTATGGACTGAGATATACGATTTTTCAAGCTGCAAATTCTAATAGCACCCAAACGTTGCATTGCTATTTCCTCGACGAGAGATATCACCTTTTCGTTCACAGAGATTTCCGTTTTCTTTGCACCAACTAATCTACTAAGATGCTGCTATGTAGCATTAACCTTTTTGTTACTAATAATAAAAATCTTCATCCACATTTTGGTCTATCATGGACCACTCTTGAGTTGGATGATGCAACACTCCAGATTCTCTCCACTTGAACGGGAGGTTATCTTGAAGAGTAAGAACGAAACTTTGGCAAAGAAATTGGCTGTAACTTTTAATTGTGGAAAAACACACTTAAATAACATCTGAAGATAATGCTTTTGTTGGAAGTGAATATGATGATGACGAAGAACCATTGCGTAACAATCAGCACTGAAAGACGATTTTGATAATTAAAAAAGTTAATGCTAGTAAAAAAGTTTAAAAACTAATATAAATATTTATCCTAGGCACATTCATTCAAATTCGTCTATTCCATGAATTCCGATGCCATTATTTTTTGTTATGTGATACCTAGAAATCACTGCAAAAAAAGTTAAACAATTATTGACTATATCAGGATATCTGCAAAGTGTGTGGTATAATATTAATCAGCAAACCACAAGGAAATTACTGTGGACTACTTATTCAACTAAAGCTACTTATTAAAAATATTACACTTAATATTAACCATAATTTCCAAACAATAACCGCTGACTGGAACGTAAGAAAAAAGGTCGACCCAAGGGATACCTCCTGGAGTTTTGGCTTCATCTTTAGTTTTGGGCCTTGGGTGGGTAAGGAGGGAGGCGGTGGAATGGAAACTTGCTCCGCTGGGCATATACAGTGCCAATTACTCACTAAATTATCATCCTCTGCGATTTCCCTAATTACTCTTCTTGCACAAAGTACCCGAGTAGTGTCTCAATCGAAAGATAAAGGATACAGCCACCATGCAACGAGAGCTTTTTTCGCTATCTTATCTTATAGGAACGTGGCGCTTCAGAGAAAATGAGCAATATTTGGTAATTTTTTTTAACAAATACAGTATGCAATATCTATAAAAAGAACCTGTTGTATGGTAGCTGCATCTTTTAAGCATGGGTTGGTGAAAATATAAATCTGTAAGTTTTAAAATATCTTCACTGCAAGGGCAATAGCAACAGTCTAAAAATGGCTTTTTCTGTGTGGTAAAGAGCAGCCTTAAGTAGCATTTTATTAGATGTTTAGAATAGTATTTACTGTTCATATTTGTATATAATTCTCTATTGGTAAGTGTAGGCCTTTCTTATGCTTCAATAGACTTTGTGGAAGTATATCTTTAAGGTAATTATGGTAAAATAGAAGGAATATGACCTTTTAATAAGTGAAATGGATTATGTTTATTATGGTGTCTGTATTTTAGGAAATCTTTTACTTTTTACTATTTCATTTGCTGAGGAAAACTGTTGTTCTCAGATTGCAGATGTGGAATTTAAAACTTAAAATGTGAAAAATTGTTTAATTTTCATTTCAATTTCAGAATCACAAGGTAGCAAGCCCATAGTTGTGTACAACAGGCCTCAAAAATCTGAGTTTGCCAATTTGCTAAGTAAAAGTGTAAGAAAGAGTGAAGAAGACTCAATGGAAAAAAGTATTGTGGTTGATATCCCAGAATTGCTGTCAAGAAGGATTAGCCCAGAACAAAAGAGTGATTCATTTGTCCTCCCTGGTGGAATGGCAGCGGAGAGGCAACTGATGTCGTTCAAACAATTCAAGGAGAAGTGTGTTGGATTAAAAGAGCAGAGTGCTTCATTGAATCAGTCACCTGAAAATCACCAAAGAGAGGAGAACCATGTTGTAGATAGTGAAAATTCTAGTGAAAATGTACCTGTAAGAACTAAGGTGAAAGCGCCTGAGAAGTTGTTGAAGTATAATGAGGAGTCAGTGGAGGATAATTTGACTACAAAGCAGTTGGTGAGTAGAGCTGTTTCTGAAAGATTTAGCTGCTGAAGTATTTTTGAAATTAAATATTATAAATTTGTAATATAAGTATCAGAATTCCCCTCTATGTAACAGTTTCAGCTTCATTATTTTTCCAAATATCTGTTAGCAATATGTGAAAGGGATTCAAACTTATCATTACTCTGGACCATTATCATCTAGCCCAATTTCATGCTGTCCACATTATATTTGTAATTGTGTATGTTGTAACTAATTCTACCTCTCAGTTCCTACAGTTATTTGGGTGTTAAATTAGAATAAAAATAATTTATTACATGAGTGTTCTACCTTTTGGCAGGTTCATGCACAATCAAAAATCCCTATTAAGTGCCATCTCCTTCATTTCCCTATAGTTAACCCCACCCCTTATGTCATCTAACAACTTTTGGCTTCCCCTCTGTTTTTCCCCTGAATCCTACCCTCAATTACAACCTTTACCAATCCCTCTTCCCTCAATATTTGACCACCCATTTCATCTGACGATGCTTAATCACGTCAATTATGTCCCTCTCCTCCCCAACCATTGTCTCCGGTTTGATCCCAGAAGAGGGAAAGGTTTTCTCCTAAGAAAAGCATGTAAACTCAATTTTACAGCTTATTTTCTTTTGCAAAATTAAATTGCAAAGAATAGACATACAGAAAGGAGACAACCACCAAAAGAAGAGAAATTGAACCAAGTATATTATTCCGTTCACAGAATATTGTTTTCATTTCAAAACAGCGAGAATTTTGATGAAATAAATGACATTTTCTGAGTGCTAACAACTGGTTCCTCTGACGACCAATGCGATTTTTGAAGCTGAGCTCATGCATTTTCCGTAAACAATACATCAGGAACTTTTAAAAGCAACAGTGAGAATTAACGAGGGTTTTTACTCAATCGATTGCGATACTGACTAACTTGACTTGTGTGTACGACCAGCAAGTGAGCTGAAGTCTGACATGGCTCATGTCTAGAGGTGTTTGAAAATGTTTTTATTTTTTCTGAAATTTGTTGATTTGAAAACCAAATAGTGGTGTTTTGTGTTTTTATTATGTTTCCTAAATTTGGTGTTACTAATTTTCACAGAGTATAATAGGCAAATTAACAGTAAATTTATTAAGAGTTCTTAAGCAAAGGAATAATATTAGGCACACTTTAGCATAAACATCAAAAGCATTGAAAATATTATTAACTGTAAATTAAACGAAATATTAAATTAAATTTATGTAAAACTATGCTGTTTACACCATAGGAAAATGCTTTCACAGCTGCAGATCAACAAAATATGATATTTTCATTGAAAACCTGTTGACACGATTGACGTTAGGAAAAACAAAACATATTTCTTCGTGGAATTAGGCGAGATTTTGTGATAATCCATAATGGAAAGAAAGTTTTGTGAATTTATTGCAAAAGATCAAAGCTGAATTCCCGTAAGCAAAGATTGAATTGAATTATTATTATTATTATTTATTATTATTATTATTATTTATTTATGTACGGGCAGAGCCCTATTACACATCATGGTTACAAATAAATTTGATAATCTTTGAACATTAAACAATACAATATATTCACAAAAAATAAAAAGAAATATATGAAAAATATGAAAAATAAAAGTATAAACATTTGTATACCCAATTAAAAGGAAGAAAGCAAATCACAAATACAACAAAGTTAAAATTATTTCAGAAACTAAACTACATTAGACATAACAAAACTCCTGAAAGTACAGTTTGAGACATTAAAAAAGTCAATTCTATTACAGTATTTATTGGCTTCCCTCAAGATGCGATAGAATGGTAAATAAAACATGTAATTTCTATGTAAGTGTGGAACATTAAAAAGAACAGGGTTTCTGGTAATGACTATCGGGCAATTAAAATTAATAAGTGAGAGCAGTTCAGAACATTTAATAGAGCCATTTAAAATATTATGCAAAAATAGTAGACCGAGCTGCTTCCTCCTAGTAGAGAGAAGTGGTATATGTAGTTGACACATTAGTTCCTCATATTCACCACTTTCTCTATTAAAATTAAATTTATGTGCAACAATCCTAAGGAATTTTCTTTGGATCTTTTCAAGCTGTAACTCATACTTTGTGTAATATGGATTCCAAATTACCGAGCCATATTCCAAAATAGATCTAACAAGTGATATATATAATAACTTAAGACAATTGATATCATAGAAGTCTTTGGTCACTCGAGTAATGAATCCAAGCATCTTGAATGCCTTAGTGGCAATAGTCTGTATATGTAATTGAAATCCTAATTTTACATCAAAAATAACCCCTAAATCAGAGATAGATTGAACTCGCTTTAGAGTACTATCACAAAGACGGTAATCATAATGGATGGGAGTTCTCATTTTTTGGAACGTTATTGTGCTACATTTATCAAGATTCAGTTGAATGAAGTTCAATTTACACCAGCTACCTAGTCTATCTAAACAATTCTGTAATTCAGCACTGTTATTAAGGTTGTCAATAGGATGAAAAATCTTTAAGTCATCTGCATACAACAAGTAATTAATGGGACTTAGATGTTCACCAATATCATTGATAAAGATTAGAAACAAGAGAGGACCTAAGTGAGACCCCTGAGGTACCCCGGAAGTGGCAGTGAAGGTATAGGAAATATAGTTGTCAAGCTTAACTAACAATTTTCTGTTAGCTAGGTAACTGTTAATTAGAGCCAAAGCATTCCCAAATACACCACAGGCTTGCAATTTAGACAATAGTAACTGATGACTGACTTTGTCAAAAGCTTTAGAAAAGTCTGTATATACTGTATCAACCTGCCTATGATGTTCCAGAGCATGAGATATAAAATTATGAAATAATAAAAGATTAGTGCTTGTAGATTTGCCATTGGTAAAGCCATGTTGCTCACTGATTAGGATCCTGTTAAGAGCAGGAGAAAGTTTATCAAGAAGAATACTCTCAAAAACTTTAGCCAGAACTGGCTGAATAACAATTGGCCTATAATTACATATATTATGTCTATCACCACTCTTAAAGATAGGTATGACATATGCAGTCTTAAAGCTGTCTGGAAAGACAGCACTTTCAAGGGATTTATTAAACAGTATGAATAAAGGATACAACAATGCTTCACCACACTTCAATAACAGTAAAGGAGATATATTGTCAGGACCTGGACTTTTGTGAACATCGAGAGAATTTAATTTATTCATAATCTCATTTGTTGTGATTCTTATATTGTTAATATCAATACTAGATTTAAAGTTATGTTGAGGTATATCATCTAGGGTATAGTTATCATCTAGGGTATAGTTATTGATTTTATTAACGGGCATAAAAGTGCCCTTTTTCATTAAACATGATTATACATCAAAATACATATATTTTGTCTTATACAAGAGGAAATAGGAACATTCAATATAATAAAGATAGGTTAAAAATATATAAATTAAAATATGAACATCACAACATATCTATACATAAATTTCAACATAATTTGAATGCAATTCATTTTATAAGTCGACATTACCTCTTGCATATACTTCGGTATGTGTAAGCTGCTCCAATGATTCGGTCATGTAAACCCTGGCGTTGTTCAGAGCACGTTTATATGTTCCACAAAGTAAGATTTTCAGAATTCAGGGATTATATCAATGCGAAGAGGGAAGACTTCTGTACTTGTTTGAGTGGTAATACTATTGAAAGGGTGGCCACAGGACCTTGAAAAAACCTGGAATTTTTGCTGACCTTGAAAAACCGTGAAAAATGCCTTGATTTTTTGCGAAACCTTGAAAAATCCTGATCCAACTCGTTATCCTGGTTTAATCCGATATTAATTACTCATTCAAATTCTGGTGCCAAGCTCGGCACCAGCGCCGCCTATGCAAAAACTCCAAAACCCCGGATACCTCATATATAAACAACCCTCGTCATTCATGCCACTAATTCGCGTGAAGTCTTGTGAGCATTTATGTGAATACATCAGGTATGTACCGAAACTGAAAACACGGTTTGTTCCATCGAAGAAAAGAATATTAGAGAAAACAAACGATCTTTGGTCTATGAGAGTGGAGCATATTTTGTAAAATTGACATTTAATTTAAGAATGGTTGATGGAATCACGCCCAATGAGCCAGGGCGGGCAAAAACTACTATTTTAGCTCTTCTGAGAATGTGGTCGACTAGATTTTTAATAATGATTTCTGCAAATTTGAAAACCAAAATCTTTATTTTGACCTTGAAAAATCCTCGACCAGACCTGGAAATCCTTGAAATGACCTTGATTTTTAACATCCCGTTCTGCGGCCACCCTGTATACCTGTATGGAATTTCTCCGAATATTAAGAGAAGACTAGGTTTGTCCCAATTAAAACCGTTAGGGAGCGTAGGGATCCGCGTTGAATGAAACCTAAGTTGCAAGCGTTGCATAGGAAGCAAAAGATCCTACACTCACAGATGAAGAAGCTACGAAAATATCATACTCAGTAAATGAGTTCATTTCAAAGGTAAAGTGTAATTGATCAAACGCATCTAACCACCATCTACATCATAGTTAATATGGTTGTTATCAATATTCATATCCACGTTGAAAATCAAGGGGAAGTTGAGTATGGAGTAATATGTAGGAATTTTTGCATTTATGTTGATTAATAAATTTGCACAGTTTTAAGATGCGATTCCCTTAAAAATGATAAGAATTATTTTTAAGTATATACAGTAGAAGTCCGTTATAACGTGTACGGCATATAACGAGAGTTGCATTATAGCGAGTGATTCTTTGGACGTTGTCCGTGGCACTGCAAAAAGGATAGGGAGTTACTTCCATTAGAATGAGTGATCAAAATCTGAGATGTCTTTATATCGAGTAGATAAAATATGAAAATATTGTATTTTTCTATAAACATGATGATAAATGTATGATATTACTCTCATTTTATATTACAGGACATGTTTTTGAAAGCAGAAAACTATGACTGCAAAATAAAAATACCTGAGGGAAAGAAAGACTGTTCAGCTATTTACAAAGTTGATGATTGTTTTTATGATTGGGATGGATCCTTTCTATACCGTGTTCCTGGAATTAAGTAAAGCAAAGAAAGTTTCTTTTGGAAAACATTAGCAGCAATAATAGCCAAGTGACAGTTCCTGGACTCCTGTGATTCTTCTTTGTAAATAATGATTTATCAAATGTGAATTATTTCACAGTGTGAAATAAGTAAAAGATAAATAAAAAATATATTTGTTCATTGTTGTTGTGAAGACTTTTACCTCTGTTGTGAGAAGATTGCTTACCTTAGAGGTGTGCCTGAATTTTCTACCTAGGAGGCATTGAGGGTAAACGTTCTTCATCCACCAGAACTTCTTTTAGCATTTAAAAAGTTGTCTTCCAGCAATTCACTGTCCCCTCTATCCAATCAAGGAAGTATGGTCCTGCAATGTCCTCGTCTGTTTCTCCTTGTGAATTCTCTTCCTCATTGTGGAAGAATTGTAGCACCTTGGCTTCTTCTTGTGGACCTGCCTTTGGTCAGAAAGGCTGGAATTGGCTGAAAGTTGGAAGAAGTTGCTGGTTGAGGGAAACTTTTCATCATTGAAATCTTCTGGCATTCATATAAAAATGCATTCCATTCTAATTTTTATCTGTTAAGATAAATATTATTTGACTTTCAAAGATACAGGATATTTGACATTCAAATTCTATTTTTTGTAATTGCGGTAGTTTAATCATAGAGCTTATTAATATAATTTCAGTAGAGAATAAGTAATACTAATTTGTAATGATATATGCTCTTCAAGGACCTACAATTTTTATAAAGACAGACATTACTTGAAACATATCTTCAGCAAGGACTTTAAATTATGAATCAGAGCAAAAAAACAACTAAGGTAAACTCAGTGTTACGTAATCCTTAGTTTTCTCCAAAAAATTGGATGGTTCCTGGGAGAAACTCAGTCCAATGTTTTTCAAAAATTAGATAAAATAAAGCCAAAGACTGTTCATGTAAAAGAAGTTATAAATATTCTTAGGCAATTCGAATTGGAAATTACAGATGATGATGCCAATGAGCTGTTGGATTCACATAGACAATGGATAAGCTCAGGAGGAATGAAGATGCTTGAGCAAAAAATTACTGAATAATCCAGCAACACAAGCCTTGTTCCATCAGAAGAAGTCTTGGAGATCGCAATCTTGACTGTAGCTCAATTGAATGAAGCTTATAATTACACTCAGTTAAGAACACAAAACTTGTACAAATCCACAAAGTAAAATAAAAACAGACAGTTTAACGGTTTCGGCGGTGATTACGCTATCCTCAGAACTGGATGGCGTAATCAGAACCCAGCCAGTTCTGAGGATGGCGTAATCACTGCCGAAACCGTTAAACTGTCTGTTTTTATTTTACCTTGTGGATTTGCACAAGTTTTGCGTTCTTAACTGTGTTTAATATGAAATTCCACCAAAGACAAGTTCCCTTATAATAACATCGCTTGTCTGTAAAAAATGTATCAGCAAATACACATATCGCTGGAATGCCTTTATCTGCAGTCATTTATTGTAAGAAGCTTCTGTGGATGGAATTGCTTAGCTGAGAGTGGACTTTATTTGTCGCAGTATTCTGAATGTACAAGGTATGTGCTTAGGGAAAATATGTGACCGGTAATTCTTCCTCCTCTCCCAAAGATATCTTTGGAAGAATTACCGGTCATATAATTTCAATGAGATTAGTTTAAACATTAAAAGAGAAGTAATATTATAATTGAGTTAGCCTGTGAAAATCCATTGAATACAGAATGGTGAAACTATTAATCGATTACTTTGTCTGTGGGAGTGAGGAAATTCAAACATATAAGATATAACAGAAATTTAAAGTAAACTTAAGTATCTCAAAGCATGTCTCCTTCTGTGTTGGACAGCTAAGATTTGCATAGATAAAAAAAGAGGAATGTAAAAATATTTTCATAATAATAATAAAGTTTTATTAGTCTGAGAACCAGTCAAAGAAACAGATACAAGACATTGTCATGTGAGAATAGAAAAACTCAATGAAAAATAAAAAGATATGTCATTCCACGCCAATTCGACAAGGAAATCGGCAAAATTGGCCCTTGAGGCAACCGATTTTGACCAAATTTGGCAGATCGCTTTGATTTGATAACAAAATGAAAACCCCCAAGACGTTTTGTAGTTAATGCAATTGCTTACGAAATATTGCAATGTTTAAAGATTGAAATTTTACAAAAGTGCCTTTGCATTCGAGGCCATATCTCCGGTAATATAGAAACTAAAAAAACACAACATTGGTTGGAATGCACTGCTCATGACAAGAAAAGAATGGGTACAAGACTGAGAAAATTGGTTGAGGAAAGCAAAGGTAAATTATTTGGCGGTAAGAAAGGTCTTGGAGGCTCTGGCAGATTGACAAAGAAAATGATTGACAAAATATCTGATTACTATGGCATGGCAGTGCAGTCCAACAAAGATATAGATTCTATGTACAATGCAATTTGGGCAATTTTTTATCATCTTTCCTCCTCAGATAAAAAACCCACCCATCATCTCTGTCCACAAGGCCCTGATTCATGGTGCCCGTATCTAAAACTGGTAGCTGCAGGCAAAGCTAAAGATTACAAACACAACACCAAGAATACACTTCCTTTGCCAGTAATGGAAGCCTGCAGAAAAGTATTTACTGATCTTTCAGAAAAGGACTTGTTGCAGAGATGTGTGGGTGGGTATACTCAAAACCCTAATGAGTCATTCAATGCTCTAATTTGGTAAAACTGTCCTAAAGTTAGATTTTTTGGCAAAAAACTGTTGATATTGCAACATGTGAAGCCGTTATTCATTTCGATGATGGTATGAGGGGAAAGATTAAAGTTTTGAAGGAGCTTGGCATAATCCCTGGGAATGTATGTGTAGTGTGGGCAATTTCAAGTGATGACAAAAGAGTTGCCACGGCAGATAAAAGAGCCCATGCTGCTACAAAAGCAGCAAGAATTAAAAAAAAGGAGCAAAAACAGGCAGAACTAGAAGCTAGCAAAGATGATTCATACCTCTTTCTTTGACTGAATCTTTAAAGTTGATTTTCTCAAAACCCTGTCTGAACAGCTTGCACGACACTTTTCTCAGTAAGTACTGAATGGATTTTGATCAAACCTTTTAATTTGTTCACAAAAGCCTATTCTTTAATAATACCGGTGGGTTTGTATATATTCTTAATCATTAAAAAAATAAATCATTTTAAACTTAAAATTTAAGTTAAAAAAAATGTAAAATTTTGAAAATTTGTAACTTTTTCTCTGATGCTTTTAAATTAATTCTAACCAGTATTATTCATAATTGTAACCCAATAAATGAGTGTGCCAAGTCCCAAAATTATATCTTGAATAGATTTCAAAATATATGACAAAAGTGGAATTTTTGTATGATTTTTGTATGTTATGTTTACATATGTAAAAAGTACATATAGATTGTTATTTTTTTATAAAATAAATTATTTCTATTGAAAAAAATGTGATCTTTTCAATGGTGAAAACCGTTTTCAAATCGGTATTTTCAATCAAAAGATATTATGCTGCAAAATATAGTCAAATTTCAGGGGGTTCAAGATTGATTCCCCCCTTAAAATCGTAGGCACTCAAAAGACTCCACACGTGCCGTCTTCCTTGGGGGTATGAGGTTGCGGAAAACAGAAACCCTCCTAACCAGTCGTTCTTCATCGAGGGATGCCTCAGTGCCTGGCCGTGTCCACTGTTTGCTAACAGAAATCAAAATGCGCTAACTGTTGGTGGAAATCTAATGCATGAGCCATTAAAATTGTCGATTCTTACGTGGTCTCAATTTTCCGAGGCAGCCTGAAGAATGGGCGTGGAACCTTCCTCGCCTCCTCAACCCTTCTCCCTCTGCTCCTCATCTGTAATCAATGAAACTCTTCCGAATTGTTATAATAAATTCCACCGCTGATCAACAATAATAATTTGACGAAAGAAATTGATGGAACAATTATCTGTTTTAATCTGTTAATTATAGTCGAAGCGCATCCATTAACGAAGGCTAATAAAATATTCGAAAATATCTTTGCTTACTTCCTGTTAGTAAGGATATTATCTGATTTGAACTGATTTTTAAAAATGTATTTCGGTAATAATTCGAAATATATCAGCATAAATTGTTGATTTCGTGAGTTTCGATTTACTTCAGTTGGACCCGGAAGTGAACGTTGGGTGAGTGTTACTCAAGAAATATAGATGCCGAGAAGTGTGACGTTTATAATTAAACTATAAGGTCTGAAAATTTGGTTCATCCGTTCCTATTTATTCTTTTTTTCGTTCAGTTTTAGGAAATCGGAATCACGTGAGCGACAGTCCATAAGAGTGGGGGAACCGGGCCTTGCTGCAGAGCCCACCGCCAGGGGGCTAGAAGTCGTCTGCTGGCAGGACGGCTGCTACGCTTTCGTATATATCCCGTATTGTCGAAAATTTTTATATTTATTTTAGGTTTTCAGAGGTATATCCGTTGTAAAGAAAATGAATAATTACAAGTATAATATGTTCTTACGGGAAAAATTTATTAAAACATTTCATTATACAAGAAGCAATACATTTTACAACATTATGAATTCTGCTAGATAATCGGTAATAACAAAAAATGTTGAGATTGCCGTAAACATTTATCTCTCTGTACTCTGCCTATAAGTATCGAACACATAATTTATAAATATTCACACGTTTTAACATAAATGTTGTACAATAAATTTAAAAGAGAAAATGCATAACGTGATGGAATTCGAGTATAATTTTCACAATTACGCAAGCACAAAACAAGAAGACTTTAAAAAACATAGGCATCTTAGAAATAACGTTGGTGAACATAAATACAGATAGTTCCTCCATTTAGATACCGGCTTTACCACAAATGTGGTTAAAAAGCATTTATAGGGTAAAGGAACCTATTTTTTAATTGATATTTGATGGAATAGGGACAAACAAGCAAATGCTTTTAAAAACTGAAACAATCCCAAGCTCACGATCATATATTATATTGCAAATCACAGTCAGCAAGCACTAGTTTTCCTTACAATGGATAATTAAAATAAAAATCCATCATGAAGTATCCTTTTCAATATAAGATGCATTGGACTACAAAAAGCACTAAAATATATGAAAGTATATTTCATAAGTAAGAAAACAGTGGCACATTTAATGAAAAGTACACTCATTGATCTACTAGATCTCACATAGAAATGCAATTAACATAAGATTAAAACATTTAATGAGAGAGGAGTTATATAGAGTAGTGTATGTCTTGAAAGTGTCCACATCATCCTAATTTTTATGAACAAACAACCTGTTTCAAAGAAAGAGGTATTGATCATCATCATCATCTGGTTAGATAAAGCAAACCAAAAACCAGACATTTGCATTCTTGAAATTTTTGTGTAGGGAAGTGGAAATATTTCTGTGATTTTAGAGAAGAGTTGGTTAAGAGGAGTTAAACTAAAATAATTAAATTTTAATAATTAACTATCAAGATTTGAAATTAGGTAATCCTACTTCGTGAGGATCCTAAATTGCACAGCAATACTCAAGTAGAGGGCAAATCAAGGAAAAATATGCTTTTCTTTTACTTTAGATGAACATCCCCTCAGAATTCCAGTGGCTAACCTTTGCATCCCATTCGCCTCTCTTATTACACTTCGAATATGCTCTTTGAAGGATAAATTACTGCTGAGTGCAATTCCTAGGTATTTATGATCCCAAGCTACAAATTCTATAAGCTATGCAGGTAATATTATTGGACCCCGTGAAAGTCATGGTAACACTCTTCCTTACATTCAGCTTGAGCTTCCAATCACTACACCAGCACAAAATATTATTCAGATTGTTCTGCAAACAACCAGTGTCATCTTTTTGCAAGGAAAGTATCCATATAAGAAGGAATGAAACCTGTTCTAAGAGAAAAAAAAATTCCACTTCCTCTTACTCACTGACAAGATATAGACATTACTTATCATTTACTATGACCCCTTAACTCTTTAAGGACTGTAAGAAAACTGCAATTGAAATACCGTTTCATTCTTCTAAATTCTGTTATTTTGGTCAAACTGTTATAATGTTTGGTATACTGTTATACCATCTCAAGTCTTATGAAAATATATAACTTAATTGGACCTTCATTTGACTTATATCACCATAATAGTGCTTTTACATTTTCCTCCCTAAAATTGTTGCTAGGCAAAATGTTTAAACAAAATATATTTCAAATAAAAAGGAAAGTTTGTCCTAAAGCAATGAAAGTATATCAGCAAAATCCTGATAGCCAAACGTTTTTCATTGGCTGTGAACTACAACAACAGACCTTGAAATGAGGTCAACAACTTCACTTCAAGGGATAATAATAAATAAGTTATTGTCATAAAAAAGCTTGCTTGTTGAATAAATCAATCTATATATCTGTTCATAAAAATTATTAGTGAAATAAAATACTCTATATAACTCCTTTCATGATGTAAAACATAGCTAGGCACCACAAACTAAATGAGGAATTAGTAAATAATATAAGATTTATATTTTTACTAATTCCACACTATTTCTATTTGTACTATATGCACTTATTTACAAATTTTGATATTCACTTCTACTGGGGACAATTTAAATCCAGTAACTTGGAAATACATTAAATAAATTATAGCTATAATCATAAATGGCTCCATTGAAGCACGCAATCCACTCTACCTTGGAAAGGTGAATTTGCACAGAGGTTACAAATCACAATAGCTTTTACATAGCTGGAAGTAATCATAATGTCCTGGACTATGAAGCATGATGTGCCAGAGATAAACAAAAAATCTACAAACAAATGTTCTTGATATACTGAGTTATTTCAATTAGTCTGTTTTATTCCTGTAATTAGTGCAGAACTAGTAACTTCACTGTCTCCCTTATAAATTTAGAAAAATTCTGCTGTAAACAGTAGGAAGCTACTACACTCTCTTCATTGCACTAACCTTAGCTTTAGAGTTTTACTCTAAGGCAGTCAGTATGGCAAGTCTCCCTGTGACATATCAAGCCCTTCTCATAGTAGGTGTGGAGACATCAAGTATCTATGAGTCCTCGAAAGAATTTTAAAAGATCAACCAACTCCTTGGAACTTCTCCAAAACTTTGAATGTCTTGCTGACTATAGTTGCATTCCTTGAGTGTCACACACTGTCCACTATCCAAAAGAAACTAGATGTTGCCAATGATGATGATGAAGGAGAGCCTAATGTGGAGAAGAAATAATCTGAATTATATTATTCTGTAATATATACATACTATAATACTGAAATACTTATAATGGGAGACATATTTGCATGGACATGGAATCAATGGCAGAAGAAAACGAGAAATTCATTGCTGTTTAGATTTCAAGAACACATTCACTTCTAATTTCTTGATCCAACTATCTCCAGAGAATAGATCACAAAAGAATTTTCACAATATTGGCCAAATCATTTTAATATCAAACATTACGATGAAAGAGGATTCTGTGATCACAAGACAGCTTAGCCTAACATCTACATTATCTTTGGGATTTGCACTCCAAAATTAGTAATATCAATTTTGACTATTTCTTGTAATAGCCACACAATTATACAGAGAATGGTAAGGTTTATATTACTATGTGGCGATGTGCCCCCTCTGACCGGCGCATCGCCATCGACGCACGCCTTCGAGAGGCTTCGAGAAGGCGTGCGCTAATGACATTCTATATAAAGCGTCCTGCGAGGCGCACAGGAAGTCAGTCAGTAAAGGACATATGAAGAACAATCACCTCTTGTGCCTTCATAGTGGTGACCCCGACGTGATTTTTTTCTTTTCTCCTTCGCACGTTCGGTTCTTCACTGCCTTCGCCAATTTTCCGACGATAAATTTTTTTTTTCCTCTTAACAATGTCCCTCGAGGAGATACAGAAGCAGCTCGATCTCTTAGAGCAGAGGAATCAGGAATTGGCGCAACACCTGGAGCAGCTGCAAGCTGTCAACAAGCATCAGCAAGAGCAGCTCCTACAATTTTACGGCCAAGCACCACCCGAAGATTCTCGGTCCAAGCAGCAAGTGGACCAGCAGCACGACGGGCAACGACAACAGCCACCGCCCGCATCACTCCCACCGCAGCAACCATTTGACGCAGTAAATCGGGTGAGCGTCAAACTCCCCCCTTTCTGGCCAGACGACATGGACCTGTGGTTTTCTTAAGTCGAAGCCCAGTTCATCGTGGCGAACATCACACAGGAGACCACCAAATTCGCATACGTTGTCGGCCAATTAGAAGGCCGGTACGCTAACGAAGTCCGGGACATCATCCGCGCCCCACCGACCACCAACCAGTACACCCGATTGAAGAAAGAGCTGATCAGAAGACTTTCGCCTTCAGAGAACCAACGATTGCGACAAATATTAATGGAGAAGGAAATGGGATCCCGCAAGCCTTCTCAATTTCTAAGGCACCTGCAGTCACTGGCTGGCACAACTGCAGTACATGACGACTTGCTCCGCGCACTGTGGCTTCAGCGCCTACCCACCCATGTACAAGCGATCCTTCAGGCCCAGTCTTCTGAGCTGCCACTGGACCAACTTGCCATCCTAGCCGACAGAATTTTCGAAGTGACCCCATCTATCGCGCTACCCACCGTCCACTTTGCATCTGTCGCTCCCGTTGCATCCGCCGACCAAACGCTTTCGGTCTGCGCTGCATTAGCCTCGCCAGGGAAAGACCCGCCGTCGCTCGCGAATCGCGAAGATTTAACTCATCAGATAGCACATATCCCCCCCGCTGGTATCACCATCTTGAAGTGATGGGGGGGCTTGCGTGCCTAAGGGATCCTGCGAGCTATGCCGGCGGGAGCTTAAGCTCCTGGTAGGGTCACCCAAGCCGGACAGGTCAATGGTGATAGGCCAGACTAAGAGTGATACCTTGGTCCTCCAGGTTGGGGGTTGGTCGTGGGGCTAACAACCCCACACCATAAAACAAATATATTGTTACGAAACCCAAAAAGAAGCCTCGGAATACGGACGGATTAATTGATGATGAACTTGGCAAACGAACAGGAACTCGAAAACGGAACACAACATTGACCTTAGCTACATGGAATGTAAGAACTATGCTGAAAGCAGGGAAAATGGTAGAGATTGCTGAAGAAGTACTGAGATACGGGATTGATGTAGTGGCACTGCAGGAAGTAAGATGGAGTGGTAATGGAAGGGTGAATAAGAGGGATTATACAATGTTCTATAGTGGACCTAAAACGAGAAATGGGCAGTATGGAACAGGATTTATCATTAATACCAAAATGAAGAAAAGTTGCTTAGGGTTTGAGCCCATGGGAGATAGAATGTGCAAATTAAGACTCAAAGGACACTTTAGAAACTTATCTATTATCTCAGCCTATGCACCTACAGAAAACTCTAGCGACGAGGAGAAGAATGCTTTTTATGACCAACTGGATAGAGAATGCAACAAGATACCCAAATATGATGTGTTGATTATACTGGGTGATTTCAATGCAAAAATTGGTAGAGAAGATTTCTTGCAGCACGTAGCGGGGAAGCACTCCTTACATACGGAAACAAATGTAAACGGAATGATGCTAAGCCAGATGGCAGAATCTAAAGGACTAATAATCAAAAGCACATGCTTTGCACATAAGGATATACATAAGGGAACCTGGAAAATGCCAGGTACAGGAGTGGTTAACCAAATAGATCACGTTCTGGTCTCCAGAAGATATGCATCTTCAGTTATTGATGTAAGGTCTGCACGAGGCCCTAATTGTGACTCAGATCATTATTTGGTAAAGGCCAAGTTTAGAGAAAGAATTGCGAATGTAGGTTGTATTAAAGGGCCCAAGAGAATTCAGTGGAATGTGGGAAAGTTTCAGCAACCTGCATCTGTCGCCCAATATCAAGAAATACTTGGTAAGAAACTTGAAGGAGGGGAGAATCTGAGTGTAACTGATACAGTGCAGAGAAAATGGTATAAAATAAAGAAAGCAATGGAAGAGGCTGCAAGAGAGACTATAGGAGAAAGAAAGAGAGTAAGGAATGAAGAATGGTTTGATGACGACTGCAGAAGAGCTATAGAAAGGAAGAATGAAGATAGAAAGAGAACTATCCAGATGGAGACGAGACAAAATTCTGAAAGATACAGAGAAAGTAGAAGACAAGCAAATAGAATAATAAGAAACAAGAAAAAACAATTCCTAAGGATATATATGCAGAAGATTGAGGAATTGAACAAACAAAATGAAAGCAGAAAATTATACCAGGCAATCAAACAGATGACGAACGAATTTCAGCCAAAAACAAATGCCTGTAAGGATAAGAATGGAAGGTTGATTGGATCAGAAGAAGAAGCTCTAAACAGATGGGCTGAATATTTTACGGAATTGTTGAACTCAAAAGAAAGAGATGAAGAAAGTGTAAGAATAATAGATGTGAATGTAGAAGATGAGGTTGCTAAACCATCTATAGAGGAGGTAGAGGAAGCTGTAAAGCGGCAGCGAAATGGGAGAGCCCCAGGGGAGGATCAAATCATAGCTGAATTGATCAAACATGGAGGAAACGATCTAATGAAGAACCTGCATGGACTGATATGTGAAATATGGGAGAAAGAGGAAATGCCAGAGGAATGGAGGACCGGTTTTATCTGCCCTATTTTCAAGAAGGGAGATAAGTTGCAGTGTAGCAACTACAGGGGTATCACATTACTAAATGTCACCTATAAGATCTTCTCTAGTATACTGCAGAGGAGACTTAGCACTTTCGCTGAGGAAATCCTTGGTGAATACCAAAGTGGCTTCAGGCCAGGAAGAGGAACAACTGATCAAATCTTTGTAATGAGACAGAGTATGGAGAAATGTTATGAATACAACATTGATCTACATATGCTGTTCATTGACTTCCAGCAGGCGTTTGATAGCGTAAAGAGGAGGAGGATGCTGTATGCTTTAGAAGGATTTGGAATACCAAAAAAACTAATTAAGCTGGTAAATATGACCATGGAAGGATCTAGAGCAAAGGCTTTTATTGGAGGCAAGACTAGTGAAGCCTTTGATATAACAACCGGAGTGAGACAAGGGGACTCACTCTCTGCAGTATTATTTAACCTGGCTCTTCATGAAGCCATGAAGGAATTGAGAACAGAGGGAACGATTGTATATAAATCTATACAGGCCTATGCATATGCTGACGACATTGTTTTAGTGGCAAGAAGTATGGACTCGCTGAGAGAAATATTCAGAATTTTAGAGCTAAAAAGCCAGAATATGGGGCTTAAAATTAATGAAAAGAAAACAAAATATATGAAAATGTCTGCAATTGAGGACAGAGCGTGGACTCCAACTATAACATTTGGACAGTACAACTTTGAAAATGCAAAAAGCTTCAATTACCTAGGTACTAATTTAAATTGTAAGAACTCAATGACAGAGGAGATCCACAAGAGGATAATGTATGGAAATAGGGCATATTTTGCCAATATTAAGCTCCTGAAGTCCACCCTGTTAACCAGGGACATGAAAATCAAGATATACAAGACACTCATCAGACCAGTTGTGACATATGGAGCAGAAGTGTGGACCATGTCTGCTGCTAATGAAGAGGCTTTGAGGATATTTGAGCGGAAGGTTCTACGAAAGATATATGGTCCTGTGAACGACGGTGGAACTTGGAGGATAAGAACAAATAGGGAAATAGAAAATAGTATAAGAGGCGAGGACATAGTGAGATTTGTGAAGGCTCAGAGACTAGCTTGGCTGGGTCATGTGGAAAGAATGAGTGAAGAAAGGCTGCCCAAGAAATTACTACATGGAGAGATGGATGGAAAAAGAAGAAGAGGAAGACCCAGGAAAAGATGGATGCAGGATTTGGAAGAAGACATAAAGGCTATGAGGATTGAAAGATGGTGGGAGAAAGTGCAGGACAGGGGAGAATGGACAGGCATCTTGAGGGAGGCCAAGGCCCACACTGGGCTGTAGTGCCAAGGAAGAAGAAGAGAAGAAGATAGCACATATGCGGACCGAAGTCGACGACCTTCGCCGACGCTCTCGATCACGCAGCCCCCCAGGCTTCCGACGTCGTGACGCTGCCGTCCCCAGAAGCGACGACACCTGCTGGTACCACCAACATTTCGGATATAAAGCCAACAAATGCACCAAGCCTTGCAAGCATCCTCAGCAGTCAAACTCCACCGGCAACCGTTATTAGCGGCAAACAGTTGCCACCACAGAAGAAGCCGCCTCTACGTCACCGACCGCGCAAGCCGTCAACAATTCCTCATTGACACAGGCTCTGACCTTTGCTGCTTTCCGCGGCGACTCCTTCCTGGCCGGCGCCGTGCAACGGATTACGTGCTGGTTGCGGCTAACGACTCCTATATCAAGACATACGGATCTTTATCTTTAAACCTCAACTTCGGGTTGCGCCGGGATTTCCAATGGCGATTCGTGATAGCTGACGTCTCACTACCAATCATCGGATCAGATTTTCTGGACCATTTTCAGCTCCTCCCGGATTGTCATCACAAACGCCTCGTCGATGGAAGCACAGGTCTCTCTACTCCCTGCCAGACCGCAAGCGTCGTTCAGCAAAGCATCAAGGCTCTTTCGGATGACTCTCCATACCACGATATTTTCGCCGAATTCCCGGACCTCGCGCGTCAACCCAGACGACATTCCGAAAACAGCAATAATCACGCCCTTCGGACTTTTCGAATTCCCATTTACGACGTTCGGGCTCCGCAATGCTGGTCAGACATTACAGCGATTCATTGACGAAGTCCTCTCTGGCCTCAATTTTTGCTTCGCTTACGTCGATGACATTCTCGTCTCATCACGTGGCCCTGACGAACATCGGGAACATCTCCGAGTCCACTTCCGACGCCTTAGTGACCACGGTATCCTGGTCAACGTCCAGAAGAGCACAATTGGCGTCCCTTCAGTCACCTTCCGAGGTTTCTGCCGCGGGCACTCGTCCATTACCGGAACGAATCACCGCCCTTCAGATTTTTAAACGCCCCTCAACAGCTCGCGGTCTACGCCACTTCCTGGGAATGATTAATTTCTACCGGCGTTTCCTGCCGTCCGCCGCCGAGCACCAGGCCCCGCGGAATGCCGCCGTCGCATCCCTACGTGGCTCTCAACAAGTACCCTGGACAGAAGAGCTGGACGCGTCTTTCAACAAATGCAAAGAAGACCTAACCAACGTTACCCTCCTTGCTCACCCTGACCCGACTGCTCAACTTGGTCTTTTTACAGATGCGTCATCCTCTTCAGTCGGTGCCTGCCTGCAGCAACTAATCGATGGTGAATGGCAACCCCTAGCTTTCTTCTCTCACAAGCTCACACCGAAGCAGTCGGAATGGCCGCCCTATTATTGCGAACTGTACGCGATCTACGCTGCGGTACAGCAACTTTGGCCATATTCTGGAAGCGCAACATTGCACAATTTTTGTTGACCACAAACCTCTGATCTACGCCTTCTTACAACGGCGCGAAAAGTTCCGCCCGTACAGCTCAACCAGTTGTCATTTATCGCTCAGTTCACTACCGACATCCAGTACATAGATGGACCTTCCAACGCCTTTTCTCGAGTTGAAGCCATCAACGGAGCTCCCCCCCTCGATCTGCACTCTCTTGCCTTAGCTCAAGACCAGGACGAGGAGCTTCGTGAGCTCCTCAATAGTGAATCTGCTCTTCGCCTACAGCGCATCACCATTCCCGGGACGGACGTGAGTTTGTACTGTGACAAGTCTACCGCACAGCCTCGCCCCTACGTCCCGGCTTCTCACCGTCGACGCGTTTTCGAGACGCCCTGCACGGACTGAGCCACCCCGGCACCAATGCCTCAGCTCGTCTCGTCTCCGCGCGGTTCGTCTGGCCCCACGTCCAGCAGGATTGCCGTGCCTGGACTTGCGCATGCGTCGCCTGCCAGCGTGATAAAATCACTCGGCACGTCCATGCTCCACTCGGTAATTTCGCCTCTCCGACAGCAAGATTCCAACACGTACACATCGACCTAATCGGTCCGCTACCGGCTGTTGGATCTTTTAAATATTGTCTGACTGCCATTGATAGATACACCCGTTGGCCTGAAGCTTTTCCCCTAGAGCACATCACAGCCGATGCCGTTGCGGCTGCCTTTATGTCCTGTTGGGTATCCCGATTCGGCTGCCCAGCCCGAATCACCACGGACCAAGGCAGACAATTTGAATCAGAACTTTTCTGCGCACTGGGAAAAACTATCGGCGCTGAGCGCCACCGTACAACAAGCTATCACCCCTGCGCAAACGGGCTGGTTGAGCGTTTCCATCACCATCTCAAGGCTGCACTCATGTGCCACCCTGGCATCACCTGGCTGGAAGCCCTGCCTCTCGTCCTCCTCGGGATCCGTGCCTCCGTCAAGGACGACATCAAGGCCTCTCCAGCCGAACTGGTCTACGGCGAGCCCCTACGCTTACCCGCTGACCTGCTCGTCCCCACGACGACTGACCGAATTGAAGACTACATTCCTGACGTGGTTATCCTTAACTTGCTCAGCATACCTGATATATGAAGTATATACATACATCTTACACTATCCCGCTGAGTACCTGTAACAAAAAAGTTTAATGTTAAATTTTTAGTTTAGCAACAACTATCTTCTCTGGCATGACAATAAGCTCTTCAAATTCATCTTCTGCTACCTTACAGAGCATCTGTAACAAAACAGTTTAACATATGGAAACACAATCATGAATGTATCACCAAGTACATATTTCAGGATTAATCAGAAGACAGAAATGAAATTTACCTGATAGGCCAGAGTTTAAATTTCCAGCATTTCGTTAATTGACTATCACTGCTGCAACTACTATCTTCTCTGGCATGACAATAAGCTCTTCAAATTCATCTTCTGCTACCTTACAGAGCATCTGTAACAAAACAGTTTAAAGTATAGAAACACAATCATGAATGTATCACCAAGTACATATTTCAGGATTAATCAAAAGGCAGAAATGAAATTTACCTGATAGGCCAGAGTTTAAATTTCCAGCATTTCTTTAATTGACCATCACTGCTGCAACTACTATCTTCTCTGGCATGACAATAAGCTCAACAAATTCATCTTCTGCATTTCCTTTATCGCCTTTCACATGTGGTACATGATACTTGTACTTCTCCCAATTCTCCATTTTACTTAGCCTTCCAGTATAGCCTGAACAAGCCTATTAGAATATGAAGGTAACAATAAGGAGCTTTTTTATCATTTTAAACGGATACAGTTCATTAAAGATACTCCATAGCACTCCATGTCATTTTCCTTGATATCCGTACAAGATATGAAAGTCTGATCAATGACATATTTTCAATTTTCGACTATTGTCTCTATTGTGATACTCCAGTCCTTAAGCACCAGGACTTCTATTTCTGTTGTGATTCTTCTGATCCTCACAGAGAGATGGTCTACCACATCATCCTTAGTCATGCAGACTTGTTTCAGCACACTGAAAGCATTTGCGCCACTTAACCTTTTAGTTATATGATAGTGCATTGTAGTTGTGCACATCAATAAACCAACCATGGATGGTTGCAGTGCAGTTGCAGATTCTTCATATTCCACTTTCACATTGGGCTGTGCCATTTTGCTTTTTTTCCTCTAGCAGCCTGCTACATTACTTTGACATGTGGTCAACCTTTGACAATGTGCACACAGACTAGAGACATTTCATTAATCAAAATGGATGGGTCTGTTCGAGATTTGAACCCGGGACCTCCCGAAACGAGAATCATACCCCTAGACCAACAGACCGTTAGAAGATATTGAGATTTCGTTGAACTCAAATCGAACCAAATAATTAACCCAAAGAAAAACGTTTTTGAGAATGCCCTCGAAAAAACATTGAATAACAGCTGCAAAGAAATGCTTTAAATTAATCTAAGTCTCTTTATAATGTTCATAGCTCCATTAAAAGTTTGTGAAATTTACCAAAGCCAGAATAATTGAAATGTCGGGGAAGAAAGATGATTCTGCGACGGCCGGGAATCGAATCCGGATTTTTTATAATATGTTTATTTTTCTCAAAGATATTTACAAATAAAATAAAATCAACTTTTTCAAACATTCAAGATACATTTTGCTTTGTTGCAGCTAAATGAAACAATGTATCAATTTCAACTCCAAAACAATTTTTTATATCAATCCTCGTAACCATATTTTAACATTCTTCCTTTTCTCCCTCCAGCTTGTCTTTAACTTTTATTTTAAAGTTTTCCATTTCCCTTCTCTATTTTTTCTGCTCCACTTAACATACTTCACTATGAGCCAGGTAAGACACTCTTGTTTAATTTTCGGGAACATCCGAAAGTTTAGTAATAACAGATTTCTATCTTCTATACCCCTCTCTCCAAAGGTATTTAGTATGCCATAAACCTTTTTGATGCGTGCCAGTTATTAGTACAGTTGACAAATCTATGGATGTCGGTGTCACATTTTCAACAGATTTCACAATTTTCGTAGTTTCTTTTTTTGGCTATTTTATGTAACCTGGAATTCGTGGGATGGATGTTGTTAATCAAAAAAAACATTTCCGATCTTAATCTCAAGGATATGAGCTTGGATGAAATATTGGCTAAAACTACGGATAATTTTACACTGTGCGGAGTTCGTAGCGCCCTTTCTCCCACATTCCTCTCCCTTAACCCCTTCCCTGACGCGCCCGAGATATCTCGGGCAAGCCTACTTTTTAGGTTTTCAACACGTCGCACCCGAATATTGAAAATAATCAAAAAAGAATTTTTCAAAAGCGAAATTTCTATTTTTTTCCTCTTTTTTGCCTTTATTACCGACATTTTATCGAGATATAATTGAAAAAAGCTACGAAATCGGAAAATTTTAGCAGAAATTTCAATTTTTTTCCCTTTTTTGCCTTATTTTCGTCATTTTATTATGATATAATCGACAAAAACAACGAAAACGGATAATTTTAGCGAAATTTCAATTTTTTTCCTCTATTTTATATTAATTTCCGACATTTTATCAAGATATGATCGAAAAAAGCAACGAAAACGGATAATTTTAGCGAAAATTCAATATTTTTCCACATTTTAGCCTTTTTTTCGTTATAGAATTGAGATATGATCGAAAAAATCAACTAAAACGGATAATTTTAACGAAATTTCATTTTTTTTCTCTATTTTTCCTTTATATCCGACATTTTATAGAGATATGATCGAAAAAAGCAACAAAAACGGATAATTTTAGCGAAAAATCAATTTTTTTCCTCTTTTTTGCCTTTATTTCCGACATTTTATCAAGATATGATCGAAAAAAGCAACGAGAACAGATAATTTTATCGAAATTTCAATATTTTTCCTCTATTTTTCCTTTATTTCCGATATATAATCAAGATATGATAAAAAAAACAACGAAAACGGATAATTTTAACGAAATTTCAATTTTTTCCACATTTAAGCCTTATTTTTCGTTATTTTTACTGAGGTATGATCGAAATATCATCGAGAAGGGATATTTATAGCGAAATTACATTTCTTTCTACAATTTAGCCTTAATTTTCGTCATTTTATTGAGATATAATCGTAAATGATATGAGAATAGATAATATTAGCGAAATTTCATTTTTCTTCCACAATTTGGCATTAATTTTCGACATTTTGTCGAGATATGATCGAAAAAAGCAACGAAAGAGGATAATTTTAGCGAAATTTAATTTTTTCCGCAATTTTTCCTAAATTTACGATATTTTATTGAGATATGATCGAAAAAAGCAACGAAAACGAATAGTTTTAGCGAAAATTCAATTTTTTCCTCATTTTAGCCTTACTTTTCGTTATTTTATGGAGATATGATCGAAAAAATCAACGAGAACGGATAATTTTAGAGAATTTCCAATTTTTTCGTCTATATTGACTTACGTAACGTCATTTTATCGAGCTATGATCGTAAAATGCAACGAAAAAGGATAATTTTAGCGAAATTTCAATTTTTTCCTCGATTTTATCTTTATTTCCGACATTTTATCATGATATGATCGAAAAAAACAACGAAAACGGATAATTTTCAGGAAAATTCAATTTGTTTCCACATTTTAGCCTTATTTTTCCTTTTTTTATTGAGTTATGATCGAAAAAATCAACGAAACCGGAAAATTTTAGCGAAATTTCATTTTTTTCCTCAATTTAGCCTAAATTTACGATATTTTATTAAGATATGATCGAAAAAAGCAACCAAAACGGATAATTTTAGCGAAATTTCAATTTTTTTACTCTTTTTTGCCTTTACTTCCGACATTTTATCATGATATGATCGAAAAAAGCAACGAGAACGGATAATTTTATCGAAATTTCAATATTTTTCGTATATTTTTCCTTTATTTCCGAAATTTTATCAAGTTTAGACCGAAAAAAGCAACGGAAACCGATAATTTTAGCGAAAATTCAATTTTTGTCCACATTTAAGCCTTTGTTTTCGTTATTTTATTGAGATATGATCGAGAAAATCAACGAGAAGGGATATTTATAGCGAAATTTCAATTTGTTTACGCTATCTTTCCTTAATTTTCGACATTTTGTCGAGATATGATCGAAACAGCAATGAAAACGGATAATTTTAGCGAAAATTCAATTTTTTCCACATTTTAGCCTTATGTTTCGTTATTTTATAGAGATTTGATGGAAAAAATCAACGAGAATGGATAATTTTAGCGAAATTTAAATTTTTTCCTCAATTTAGAATTAATTTACGACATTAATTATATTACGATCGAAAAAAGCAACGAAAACATATAATTTAAGTGAAATTCCAATATTTTAACTCAATTTAGCTTTAATTTTTTAAAATCTATTGAGATATGATCGAAAAAATAAACGAAAACGGATAATTTTAGCGAAAATTCAATTTTTTCCACATTTTAGCCTTATGTTTCGTTATTTTATTGAGATATGATCGAGAAAATCAACGAGAAGGGATATTTATAGCGAAATTTCAATTTGTTTACGCTATCTTGCCTTAATTTTCGACATTTTGTCGAGATATGATCGAAACAGCAATGAAAACGGATAATTTTAGCGAAAATTCAATTTTTTCCACATTTTAGCCTTATGTTTCGTTATTTTATAGAGATTTGATGGAAAAAATCAACGAGAATGGATAATTTTAGCGAAATTTAAATTTTTTCCTCAATTTAGAATTAATTTACGACATTAATTATATTACGATCGAAAAAAGCAACGAAAACATATAATTTAAGTGAAATTCCAATATTTTAACTCAATTTAGCTTTAATTTTTTAAAATCTATTGAGATATGATCGAAAAAATAAACGAAAACGGATAATTTTAGCGAGATTTCAATTTTATTCCTCTTTTTACCTTATTTTTCGTAATTTTAATGAGATATGATCGAAAAATAAACGAAAACGGATAATTTTAGCGAAATTTCAATTTGCCCCCTTTTTTTCGCTTTATTTCCGACATTTTATCGAGATATGATCGAAAGTAGCAACAAAAACGGATAATCTTAGCGAAATTACATTTTTTTCCTCAATTTAGCCTTTATTTTCGTCATTTTATTGGGATGTAATCGAAAATGGTATGAGAATAGATAATTTTAGCGAAATTTCAATTTTTTTACTTAATTTAGATTTAATTGTCGTCATTTTATTGAGATACTAGCTGTACCCGTTCACACGTTGTTGTGTTTAGAGAAGTGTGATCTCTTTCTTGCCTTGCTTGCCTCTGTTCACTCGTTTCTAATGATCGTTCTTCTCTTCTCCTTTTTGCTTGATTTGTAGATAGACCACTTCGCTTCCAATTATGGAATTATTTTCGCTTCGCCAATTATGCCGCACTTCGCGTTGGCGGCATAATTGTAGGGTTAAATAAAACGTATTTCCAATTATTTTCTTCAGCTGGAAATTAATAATATTTTTATTTATTCACGTATTAATAATTTATTCTCGTATTAATAATTGCAAAAGTTTTTGACTGCATTTTTGTATTTATTAGAATTTGCTGGCGAAAAATCAAACGTCAAATGCATTAATGTTCTTTTCTGTAATTTAAATTAATTTTTTGAAATCTTAAAAGAAATACAATTTATGTATTTAAAATATTTTAAATTTTAATATAATTAGTAATATTTAAACAATAATTGAAAAAATATAAATTCTGCCCAAATGGGATCAATTTATGTATCGTACTTCTATTTTTCCCGTAGAAAATCCATTCGCAATTTGAATGGCAGGCAGCTATTCGCGTTGCAAGGCTATTATAATGAAATCATACATACTATCTACATTAATTTCATTCGGTATATAAGAAAATATATTATCACAGTACCTTATCAGTTCGGAGTAAGATATGCTAAATTATGTGCAACTCTACACTTCGTATCTCGCAAATCTCAAAGAGAACACATATTCAACTGAAGAAGACCTAAAAATGAAATTCAGTCTCGTTAAAGACATAAAATAAATTGAAATGTTGAAAATAGATGATATTTGTAATCAAAGTCGGTAACGTCATCAACTCACCAAGTTGTCCAGTACATACAATCTCTTGAATTTATCAAAATATAATTTTCATTAAATATCAAAAACCGTTTACTCCATGATAATATACGTAAATATTTACGTTGCTATAAACAAACATCATTTGAATTCTGGAATACATTCTCAATGTGTTCTTATGAGAAAATTCAACAATCGCATTCGTCGTAACTGAGAAATAGTTTGTTTATAGCCTCAAAATTCATCAAAATTATCATCTAATTATCTCTAAGTCTCGTAATTTCCGATCGTAAACTATATTTCATGACCAAAATAAGAAACTTTATTCAATTTTCCTTCTTCTGGTGGTACTTCTAAATCCATATGTTGGTTATTTCTTTTTTAATTTTGCAAAAGAAAGGAAGCATGCAAGTGATAAAATCGAAGTTTACATGTATTTCTTATGGAAACTGTTTTTCCTTCTGGAGTCGAACTGAGTACTCCGATTAAAATAAAAATTTACAAAAACCTTCCCGGGGATATACGTAATAATTTCCCAAATTTTCACGACGATTGGATGTGTGGTTTTTGAATCTATCGAGTACAGACAGACAGACAGACAGACAGACAGACATACATCCATTTTTATATATATATAGATGATCGTAAAATGCCACGAAAAAGGATAATTTTAGCGAAATTTCAATTTTTTCCTCGATTTTATCTTTATTTCCGACATTTTATCATGATATGATCGAAAAAAACAACGAAAACGGATAATTTTCAGGAAAATTCAATTTGTTTCCACATTTTAGCCTTATTTTTCCTTTTTTTATTGAGATATGATCGAAAAAATCAACGAAACCGGAAAATTTTAGCGAAATTTCATTTTTTTCCTCAATTTAGCCTAAATTTACGATATTTTATTGAGATATGATCGAAAAAAGCAACGAAAAAGGATAATTTTAGCGAAATTTAAATTTTTTTCCGCTATTTTGCCTTAACATCCGTCATTTTAATGGGATATAATCGAAAATGATATGAGAATACATAATTTCAGCGAAATTACATTTTTTCTACAATTTAGCATTAATTTTCAACATTTAATTGAGATATGATCGAAAAAAGAAACGAAAACGGATAATTTTAGCGAAATTTCATTTTTTTTCCTCAATTTATCCTTATTATATGCGTCATTATATTGAGATATAATAGAAAAAGGTCTGATAATAGAGAATTTAAGCGAAATTTCAATTTTTTTCTCAATTTAGCCTTAATTTTCGTCATTTTATTGAGATTTGATCTAAAAAATAAACGAAAACGGATAATTTTAGCGAAATTTCAATTTTTTTCCTCTTTTTTGCCTTATTTTTCGTTATTTATTGAGATATGATCGAAAAAATAAATGAAAACTGATAATATTAGCGAAATTTCAATTTTTTCCCCTTTTTTTCCTTTATTCCCGACATTTTATCGAGATATGATCGAAAGTATCAACGAAAATGAATAATTTTAGCGAATTTTCAATTTTTTTTCTCTATTTTATCTTTATTTCCGACATTTTATCAAGATATTATCGAAAAAGGTATGATATTAGATAATTTTATCGAAATTTCAATTTTTTTCCTCTATTTTGCCTTTATTTCCGACATTTTATCAAGAAATAATCGTCAAATGCAAAGAGAACGGTTAATTTTATCGAAATTTTATTTTTTCCTCTATTTTGCCCTTATTTCCGAAATTTTATCGAGATATGACCGAAAAAATAAACGAAAACGGATAATTTTAGTGAGATTTCAATTTTTTCCTCTATTTTGCCTTTATTTCCGAAAGTTTATCGTGATATGATCGAAAAAAGCAACGAAAACGGTAAATTTTAGCGAAATTTCATTTTTTTTTCCTTTATTTTTGTCATTTTATTGAGATATAATCGAAAAAGGTATGATAGTAGATAATTTTAGTGAAATTTCTATTTTTTTCCTCTTTTTTGCCTTTATTACCGACATATTATCAAGATATAATCGAAAAAAGCAACGAAAACGGTATATTTTAGCGAAATTTCATTTCTTTCCTCAATTTTTCCTTAATTTTGTCATTTATTGAGATATAATTGAAGAAGGTATGATAGTAGATAATTTTAGCGAAATTTTATTTTTTCCTCTTTTTTGCCTTTATAACCGTCATTTTATCGAGATATTATTGAAAAAAGCTACGAAATCGGAAAATTTTAGGGAAATCTCAAATTTTTCCCTTTTTTGCCTTATTTTCGTCGTTTTATTGTGATATAATCGAAAAAAAGCAACGAAAACGGAAAATTGTAGCGAAATTTCAATTTTTTTCTCAATTTAGATTTAATTTTCGTCATTTTATTGAGATATGACCGAAAAAAGCAACGAAAAAGGATAATTTTAACGAAATTTCAAATTTTCCGCTATTTTGCCTTAATTTTTGTCATTCTATCGGGATATAATCGAAAATGATATTTGAATAGATAATTTTAGTGAAATAACATTTTTTTTCCACAATTTAGCATTAATTTTCAACATTTAATTGAGATATGATCTAAAAAAAGGAACGAAAAAGGATAATTTTAGCAAAAGTTCAATTTTTTCCGCTATTTCTTCTAAATTTACGATATTTTATTGAGATATGATCGAAAAAAGCATCGATAACGAATTGTTATAGCGAAAATTGAAATTTTTCCTCATTTTAGCCTTATTTTTCGTTATTTCATTGAGATATGATCGAAAAAATCAACGAGAACGGATTATTTTAGAGAAATTTAAATTTTTTCCTCAATTTAGAATTAATTTTCGACAATAATTATATTTTGATCGAAAAAAGCAACGAAAACGGATAATTTAAGTGAAATTCTAATTTTTTAACACAATATAACCTTAATGTTTTAAAATTCTATTGAGATATGATCGAAAAAATAAACGAAAACGGATAATTTTAGCGAGATTTCAATTTTTTTCCTCTTTTTTGCCTTATTTTTCGTTATTTTATTGAGATATGATCTAATAAATAAACGAAAATGGATAATTTTAGCGAAATTCCAATTTTTTTCCCCTTTTTTCCCTTATTTCCGACATATTATCGAGATATGATCGAAAGTGGCAACGAAAACGGAGTATAGTTTTAGCGAAATTTCATTTTTTTCCTCAATTTTGCCTTAATTTTCGTCATTTTATGGGTATGTAATCGAAAATGGTATGTGAATAGATAATTTAAGCGAATTTTCAATTTTTTTTCTCAATTTAGATTTAATTTTCGTCATTTTATTGAGATATGATCGTAAAATGCAACGAAAAAGGATAATATTAGCGAAATTTCAATTTTTTCCTCTATTTTATCTTTATTTCCGACATTTTATCATAATATGATCGAAAAAAACATATATTATGTTTTATAGTAACTCTTTCAAATTTTGCGGTTTACTGTGTTAACACAGAAAGCGCTACTTCCTGATTTTTTCTGTTTCCTTTACATTAGAAAGGGTATTATTTTGTTGAAAATGAATACAATCAATTCTGTTAATAATTAACTCTTTGGCACAAGTGAATCGTAAGAGATTGCTTCAATGGAATAGTTGGAGATTATCGTAAAATTTGTATGCTATGCATTAAATTGCCATACCTTCGGATGAATGAAGTTACTATATTTTTGGTTCTCTAAGAGTTAATCAAAATGGATGGGTCTGTTCGAGATTTGAACCCGGGACCTCCCGAAGCGAGAATCATACCCCTAGACCAACAGACCGTTAGAAGATATTGAGATTTCGTTGAACTCAAATCGAACCAAATAATTAACCCAAAGAAAAACGTTTTTGAGAATGCCCTCGAAAAAACATTGAATAACAGCTGCAAAGAAATGCTTTAAATTAATCTAAGTCTCTTTATAATGTTCATAGCTCCATTAAAAGTTTGTGAAATTTACCAAAGCCAGAATAATTGAAATGTTGGGGAAGAAAGATGATTCTGCGACGGCCGGGAATCGAATCCGGATTTTTTATAATATGTTTATTTTTCTCAAAGATATTTACAAATAAAATAAAATCAACTTTTTCAAACATTCAAGATACATTTTGCTTTGTTGCAGCTAAATGAAACAATGTATCAATTTCAACTCCAAAACAATTTTTTATATCAATCCTCGTAACCATATTTTAACATTCTTCCTTTTCTCCCTCCAGCTTGTCTTTAACTTTTATTTTAAAGTTTTCCATTTCCCTTCTCTATTTTTTCTGCTCCACTTAACATACTTCACTATGAGCCAGGTAAGACACTCTTGTTTAATTTTCGGGAACATCCGAAAGTTTAGTAATAACAGATTTCTATCTTCTATACCCCTCTCTCCAAAGGTATTTAGTATGCCATAAACCTTTTTGATGCGTGCCAGTTATTAGTACAGTTGACAAATCTATGGATGTCGGTGTCACATTTTCAACAGATTTCACAATTTTCGTAGTTTCTTTTTTTGGCTATTTTATGTAACCTGGAATTCGTGGGATGGATGTTGTTAATCAAAAAAAACATTTCCGATCTTAATCTCAAGGATATGAGCTTGGATGAAATATTGGCTAAAACTACGGATAATTTTACACTGTGCGGAGTTCGTAGCGCCCTTTCTCCCACATTCCTCTCCCTTAACCCCTTCCCTGACGCGCCCGAGATATCTCGGGCAAGCCTACTTTTTAGGTTTTCAACACGTCGCACCCGAATATTGAAAATATTCAAAAAAGAATTTTTCAAAAGCGAAATTTCTATTTTTTTCCTCTTTTTTGCCTTTATTACCGACATTTTATCGAGATATAATTGAAAAAAGCTACGAAATCGGAAAATTTTAGCAGAAATTTCAATTTTTTTCCCTTTTTTGCCTTATTTTCGTCATTTTATTATGATATAATCGACAAAAACAACGAAAACGGATAATTTTAGCGAAATTCCAATATTTTTCCACATTTTAGCCTTTTTTTTCGTTATAGAATTGAGATATGATCAAAAAATAAACTAAAACGGATAATTTTAACGAAATTTCATTTTTTTTCTCTATTTTTCCTTTATATCCGACATTTTATAGAGATATGATCGAAAAAAGCAACAAAAGCGGATAATTTTAGCGAAAAATCAATTTTTTTCCTCTTTTTTATATTAATTTCCGACATTTTATCAAGATATGATCGAAAAAAGCAACGAGAACAGATAATTTTATCGAAATTTCAATATTTTTCCTGTATTTTTCCTTTATATCCGATATATAATCAAGATATGATAAAAAAAACAACGAAAACGGATAATTTTAACGAAATTTCAATTTTTTCCACATTTAAGCCTTATTTTTCGCTATTTTTACTGAGATATGATCGAAAAAATCATCGAGAAGGGATATTTATAGCGAAATTACATTTCTTTCTACAATTTAGCCTTAATTTTCGTCATTTTATTGAGATATAATCGTAAATGATATGAGAATAGATAATATTAGCGAAATTACATTTTTCTTCCACAATTTGGCATTAATTTTCGACATTTTGTCGAGATATGATCGAAACAGCAATGAAAACGGATAATTTTCGTGAAAATTCAATTTGTTTCCACTTTTTTTCCTTAATTATCCTCATTTTATGAAGATATGACCGAAAAAAGCAAAAAAAAACGAATAATTTTGGCGAATTTCAATGCTTTCACTCTTTTTTTTTTATTTTCCTCATTTTATCGAGATATTATCGAAAAAAGAAACAAAACAGATAATTTTAGAGAAATTTCAATTTTTGTCATCAATTTAGCCTAAATTTCCGTCATTTTATCAAGATATGACCGAAAAAAGCAACAAAAACAGAGAATTTTAGCGAAATTCCAATTTTTATCCTCTTTTTTTTCCTTATTTTTCATCGTTTTATCGAGATTTTAACGAATAAAGCAACAAAAAATAATAATTTGCGAAATTTCAATTTTTTTCCTCTTTTTTTCCCTTAATGTTCCTAATTTTATCGAGATATTATCGAATAAAGCAAAAAGAACGAATAATTTTAGCGAAATTTCAATTTTTTTCCACTTTTTTTCCTTAATTTTACTCATTTTATGAAGATATGTCCGAAAGAAGCAAAAAAAAACGAATAATTTTGGCGAATTTCAATGTTTTTACTCTTTTTTTTATTTTCCTCATTTTATCGTGATATTATGGAAAAAAGAAACAAAACAGATAATTTTAGAGAAATTTCAATTTTTGTCCCCTATATTTACTTAAGTAACGTCATTTTATCGAGCTATGATCGAAAAAAGCAACAAAAACGAATAATTTTAGCGATATTTCAATTTTGTTCCTCTTTTTTTCCCTAATTGTCGTCATTTTACCGAGATATTATCGAAAAAAGAAACAAAAACAGATTATTTTAACGAAATTTCAATTTTTTTCCACTTTTTTACCTTCATTGTCGACTTTTTACTGAGATTTGAACGAAAAACTTAAGGAAAAGGGATTATTTTAGCGAAAAATTCAATTACGTTCCTTTTTTTCCTTAATTTTCCTCATTTTATCGAGATATGACCGAAAAAAACAACAAAAACGAGCAATTTTAGCGTAATTTCAATTTTTATCCTCATTTATTTGCTTAATTTTCTAAATATATCGAGATATTATCGAAAAAAGTAACAAAAACGGATAATTTTAGAGAAATTTCAAATTTGATCCTCTTTCTTTTCCTTAATTTTCCTCATTATATCGAGATATTATCGAAAAAAGTAACAAAAACGAATAATTTTAGCAAAATTTTATTGTTTTCCTCTTCCTTTTCCTTAATTTCCTTATATTTTCAAGAAATGACCGAAAAGAGCAACAAACACAGATAATTTTAGCGAAATTTCGATTTTTTTCCTCTTCTTTTCCTTAATTTTCCTAATTGTTTCGAGAAAATACAAAAAAGAGCAACATAAAAGGATAATTTTAGAGAAATTTCAATTTTGATCCTCTTTCATTTTCCTTAATTTTCCTCATTTTATCGAGATATGACCGTAAAAAGCAACAAAAATGAAAACTTTTAGTGATATTTCAATTTTTTCCTCTTTTTTCCTTTAAGTGTCCTCATTTTATTGAGATCCTATCGAATAAAGCAACAAAAACGAATATTTTTAACGAAATTTCAATTTTTTCCTCTTTCCTTCCTTTTTTTCCTCAATTTATGAAGATATTACCGAAAAAATGAACAAAAACAAATAATTTGAGCGAATTTTCACATTTTCCTTTTTTTCCTTAATTTTGGACATTTTATCGAGATATGATCGAAAAAAGCAAAGAAAACGGATACTTATTGCGAAATTCCAATTTTGAAAACTAAATTTAGCTTTAATTTTTGTAATTTTATTGAAATCTGATCGAAAAAATACACGAAAACGGATAATGTTATCGAAAATTCAATTTTTTTCGTCTATTTATCCTTATTTTTCGTTATTTTATTGAGATAAGATTGAAAAAAACAAAGAAAACGGATTATTTGATCAAAATTTCAATTCCTTTCCTCTATTTTGTCCTTATATCCGACATTTATCGGGATATGATCGAAAAAAGCAACGAGAACGGATAATTTTATCGAAATTTATGTTTTTTCCACTTTTTTACCTTTTATTCCGACATTTTATTGATATATGATCGAAAAAAGCAACGAAAACGGACAAATTTAACGAAAATTCAATTTTTTTCCTCTATTTATCCTTATTTTTCGTTAATTTATTGAGATAAGATTGAAAAAAATCAAAGAAAACGGATAATTTTATCAAAATTACAATTTTTTTCCTCTATTTTGCGTTTATATCCGACATTTCATCGGGATATGATCGAAAAAAGCAACGAGAATGGATAATTTTATCGAAATTTCTGTTTTTTCCACTTATTTTCGTTTATTTCCGACATTTTATTGATATATGATCGAAAAAAGCAACGAAAACGGATAATTTTAGCGAAATTTCAATTTTTTCCTCTTTTTTTCCTAAATTTTCATCATTTTATGAAGATATGATCGAAAAAAGTAACAAAAACGGAGAATTTTAGCGAAATTCCAATTTTTTAACTAAATTTAGCCTTATTTTTTGTCATTTTATTGAAATCTGATCGAAAAAATATTCGAAAACAGATAATGTTATCGAAATTTCAATGTTTTTCCTCATTATCCTTATTTTTCGTTATTTTATTGAGATAAGATAGAAAACATCAAAGAAAACGGATAATTTTATCAAAATTTAAATTTTTTTCCTCTATTTATCCTTATTTTTCGTTATTTTATTGAGATAAAATTGAAAAAAATCAAAGAAATCATATAATTTTATCAAAATTTCAATTTTTTTCCCTTATTTTGCCTTTATATCCTATATTTTATCGGGATATGATCGAAAAAAGCAACGAGAATGGATAATTTTATCGAAATTTCTGTTTTCTCCACTTTTTTGCCTTTATTTCCGACATTTTATTGTGATATGATCGAAAAAAGCAACGAAAACGGATAATTTTAGCGAAAATTGAATTTTTTCCACATTTTATCCTTATTTTTCGTTATTTTATTGAGATATGATCGAAAAATGCAATGAAAACGGATTTTTTTAGCGTAATTCCAATTTTTTAACTGAATTTAGCCTTAAATTTTGTCATTTTATTGAAACCTGATCTAAAAAATATACGAAAACGGATAATGCTATCGAATTTTCAATTTGTTTCCTCTATTTATCCTTATTTATCGTTATTTGATTGAGATAAGATTGATAAATTAAAGAAAACGGATAATTTTATCAAAATTTCAATTTTTTTCCTCTATTTTGCCTTTATATCCAACATTTTATCGGGATATGATCGAAAAATCAACGATAACGGATAATTTTATCGAAATTTCAGTTTTTTCCACTTTTTTGCCTCTATTTTCAACTTTTTACTGAGATTTGAACGAAAAACATAAAGAAAACGGATAATTTTAGCGAAAAATTCAATTACGTTCCTTTTATTCCTTTATTTTCCTCATTTTATCGAGATATGACCAAAAAAACAACAAAAACGAACAATTTTAGCGTAATTTCAATTTTTATCCTCATTTATTTCCTTAATTTTCGTAATTTATCGAGATATTATCGAAAAAAGGAACAAAAACGAATAACTTTAGCGAAATTTCAATTTTTTTCCTTACATTTCCTCATTTTATCCAGATGTTATCGAAAAAAGCAACAAAAACGAAAAATTTTAGCGAAATTTCAATTTTTTCCTCTTTCTTTCCTTTATTGTCCTAATTTTATCGAGATCATATCGAATAAAGCAATAATAACGAACAATATTAGCAAAATCTCAATTTTTTCCTTAATTTTCCTCATTTTATGAAGATATGATCGAAAAAAGCAACAAAAACAGATTATTTTGGCGAATTTTCAATTTTTTTCCTATTCTTCTTCCTTAATTTTCGTCATTTAATCGTGATGTGATCGAAAAAAGCAAAGAAAACGGATGCTCTTAGCGAAATTCCAATGTTTTAACTCAATTTAGCCTTAAATTTTGTCAATTTATTGAAATCTGATCGAAAAAATATATGAAAAAAGATAATGTTATCGAAATTTCAATTTTTTTCCTATATTTATCCTTATTTTTCGTTATTTCACTGACATAATATTGAAAAAATGAAAGAAAACGGGTAATTTTATCAAAATATCAAATCATTTCCCTTATTTTGCCTTTATATCCGACATTTTATCGGGATATGATCGAAAAAAGCAACAAGAACGGATAAATTTAACGAAAATTCAATTTTTTTCCTCTATTTATCCTTATTTTTCGTTAATTTATTGAGATAAGATTTGAAAAAATCAAAGAAAACGAATAATTTTATCAAAATTTCAATTTTTTTCCTCTGTTTGCCTTTATATCCGATATTTTATCGGGATATGATCGAAAAAAGCAACGAGAATGGATAATTTTATCAAAATTTCTGTTTTTTTCTACTTTTTGCCTTTATTTCCGACATTTTATTTATATTTGACCGAAAAAAGCAACAAAAACGAACAATTTTAGCGATGTTTTAATTTTGTTCCTCTTTTTTCCTTAATTGTCGTCATTTTACCGAGATATTATCGAAAAAAGAAACAAAAACAGATAATTTTAACCAAATTTTAATTTTTTTTTTCACTTTTTTGCCTTTATTTCCGACTTTTTACTGAGATATGAACGAAAAACTTAAAGAAAACTGATAATTTTAGCGAAAAATTCAATTACGTTCCTTTTTTTCCTTAATTTTCCTCATTTTATAGAGATATGACCGAAAAAAACAACAAAAACGAGCAATTTTAGCGTAATTTCAATTTTTATCCTCTTTTATTTCCTTAATTATCGTAATTTATCGAGACATTACCGAAAAAAGGAACAAAAACGAATAATTTTAGCGAAATTTCAATTTTTTTCCTTACATTTCCTCATTTTATCCAGATATTATCGAAAATAGCAACAAAAACGAAACATTTTAACGAAATTTCAATTTTTTCCTCTTTTTTACTTTCTCCATATACGAAGTATAGAGAAAGTATTGTTTTCATGAAAAAATTCGACTTCGAGATTTCAACGGAAATACATGTTTTGGGGTCCCTAGAACACGTTTTGACTATTTTCGGAATGATGTCTGTGTGTATGTGTGTGTGTGTGTGTGTGTGTGTCTGTATGTGTGTGTGTGTTTGTGGGCGCTCTAACGTGAAAACTATTAGTCGTATCAATACCAAACTTCGTATATAGTACTGTGGTGTGTGCTGTCAGAGTTGATTAGTTTTTGGAGTAAATCGGTTGACCGGAAGTCGAGCTTCATTCATTAAAGCTCATTTCCGGTTTTCAAAATATCTCCATAAATATGATATATACGTGTATTGTACTACTTATAAAAGTTTTAGATAATAAAATTTACTATAACTTTTGTATTTAACATATTTTTATATCACCGGTTGATTAGGAGTTATTCGTAAAATACCGATAAACCGGAAGTAGCTGTTATGTACTTTGTGGGCGCTCTAACTTAAAAACTATTCATTATATGAACACCAAATTTCAAATATAATACTTTGGTTAGTTTTTTTAGAGTTGATTAGTTTTTGGAGTAAATCGGTTAACCGGAAGTTGAGCTTCATTCTTCAAAGCTCATTTCCGGTTTTCAAAATATCTCCATAAATATGATATTTAGGTATATACTATTATTTGTAAAGGCTTTAGAAAATGTAATGTACTATAACTTTTGGTTGAAACATATTTTTGTATCACTGATTGTGTAGGAGTTATTCATGAAATACTGATAAACCGGAAGTTGCTGATTATGTACTTTGTGGGCGCTCTGGGCTCTATGGGCGAAAGGCCAATTTCATCGTATTTCATTGATCATGTCCCGTAAAAATAATTTATCATGTTTTTGGCGTCAAAGATAATATATAATATTAATAACTCAAATTTCAAGTTTAGATTGAATATAGAGTACGAAATTACTGCGGTAGATAAATATTTACATCTTATATATTTGGAGAAAGTCATGTGCTGGCCACATCAGATTTTTTCCTTAATTGTCCTAATTTTATCGAGATCATATCGAATAAAGCAATAAAAACGAATAATATTAGCAAAATCTCAATTTTTTCCTCTTCTTTCCTTAATTTTCCTCATTTTATGAAGATATGATCGAAAAGAGCAACAAAAACGAATAATTTTGGCGAATTTTCAATTTTTTTCCTCTTTTTCTTCCTTAATTTTCGTCATTTAATCGTGATGTGATCGAAAAAAGCAAAGAAAACGGATACTTTAAGCTAAATTCCAATGTTTTAACTCAATTTAGCCTTAATTTTTGTCATTTTATTGAAACCTGATCTAAAAAATATACGAAAACGGATAATGCTATCGAATTTTCAATTTGTTTCCTCTATTTATCCTTATTTATCGTTATTTGATTGAGATAAGATTGATAAATAAAAGAAAACGGATAATTTTATCAAAATTTCAATTTTTTTCTCTATTTTGCCTTTATATCCAACATTTTATCGGGATATGATCGAAAAAAGCAACGATAGCGGATAATTTTATCGAAATTTCAGTTTTTTCCACTTTTTTGCCTCTATTTTCAACTTTTTACTGAGATTTGAACGAAAAACATAAAGAAAACGGATAATTTTAGCGAAAAATTCAATTACGTTCCTTTTATTTCTTTAATTTTCCTCATTTTATCGAGATATTACCAAAAAAAAAAACAAAACCGAACAATTTTAGCGTAATTTCAATTTTTATCCTCATTTATTTCCTTAATTTTCGTAATTTATCGAGATATTATCGAAAAAAGGAACAAAAACGAAAAATTTTAGCGAAATTTCAATTTTTTCCTCTTTTTTTCCTTAATTGTCCTCATTTTATTGAGATCATATCGAATAAAGCAATAAAAACGAATAATATTAGCAAAATCTCAATTTTTTCCTCTTTTTTTCCTTAATTTTCCTCATTTTATGAAGATATGATCGAAAAAAGCAACAAAAACGAATAATTTTGGCGAATTTTCAATATTTTTCCTATTCTTCTTCCTTAATTTTCGTCATTTAATCGTGATGTGATCGAAAAAAGCAAGGAAAACGGATACTTTTAGCGAAATTCCAATGTTTTAACTCAAATTAGCCTTAATTTTTGTCATTTTATTGAAATCTGATCGAAAAATATACGAAAAAAAGATAATGTTATCGAAATTTCAATTTTTTTCCTATATTTATCCTTATTTTTCGTTATTTCACTGAGATAATATTGAAAAAATGAAAGAAAACGGGTAATTTTATCAAAATATCAAATCATTTCCTCTATTTTGCCTTTATATCCGACATTTTATCGGGATATGATCGAAAAAAGCAACGAAAACGGATAATTTTAGCGAAAATTAAATTTTTTTCGACATTTTAGTCTTATTTTTCGTTATTATATTGGAATCTGATTGAAAAAATATACGAAAACGGATAATGTTATCGAAATTTCAATTTGTTTCCTCTATTTATCCTTATTTATCGTTAATTTATTGAGATAAGATTGAAAAAAATCAAAGAAAACGGATAATTTTATCAAAATTTCTGTTTTTTCCAATTTTTTGCCTCTATTTTCAACTTTTTACTGAGATTTGAACGAAAACGGATAATTTAAGCGGAAAATTCAATTATGTTCCTTTTTTTCCCTTTATTTTCCTCATTGTATTGAGATATGACCGAAAAAAACAACAAAAACGAACAATTTTAGCGTAATTTCAATTTTTATCGTCATTTTTTTCCTTAATTTACGTATTATATCCAAATATTATCGAAAAAAGTAACAAAAACGAATAATTTTAGCGAAATTTAAATTTTTTTCCTCTTCTTTTCCTTAATTTTCCTTGTTTTTTCGAGAAATGACCGAAAAAGCAACACAAACAGAAAATTTTTGCGAAATTTCAATTTTTTCCTCTTTTTTTCCTTAATTGTCGTCATTTTACCGAGATATTATCGAAAAAAGAAACAAAAACAGATAATTTTAACGAAATTTCAATTTTTTTTTCACTTTTTTGCCTTCATATCCGACTTTTTACTGAGATATGAACGAAAAACTTAAAGAAAACGGGTAATTTTATCAAAATATCAAATTTTTTCCTGTATTTTGCGTTTATATCCGACATTTTATCGGGATATGATCGAAAAAAGCAACAAGAACGGATAAATTTAACGAAAATTTAATTTTTTTCCTCTATTTATCCTTATTTATCGTTACTTTATTGAGATAAGATTGAAAAAAATCAAAGAAAACGAATAATTTTATCAAAATTTCAATTTTTTTCCTCTGTTTTGCCTTTATATCCGATATTTTATCGGGATATGATCGAAAAAAGCAACGAGAATGGATAATTTTATCAAAATTTCTGTTTTTTTCTAATTTTTGCCTTTTTTTCCGACATTTTACTGAGATATGAACGAAAAACTTAAAGAAGACTGACAATTTTAGCGAAAAATTCAATTACGTTCCTTTTTTTACCTTAATTTTCCTCATTTTATAGAGATATGACCGAAATAAACAACAAAAACGAGCAATTTTAGCGTAATTTCGATTTTTATCCTCATTTATTTCCTTAATTTTCGTAATTTATCGAGATATTATCGAAAAAAGGAACAAAAACGAATAATTTTAGCGAAATTTCAATCTTTTCCTTACATTTCCTCATTTTATCCAGATGTTATCGAAAAAAGCAACAAAAACGAAAAATTTTAGCGAAATTTCAATTTTTTCCTCTTTCTTTCCTTTATTGTCCTAATTTTATTGAGATCATATCGAATAAAGCAATAAAAACGAATAATATTAGCAAAATTTCAATTTTTTCCTCTTTTTTCCTTAATTTTCCTCATTTTATGAAGATATGATCGAAAAAAGCAACAAAAACGAATAATTTTGGCGAATTTTCAATTTTTTTCCTCTTTTTCTTCCTTAATTTTCGTCATTTAATCGTGATGTGATCGAAAAAAGCAAAGAAAACGGATGCTCTTAGCGAAATTCCAATGTTTTAACTCAATTTAGCCTTAAATTTTGTCAATTTATTGAAATCTGATCGAAAAAATATATGAAAAAAGATAATGTTATCGAAATTTCAATATTTTTCCTCTATTTATCCTTATTTTTCGTTATTTCACTGACATAATATTGAAAAAATGAAAGAAAACGGGTAATTTTATCAAAATATCAAATCATTTCCTGTATTTTGCCTTTATATCCGACATTTTATCGGGATATGATCGAAAAAAGCAACAAGAACGGATAAATTTAACGAAAATTCGATTTTTTTCCTCTATTTATCCTTATTTTTCGTTAATTTATTGAGATAAGATTGAAAAAAATCAAAGAAAACGAATAATTTTATCAAAATTTCAATTTTTTTCCTCTGTTTTGCCTTTATATCCGATATTTTATCGGGATATGATCGAAAAAAGCAACGAGAATGGATAATTTTATCAAAATTTCTGTTTTTTTCTACTTTTTGCCTTTTTTTCCGACATTTTATTTATATTTGACCGAAAAAAGCAACAAAAACGAACAATTTTAGCCATATTTTAATTTTGTTCCTCTTTTTTTCCTTAATTGTCGTCATTTTACCGAGATATTATCGAAAAAAGAAACAAAAACAGATAATTTTCACGAAATTTCAATTTTTTTTCACTTTTTTGCCTTTATTTCCGACTTTTTACTGAGATATGAACGAAAAACTTAAAGAAGACTGATAATTTTAGCGAAAAATTCAATTACGTTCCTTTTTTTTCCTTAATTTTCCTCATTTTATAGAGATATGACCGAAAAAAACAACAAAAACGAGCAATTTTAGCGTAATTTCGATTTTTATCCTCATTTATTTCCTTAATTTTCGTAATTTATCGAGATATTATCGAAAAAAGGAACAAAAACGAATAATTTTAGCGAAATTTCAATCTTTTCCTTACATTTCCTCATTTTATCCAGATGTTATCGAAAAAAGCAACAAAAACGAAAAATTTTAGCGAAATTTCAATTTTTTCCTCTTTCTTTCCTTTATTGTCCTAATTTTATCGAGATCATATCGAATAAAGCAATAAAAACGAATAATATTAGCAAAATTTCAATTTTTTCCTCTTTTTTCCTTAATTTTCCTCATTTTATGAAGATATGATCGAAAAAAGCAACAAAAACGAATAATTTTGGCGAATTTTCAATTTTTTTCCTCTTTTTCTTCCTTAATTTTCGTCATTTAATCGTGATGTGATCGAAAAAAGCAAAGAAAACGGATGCTCTTAGCGAAATTCCAATGTTTTAACTCAATTTAGCCTTAAATTTTGTCAATTTATTGAAATCTGATCGAAAAAAAATATGAAAAAAGATAATGTTATCGAAATTTCAATTTTTTTCCTCTATTTATCCTTATTTTTCGTTATTTCACTGACATAATATTGAAAAAATGAAAGAAAACGGGCAATTTTATCAAAATATCAAATCATTTCCTGTATTTTGCCTTTATATCCGACATTTTATCGGGATATGATCGAAAAAAGCAACGAGAACGGATAAATTTAACGAAAATTCAATTTTTTCCCTGTACTTATGCTTATTTTTCATTAATTTATTAAGATAATATTGAAAAAAATCAAAGAAAACGGATAATTTTATCAAAATTTCAATTGTTTTCCTCTATTTTTCCTTTATATCCGACATTTATTCAGGATATGATCGAAAAAAGCAACGAGAATGGATAATTTTATCAAAATTATTTTTTTTTCTACTTTTATGCCTTTATTTCCGACATTTTATTGATATTAGATCGAAAAAAGCACCGAAAACGGATAATTTTAGCGAAATTTCAATTTTTTCCTTCTCTTTTTCCTTAATTGTCCTCATTTTATTGAGATCATATCGAATAAAGCAATCAAAACGAATAATGTTAGCAAAATTTCATTTTTTTCCACTTTTTTTCCTATATTTTCATCATTTTATGAAGATATGATGAAAAAAGCAACAAAAACGAATAATTTTTGGCGAATTACCAATTTTTTTCCTCTTATTTTCCTTAATTTTCCTAGTTTTTTCAAGAAATAACAGAAAAAAACAAAAAACGGATAAATTTTTAGCGAAAATTAAATTTTTTTCCACATTTTAGCCTTATTTTTCGTTATTTTATTGACATTTGATCGAAAAATGCAATGAAAACGGATACTTTTAGCGAAATTCCATTTTTTTAACTGAATTTAGCCTTAAAATTTGTCATTTTATTGAAATCTGATCGAAAAATATACGAAAACGGAAAATGTTAGCGAAATTTCAATTTTTTTCCTCTTTTATCCTTATTTTTCGTTATTTTATTGAGATAAGATTGAAAAAAATCAAAGAAAACTGATAATGCTATCAATATTTCAATTTTTTTCCTCTATTTATCCTTATTTTTCGTTATTTCACTGACATAATATTGAAAAAATGAAAGAAAACCGGCAATTTTATCAAAATATCAAATCATTTCCTGTATTTTGCCTTTATATCCGACATTTTATCGGGATATGATCGAAAAAAGCAACGAGAACGGATAAATTTAACGAAAATTCAATTTTTTCCCTGTACTTATGCTTATTTTTCATTAATTTATTAAGATAATATTGAAAAAAATCAAAGAAAACGGATAATTTTATCAAAATTTCAATTGTTTTCCTCTATTTTTCCTTTATATCCGACATTTATTCAGGATATGATCGAAAAAAGCAACGAGAATGGATAATTTTATCAAAATTATTTTTTTTTCTACTTTTATGCCTTTATTTCCGACATTTTATTGATATTAGATCGAAAAAAGCACCGAAAACGGATAATTTTAGCGAAATTTCAATTTTTTCCTTCTCTTTTTCCTTAATTGTCCTCATTTTATTGAGATCATATCGAATAAAGCAATCAAAACGAATAATGTTAGCAAAATTTCATTTTTTTCCACTTTTTTTCCTATATTTTCATCATTTTATGAAGATATGATGAAAAAAGCAACAAAAACGAATAATTTTTGGCGAATTACCAATTTTTTTCCTCTTATTTTCCTTAATTTTCCTAGTTTTTTCAAGAAATAACAGAAAAAAACAAAAAACGGATAAATTTTTAGCGAAAATTAAATTTTTTTCCACATTTTAGCCTTATTTTTCGTTATTTTATTGACATTTGATCGAAAAATGCAATGAAAACGGATACTTTTAGCGAAATTCCATTTTTTTAACTGAATTTAGCCTTAAAATTTGTCATTTTATTGAAATCTGATCGAAAAATATACGAAAACGGAAAATGTTAGCGAAATTTCAATTTTTTTCCTCTTTTATCCTTATTTTTCGTTATTTTATTGAGATAAGATTGAAAAAAATCAAAGAAAACTGATAATGCTATCAATATTTCAATTTTTTTCCTCTATTTTGCCTTTATATCCGACATTTTATCGGGATCTGATCGAAAAAAGCAACGAAAACGGATAAATTTAGCGAAAATTAAATTTTTCCCATATTTTAGCCTTATTTTTCGTTATTTTATTGAGATTTGATCGAAAAATGCAATGAAAACGGATACTTTTAGCGAAATTCCAATATTTTAACTGCATTTAGACTTAATTTTTGTCATTTTATTGAAATCTGATCTAAAAAATATACGAAAACAGATAATGTTATCGAAATTTCAATTTTTTTCCCCTATTTATCCTTATTTATCGTTATTTTATTGAGATAAGAATGATAAAATCAAAGAAAACGGATAATTTTATCAAAATTTCAAATTGTTTCCTCTATTTTGCCTTTATATCCAACATTTTATCGGGATATGATCGAAAAAAGCAACGATAATGGATAATTTAAGCGGCAAATTCAATTATGTTCCTTTTTTCCCTTAATTTTCCTCATTTTATCGAGATATGACCGAAAAAAAAACAACAAAAACGAACAGTTTTAGCGTAATTAAATTTTTATCGCTATTTTTTTCCTTAATTTTCCTTTTTTTTTCGAGAAATGACCGAAAAAGCAACAAAACATAATTTTAGCGATATTTAAATTTTTTCCTCTTTTTTTCCTTAATTTTCCTTATTTAATCGTGATGTGATCGAAAAAAGCAAAGAAAACGGATGCTTTTAGCGAAATTCCAATGTTTTAACTCAATTTAGCCTTAATTTTTGTCAATTTATTGAAACCTGATCGAAAAATATATGAAAAAAGATAATGTTATCGAAATTTAAATTTTTTTCCTCTATTTATCCTTATTTTTCGTTATTTCACTGAGATAATATTGAAAAAATGAAAGAAAACGGGTAATTTTATCAAAATATCAAATCATTTCCTGTATTTTGCCTTTATATCCGACATTTTATCTGGATATGATCGATAAAAAAACGAGAACGGATAAATTTAACGAAAATTCAATTTTTTTCCTCTTTTTATCCTTATTTTTCGTTAATTTATTGAGATAAGATTGAAAAAAATCAAAGAAAACGGATAATTTTATCAAATTTTCAATTTTTTTCCTCTATTTTGCCTTTATATCTGACATTTTATCGGGATATGATCGAAAAAAGCAACAAGAATGGATAATTTTATCAAAATTTCTGTTTTTTTCTACTTTTTTCCTTTATTTCCGACATTTTTTTGATATTAGATCGAAAAAAGCAACGAAAACGGATAATTTTAGCGAAATTTCAATTTTTTCCTTCTCTTTTTCCTTTATTGTCCTCATTTTATTGAGATCATATCGAATAAAGCAATCAAAACCAATAATATTAGCAAAATTTCAATTTTTTCCTCTTTTTTTCCTAAATTTTCATCATTTCATGAAGATATGATCGAAAAAAGCAACAAAAACGAATAATTTTGGCGAATTACAAATTTTTTTCCTCTTTTTTTCCTTATTTTTCGTAGTTTTTTCAAGAAATAACAGAAAAAAACAAAAAACGGAGAATTTTAGCGATATTCCAATTTTTTAAATAAATTTAGCCTTATTTTTTGTCATTTTATTGAAATCTGATCGAAAAATATACGAAAACGGAAAATGTTATCGAAATTTCAATTTTTTTCCTCTTTTATCCTTATTTTTCGTTATTTTATTGAGATAAGATTAAAAAAATCAAAGAAAACGGATAATTTTATCAAAATTTAAATTTTTTTCCTCTATTTATCCTTATTATTAGTTATTTTATTGAGATAAGATTGAAAAAAATCAAAGAAAACTGATAATGAAATCAAAATTTCAATTTTTTTCCTCTATTTTGCCTTCATATCCGACATTTTATCGGGATATGATCGAAAAAAGCAACGAAAACGGATAATTTTAGCGAAAATTATATTTTTTTTCCATATTTCTGCCTTATTTTTCGTTATTTTATTGAGATTTGATCGAAAAATGCAATGAAAACGGATACTTTTAGCGAAATTCCAATTTTGTAACTGAATTAAGCCTTAATTTTTGTCATTTTATTGAAATCTGATCTAAAAAATATACGAAAACAGATAATGTTATCGAATTTTCAATTTTTTTCTACTTTTTTGCCTTTATTTCCGACATTTTATTGATATATGACCGAAAAAAGCAACAAAAACGTTCAATTTTAGCGATATTTTAATTTTGTCCCTTTTTTTTCCATAATTGTCGTCATTTTACCGAGATATTATCGAAAAAAAAACAAAAACAGATAATTTTAACGAAATATCTTTTTTTTTCACTTTGTTGCCTTCATTTGCGACTTTTTACTGAGATATGTACGAAAAACTTAAAGAAAACGGATAATTTTGGCGAAAAATTCAATTAAGTTCCTTTTTTTTCCTTAATTTTCCTCATTTTATCGAGATATGACCGAAAAAACAACAAAAACGAGCAATTTTAGCGTAATTTCAATTTTGATCCTCATTTATTTCCTTAATTTTCGTATTTAATCGAGATATTATCGAAAAAAGGAACAAAAACGAATAATTTTATCAAAATTTAAATTTCTTTCCTCTATTTATCCTTATTATTCGTTATTTTATTGAGATAAGATTGAAAAAAATCAAAGAAAACGGATAATGTTATCAAAATTTCAATTTTTTTCCTCTATTTTGCCTTTATATCCGACATTTTATCGGGATATGATCGAAAAAAGCAACGAAAACGGATAATTTTAGCGAAAATTTAATTTTTTCCCACATTTTAGCCTTATTTTTCGTCATTTAATCGTGATGTGATCGAAAAATGCAATGAAAACGGATACTTTTAGCGAAATTCCAATTTTTTAACTGAATTTAGCCTTAATTTTTGTCATTTTGTTGAAATCTGATCTAAAAAATATACGAAAACAAATAATGTTATCGAATTTTCAATTTGTTACCTCTATTTATCGTTATTTTAATTGAGATAAGATTGATAAAATCAAAGAAACCGGATAACTTTATCAAAATTTCAATTTTTTTCCTCTATTTTGCCTTTATATCCAACATTTTATCGGAATATGATCGAAAAAAGCAACGTTAACGGATAATTTTATCGAAATTTCTGTTTTTTCCACTTTTTTGCCTCTATTTTCAACTTTTTACTGAGATTTGACGAAAAAATTAACGAAAACGGATAATTTAAGCGGCAAAATCAATTATGTTCCTTTTTTCCCTTAATTTTCCTCATTTTATCGAGATATGACCGAAAAAAACAACAAAAACGAACAATTTTAGCGAAATTTAAATTTTTATCGTCATTATTTTCCTTAATTTTTCTTGTTTTTTCGAGAAATGACCGAAAAAGCAACAAAAACAGAATTTTAGCGAAATTTCAATTTTTTCCTCTTTTTTTCCTTAATTTTCCTCATTTTATCGAGATATAATCGAAAAAAGAAACAAAACATAATTTTAGCGAGATTTAAATTTTTTCTTCTTAATTTCTTAATTTTTCTCATTTTATCGATCTATGACCGAAAAAAGCAACAAAAACGAATAATTTTAGCGATATTTCAATTTTTTTCCTCTTTTTCTTCCTTAATTTTCGTCATTTAATTGTGATGTGATCGGAAAAAGCAAAGAAAAAGGATGCTTTTAGCGAAATTCCAATGTTTTAACTCAATTTAGCCTTAATTTTTGTCAATTTATTGAAATCTGATCGAAAAAATATACGAAATAAAAGATAATGTTATCGAAATTTCAATTTTTTTCCTCTATTTATCCTTATTTTTCGCTATTTCACTGAGATAATATTTAAAAAATGAAAGAAAACGGGTAATTATATCAAAATATCAAATCATTTCCTGTATTTTGCCTTTATATCCGACATTTTATCGGGATATGATCGAAAAAAGCAAAGAGAACGGATAAATTTAGCGAAAATTCAATTTTTTTCCTCTATTTATCCTTATTTTTCGTTAATTTATTGAGATAAGATTGAAAAAAATCAAAGAAAACGGATAATTTTATCAAAATTTCAATTTTTTTCCTCTATTTTGCCTTTATATCCGACATTTTATCGGGATATGATCGAAAAAAGCAACGAGAATGGATAATTTTATCAAAATTTCGGTTTTTTTTCAACTTTTTTGCCTTTATTTCCGACATTTTATTGATATATGACCGAAAAAGCAACAAAAACGTTCAATTTTAGCGATATTTTAATTTTGTTCCTCTTTTTTTTCCTTAATTGTCGTCATTTTACCGAGATATTATCGAAAAAAGAAACAAAAACAGATAATTTTAACGATATTTCTTTTTTTTTCACTTTTTTGCCTTCAGTTTATTTTTTTCAGTTTATCCTATTTTATCCTTATTTTTCAAAATTTTATCGAGATATTATCCGAAAAAAGGAACAAAAACGAAAAATCTTCAGCGAAATTCCAATTTTTTTCTGACATTTCCTCATTTTATCCAGATGTTATCGAAAAAAGCAACAAAAACGAAATATTTTAGCGAAATTTCAATTCTTTTCTCTTTTTTTCCTTAATTGTCGTCATTTTACCGAGATATTATCGAAAAAAGAAACAAAAACAGATAATTTTAACGAAATTTCAATTTTTTTTTCACTTTTTTGCCTTCATATCCGACTTTTTACTGAGATATGAACGAAAAACTTAAAGAAAACGGGTAATTTTATCAAAATATCAAATTTTTTCCTGTATTTTGCGTTTATATCCGACATTTTATCGGGATATGATCGAAAAAAGCAACAAGAACGGATAAATTTAACGAAAATTTAATTTTTTTCCTCTATTTATCCTTATTTATCGTTACTTTATTGAGATAAGATTGAAAAAAATCAAAGAAAACGAATAATTTTATCAAAATTTCAATTTTTTTCCTCTGTTTTGCCTTTATATCCGATATTTTATCGGGATATGATCGAAAAAAGCAACGAGAATGGATAATTTTATCAAAATTTCTGTTTTTTTCTAATTTTTGCCTTTTTTTCCGACATTTTATTTATATTTGACCGAAAAAAGCAACAAAAACGAACAATTTTAGCCATATTTTAATTTTGTTCCTCTTTTTTTCCTTAATTGTCGTCATTTTACCGAGATATTATCGAAAAAAGAAACAAAAACAGATAATTTTCACGAAATTTCAATTTTTTTTCACTTTTTTGCCTTTATTTCCGACTTTTTACTGAGATATGAACGAAAAACTTAAAGAAGACTGACAATTTTAGCGAAAAATTCAATTACGTTCCTTTTTTTTCCTTAATTTTCCTCATTTTATAGAGATATGACCGAAATAAACAACAAAAACGAGCAATTTTAGCGTAATTTCGATTTTTATCCTCATTTATTTCCTTAATTTTCGTAATTTATCGAGATATTATCGAAAAAAGGAACAAAAACGAATAATTTTAGCGAAATTTCAATCTTTTCCTTACATTTCCTCATTTTATCCAGATGTTATCGAAAAAAGCAACAAAAACGAAAAATTTTAGCGAAATTTCAATTTTTTCCTCTTTCTTTCCTTTATTGTCCTAATTTTATTGAGATCATATCGAATAAAGCAATAAAAACGAATAATATTAGCAAAATTTCAATTTTTTCCTCTTTTTTCCTTAATTTTCCTCATTTTATGAAGATATGATCGAAAAAAGCAACAAAAACGAATAATTTTGGCGAATTTTCAATTTTTTTCCTCTTTTTCTTCCTTAATTTTCGTCATTTAATCGTGATGTGATCGAAAAAAGCAAAGAAAACGGATGCTCTTAGCGAAATTCCAATGTTTTAACTCAATTTAGCCTTAAATTTTGTCAATTTATTGAAATCTGATCGAAAAAATATATGAAAAAAGATAATGTTATCGAAATTTCAATATTTTTCCTCTATTTATCCTTATTTTTCGTTATTTCACTGACATAATATTGAAAAAATGAAAGAAAACGGGTAATTTTATCAAAATATCAAATCATTTCCTGTATTTTGCCTTTATATCCGACATTTTATCGGGATATGATCGAAAAAAGCAACAAGAACGGATAAATTTAACGAAAATTCGATTTTTTTCCTCTATTTATCCTTATTTTTCGTTAATTTATTGAGATAAGATTGAAAAAAATCAAAGAAAACGAATAATTTTATCAAAATTTCAATTTTTTTCCTCTGTTTTGCCTTTATATCCGATATTTTATCGGGATATGATCGAAAAAAGCAACGAGAATGGATAATTTTATCAAAATTTCTGTTTTTTTCTACTTTTTGCCTTTTTTTCCGACATTTTATTTATATTTGACCGAAAAAAGCAACAAAAACGAACAATTTTAGCCATATTTTAATTTTGTTCCTCTTTTTTTCCTTAATTGTCGTCATTTTACCGAGATATTATCGAAAAAAGAAACAAAAACAGATAATTTTCACGAAATTTCAATTTTTTTTCACTTTTTTGCCTTTATTTCCGACTTTTTACTGAGATATGAACGAAAAACTTAAAGAAGACTGATAATTTTAGCGAAAAATTCAATTACGTTCCTTTTTTTTCCTTAATTTTCCTCATTTTATAGAGATATGACCGAAAAAAACAACAAAAACGAGCAATTTTAGCGTAATTTCGATTTTTATCCTCATTTATTTCCTTAATATTCGTAATTTATCGAGATATTATCGAAAAAAGGAACAAAAACGAATAATTTTAGCGAAATTTCAATCTTTTCCTTACATTTCCTCATTTTATCCAGATGTTATCGAAAAAAGCAACAAAAACGAAAAATTTTAGCGAAATTTCAATTTTTTCCTCTTTCTTTCCTTTATTGTCCTAATTTTATCGAGATCATATCGAATAAAGCAATAAAAACGAATAATATTAGCAAAATTTCAATTTTTTCCTCTTTTTTCCTTAATTTTCCTCATTTTATGAAGATATGATCGAAAAAAGCAACAAAAACGAATAATTTTGGCGAATTTTCAATTTTTTTCCTCTTTTTCTTCCTTAATTTTCGTCATTTAATCGTGATGTGATCGAAAAAAGCAAAGAAAACGGATGCTCTTAGCGAAATTCCAATGTTTTAACTCAATTTAGCCTTAAATTTTGTCAATTTATTGAAATCTGATCGAAAAAATATATGAAAAAAGATAATGTTATCGAAATTTCAATTTTTTTCCTCTATTTATCCTTATTTTTCGTTATTTCACTGACATAATATTGAAAAAATGAAAGAAAACGGGCAATTTTATCAAAATATCAAATCATTTCCTGTATTTTGCCTTTATATCCGACATTTTATCGGGATATGATCGAAAAAAGCAACGAGAACGGATAAATTTAACGAAAATTCAATTTTTTCCCTGTACTTATGCTTATTTTTCATTAATTTATTAAGATAATATTGAAAAAAATCAAAGAAAACGGATAATTTTATCAAAATTTCAATTGTTTTCCTCTATTTTTCCTTTATATCCGACATTTATTCAGGATATGATCGAAAAAAGCAACGAGAATGGATAATTTTATCAAAATTATTTTTTTTTCTACTTTTATGCCTTTATTTCCGACATTTTATTGATATTAGATCGAAAAAAGCACCGAAAACGGATAATTTTAGCGAAATTTCAATTTTTTCCTTCTCTTTTTCCTTAATTGTCCTCATTTTATTGAGATCATATCGAACAAAGCAATCAAAACGAATAATGTTAGCAAAATTTCATTTTTTTCCACTTTTTTTCCTATATTTTCATCATTTTATGAAGATATGATGAAAAAAGCAACAAAAACGAATAATTTTTGGCGAATTACCAATTTTTTTCCTCTTATTTTCCTTAATTTTCCTAGTTTTTTCAAGAAATAACAGAAAAAAACAAAAAACGGATAAATTTTTAGCGAAAATTAAATTTTTTTCCACATTTTAGCCTTATTTTTCGTTATTTTATTGACATTTGATCGAAAAATGCAATGAAAACGGATACTTTTAGCGAAATTCCATTTTTTTAACTGAATTTAGCCTTAAAATTTGTCATTTTATTGAAATCTGATCGAAAAATATACGAAAACGGAAAATGTTAGCGAAATTTCAATTTTTTTCCTCTTTTATCCTTATTTTTCGTTATTTTATTGAGATAAGATTGAAAAAAATCAAAGAAAACTGATAATGCTATCAATATTTCAATTTTTTTCCTCTATTTTGCCTTTATATCCGACATTTTATCGGGATCTGATCGAAAAAAGCAACGAAAACGGATAAATTTAGCGAAAATTAAATTTTTCCCATATTTTAGCCTTATTTTTCGTTATTTTATTGAGATTTGATCGAAAAATGCAATGAAAACGGATACTTTTAGCGAAATTCCAATATTTTAACTGCATTTAGACTTAATTTTTGTCATTTTATTGAAATCTGATCTAAAAAATATACGAAAACAGATAATGTTATCGAAATTTCAATTTTTTTCCCCTATTTATCCTTATTTATCGTTATTTTATTGAGATAAGAATGATAAAATCAAAGAAAACGGATAATTTTATCAAAATTTCAAATTGTTTCCTCTATTTTGCCTTTATATCCAACATTTTATCGGGATATGATCGAAAAAAGCAACGATAATGGATAATTTAAGCGGCAAATTCAATTATGTTCCTTTTTTCCCTTAATTTTCCTCATTTTATCGAGATATGACCGAAAAAAAAACAACAAAAACGAACAGTTTTAGCGTAATTAAATTTTTATCGCTATTTTTTTCCTTAATTTTCCTTTTTTTTTCGAGAAATGACCGAAAAAGCAACAAAACATAATTTTAGCGATATTTAAATTTTTTCCTCTTTTTTTCCTTAATTTTCCTTATTTAATCGTGATGTGATCGAAAAAAGCAAAGAAAACGGATGCTTTTAGCGAAATTCCAATGTTTTAACTCAATTTAGCCTTAATTTTTGTCAATTTATTGAAATCTGATCGAAAAATATATGAAAAAAGATAATGTTATCGAAATTTAAATTTTTTTCCTCTATTTATCCTTATTTTTCGTTATTTCACTGAGATAATATTGAAAAAATGAAAGAAAACGGGTAATTTTATCAAAATATCAAATCATTTCCTGTATTTTGCCTTTATATCCGACATTTTATCTGGATATGATCGATAAAAAAACGAGAACGGATAAATTTAACGAAAATTCAATTTTTTTCCTCTTTTTATCCTTATTTTTCGTTAATTTATTGAGATAAGATTGAAAAAAATCAAAGAAAACGGATAATTTTATCAAATTTTCAATTTTTTTCCTCTATTTTGCCTTTATATCTGACATTTTATCGGGATATGATCGAAAAAAGCAACAAGAATGGATAATTTTATCAAAATTTCTGTTTTTTTTCTACTTTTTTCCTTTATTTCCGACATTTTTTTGATATTAGATCGAAAAAAGCAACGAAAACGGATAATTTTAGCGAAATTTCAATTTTTTCCTTCTCTTTTTCCTTTATTGTCCTCATTTTATTGAGATCATATCGAATAAAGCAATCAAAACCAATAATATTAGCAAAATTTCAATTTTTTCCTCTTTTTTTCCTAAATTTTCATCATTTCATGAAGATATGATCGAAAAAAGCAACAAAAACGAATAATTTTGGCGAATTACAAATTTTTTTCCTCTTTTTTTCCTTATTTTTCGTAGTTTTTTCAAGAAATAACAGAAAAAAACAAAAAACGGAGAATTTTAGCGATATTCCAATTTTTTAAATAAATTTAGCCTTATTTTTTGTCATTTTATTGAAATCTGATCGAAAAATATACGAAAACGGAAAATGTTATCGAAATTTCAATTTTTTTCCTCTTTTATCCTTATTTTTCGTTATTTTATTGAGATAAGATTAAAAAAATCAAAGAAAACGGATAATTTTATCAAAATTTAAATTATTTTCCTCTATTTATCCTTATTATTAGTTATTTTATTGAGATAAGATTGAAAAAAATCAAAGAAAACTGATAATGAAATCAAAATTTCAATTTTTTTCCTCTATTTTGCCTTCATATCCGACATTTTATCGGGATATGATCGAAAAAAGCAACGAAAACGGATAATTTTAGCGAAAATTATATTTTTTTCCATATTTTAGCCTTATTTTTCGTTATTTTATTGAGATTTGATCGAAAAATGCAATGAAAACGGATACTTTTAGCGAAATTCCAATTTTGTAACTGAATTAAGCCTTAATTTTTGTCATTTTATTGAAATCTGATCTAAAAAATATACGAAAACAGATAATGTTATCGAATTTTCAATTTTTTTCTACTTTTTTGCCTTTATTTCCGACATTTTATTGATATATGACCGAAAAAAGCAACAAAAACGTTCAATTTTAGCGATATTTTAATTTTGTCCCTTTTTTTCCATAATTGTCGTCATTTTACCGAGATATTATCGAAAAAAAAACAAAAACAGATAATTTTAACGAAATATCTTTTTTTTTTCACTTTGTTGCCTTCATTTGCGACTTTTTACTGAGATATGTACGAAAAACTTAAAGAAAACGGATAATTTTGGCGAAAAATTCAATTAAGTTCCTTTTTTTTCCTTAATTTTCCTCATTTTATCGAGATATGACCGAAAAAACAACAAAAACGAGCAATTTTAGCGTAATTTCAATTTTGATCCTCATTTATTTCCTTAATTTTCGTATTTAATCGAGATATTATCGAAAAAAGGAACAAAAACGAATAATTTTATCAAAATTTAAATTTCTTTCCTCTATTTATCCTTATTATTCGTTATTTTATTGAGATAAGATTGAAAAAAATCAAAGAAAACGGATAATGTTATCAAAATTTCAATTTTTTTCCTCTATTTTGCCTTTATATCCGACATTTTATCGGGATATGATCGAAAAAAGCAACGAAAACGGATAATTTTAGCGAAAATTTAATTTTTTCCCACATTTTAGCCTTATTTTTCGTCATTTAATCGTGATGTGATCGAAAAATGCAATGAAAACGGATACTTTTAGCGAAATTCCAATTTTTTAACTGAATTTAGCCTTAATTTTTGTCATTTTGTTGAAATCTGATCTAAAAAATATACGAAAACAAATAATGTTATCGAATTTTCAATTTGTTACCTCTATTTATCGTTATTTTAATTGAGATGAGATTGATAAAATCAAAGAAACCGGATAACTTTATCAAAATTTCAATTTTTTTCCTCTATTTTGCCTTTATATCCAACATTTTATCGGAATATGATCGAAAAAAGCAACGTTAACGGATAATTTTATCGAAATTTCTGTTTTTTCCACTTTTTTGCCTCTATTTTCAACTTTTTACTGAGATTTGACGAAAAAATTAACGAAAACGGATAATTTAAGCGGCAAAATCAATTATGTTCCTTTTTTCCCTTAATTTTCCTCATTTTATCGAGATATGACCGAAAAAAACAACAAAAACGAACAATTTTAGCGAAATTTAAATTTTTATCGTCATTATTTTCCTTAATTTTTCTTGTTTTTTCGAGAAATGACCGAAAAAGCAACAAAAACAGAATTTTAGCGAAATTTCAATTTTTTCCTCTTTTTTTCCTTAATTTTCCTCATTTTATCGAGATATAATCGAAAAAAGAAACAAAACATAATTTTAGCGAGATTTAAATTTTTTCTTCTTAATTTCTTAATTTTTCTCATTTTATCGATCTATGACCGAAAAAAGCAACAAAAACGAATAATTTTAGCGATATTTCAATTTTTTTCCTCTTTTTCTTCCTTAATTTTCGTCATTTAATTGTGATGTGATCGGAAAAAGCAAAGAAAAAGGATGCTTTTAGCGAAATTCCAATGTTTTAACTCAATTTAGCCTTAATTTTTGTCAATTTATTGAAATCTGATCGAAAAAATATACGAAATAAAAGATAATGTTATCGAAATTTCAATTTTTTTCCTCTATTTATCCTTATTTTTCGCTATTTCACTGAGATAATATTTAAAAAATGAAAGAAAACGGGTAATTATATCAAAATATCAAATCATTTCCTGTATTTTGCCTTTATATCCGACATTTTATCGGGATATGATCGAAAAAAGCAAAGAGAACGGATAAATTTAGCGAAAATTCAATTTTTTTCCTCTATTTATCCTTATTTTTCGTTAATTTATTGAGATAAGATTGAAAAAAATCAAAGAAAACGGATAATTTTATCAAAATTTCAATTTTTTTCCTCTATTTTGCCTTTATATCCGACATTTTATCGGGATATGATCGAAAAAAGCAACGAGAATGGATAATTTTATCAAAATTTCGGTTTTTTTCAACTTTTTTGCCTTTATTTCCGACATTTTATTGATATATGACCGAAAAAGCAACAAAAACGTTCAATTTTAGCGATATTTTAATTTTGTTCCTCTTTTTTTTCCTTAATTGTCGTCATTTTACCGAGATATTATCGAAAAAAGAAACAAAAACAGATAATTTTAACGATATTTCTTTTTTTTTCACTTTTTTGCCTTCAGTTTATTTTTTTCAGTTTATCCTATTTTATCCTTATTTTTCAAAATTTTATCGAGATATTATCCGAAAAAAGGAACAAAAACGAAAAATTTTCAGCGAAATTCCAATTTTTTTCTGACATTTCCTCATTTTATCCAGATGTTATCGAAAAAAGCAACAAAAACGAAATATTTTAGCGAAATTTCAATTCTTTTCTCTTTTTTTCCTTAATTGTCCTCATTTTATTGAGATCATATCGAATAAAGCAATCAAAACGAATAATATTAGCAAATTTTCAATTTTTTCCTCTTTCTTTCCTAAATTTTCATCATTTTATAAAGATATGATCGAAAAAAGCAACAAAAACGAATAATTTTGGCGAATTACCTATTTTTTTTCCTCTTTTTTCCTAGTTTTTTCGAGAAATAACAGAAAAAAAACAAAAAACGGAGAATTTTAGCGAAATTCCAATTTTTTAACTAAATGTCATTTTATTGAAATCTGATCGAAAAAAAAAAAAAACGGATAATTTTATCGAAATTTCAATTTTTTTCCTCTTTTACCCTTATTTTTCGTTATTTTATTGAGTTAAGATTGAAAAAATCAAAGAAAACGGATAATTTTATCAAAATTTAAATTTTTTTCCTCTATTTATCCTTATTTTTCGTTATTTTATTGAGATAAGATTGAAAAAAATCAAAAAAAATGGATAATTTTATCAAAATTTAAATTTTTTTCCTCTATTTTGCCTTTATATCCGACATTTTATCTGGATATGATCGAAAAAAGCAACGAGAACTGATTATTTTATCGAAATTTCTGTTTTCTCCACTTTTTTGCCTTATTTTTCGTTATTTTATTGAGATATGATCGAAAAATGCAATGTAAACGGATACTTTAAGAGAAATTCAATTTTTTTAACTGAATTTAGCCTTAATTTTTGTCATTTTATTGAAATCTGATCTAAAATATATACGAAAAATGATAATGTTATCGAATTTTCAATTTGTTTCCTCTATTTATCCTTATTTTTCGTTATTTTATTGAGATAAGATTTATAAAATCAAAGAAAACGGATAATTTTATCAAATATATATTTTAGCGAAATTTCAATTCTTTTCTCTTTTTTTCCTTAATTGTCCTCATTTTATTGAGATCATATCGAATAAAGCAATCAAAACGAATAATATTAGCAAATTTTCAATTTTTTCCTCTTTCTTTCCTAAATGTTCATCATTTCATAAAGATATGATCGAAAAAAGCAACAAAAACGAATAATTTTGGCGAATTACCTATTTTTTTTCCTCTTTTTTCCTTGTTTTTTCGAGAAATAACAGAAAAAAACAAAAAACGGAGAATTTTAGCGAAATTCCAATTTTTTAACTAAATGTCATTTTATTGAAATCTGATCGAAAAAATATACGAAAACGGATAATGTTATCGAAATTTCAATTTTTTTCCTCTTTTATCCTTATTTTTCGTTATTTTATTGAGATAAGATTGAAAAAATCAAAGAAAACGGATAATTTTATCAAAATTTAAATTTTTTTCCTCTATTTATCCTTATTATTCGTTATTTTATTGAGATAAGATTGAAAAAAATCAAAGAAAACTGATAATGTTATCAAAATTTCAATTTTTTTCCTCTATTTTCCTTTTTATCCGACATTTTATCGGGATATGATCGAAAAAAGCAACGAAAACGGATAATTTTAGAGAAAATTAAAATTTTTTCCATATTTTAGCCTTATTTTTCGTTATTTTATTGAGATTTGATCGGAAAATGCAATGTAAACGGATACTTTTAGCGAAATTCCAATTTTTTAACTTAATTTAGCCTTAATTTTTGTCATTTTATTGAAATCTGATCTAAAAAATATACGAAAACAGATAATGTTATCGAATTTTCAATTTGTTTCCTCTATTTATTTCCTTATTTATCGTTATTTTATTGAGAGAGAAAAAAATTCAAAGAAAACGGATAATTTTATCGAAATTTATGTTTTTCCACTTTTTTGCCTCTATTGTCAACTTTTTACTAAGATTTGAACGAAAAAATTAACGAAAACGGATAATTTAAGCGGCAAATTCAATTATGTTCCTTTTTTCCCTTAATTTTCCTCATTTTATCGAGATATGACCGAAAAAAACAACAAAAACGAACAATTTTAGCGAAATTTTTAATTTTTTCTTCTTAATTTCTTAATTTTTTTCATTTTATCGATCCATGACCGAAAAAAGCAACAAAAACGAATAATTTTAGCGATATTTCAATTTTTTTCCTCTTTTTCTTCCTTAATTTTCGTCATTTAATCGTGATGTGATCGAAAAATGCAATGAAAACGGATACTTTTAGCGAAATTCCAATTTTTTAACTGAATTTAGCCTTAATTTTTGTCATTTTGTTGAAATCTGATCTAAAAAATATACGAAAACAAATAATGTTATCGAATTTTCAATTTGTTACCTCTATTTATCGTTATTTTAATTGAGATAAGATTGATAAAATCAAAGAAACCGGATAACTTTATCAAAATTTCAATTTTTTTCCTCTATTTTGCCTTTATATCCAACATTTTATCGGAATATGATCGAAAAAAAGCAACGTTAACGGATAATTTTATCGAAATTTCTGTTTTTTTCCACTTTTTTGCCTCTATTTTCAACTTTTTACTGAGATTTGACGAAAAAATTAACGAAAACGGATAATTTAAGCGGCAAAATCAATTATGTTCCTTTTTTCCCTTAATTTTCCTCATTTTATCGAGATATGACCGAAAAAAACAACAAAAACGAACAATTTTAGCGAAATTTAAATTTTTATCGTCATTATTTTCCTTAATTTTTCTTGTTTTTTCGAGAAATGACCGAAAAAGCAACAAAAACAGAATTTTAGCGAAATTTCAATTTTTTCCTCTTTTTTTCCTTAATTTTCCTCATTTTATCGAGATATAATCGAAAAAAGAAACAAAACATAATTTTAGCGAGATTTAAATTTTTTCTTCTTAATTTCTTAATTTTTCTCATTTTATCGATCTATGACCGAAAAAAGCAACAAAAACGAATAATTTTAGCGATATTTCAATTTTTTTCCTCTTTTTCTTCCTTAATTTTCGTCATTTAATTGTGATGTGATCGGAAAAAGCAAAGAAAAAGGATGCTTTTAGCGAAATTCCAATGTTTTAACTCAATTTAGCCTTAATTTTTGTCAATTTATTGAAATCTGATCGAAAAAATATACGAAATAAAAGATAATGTTATCGAAATTTCAATTTTTTTCCTCTATTTATCCTTATTTTTCGCTATTTCACTGAGATAATATTTAAAAAATGAAAGAAAACGGGTAATTATATCAAAATATCAAATCATTTCCTGTATTTTGCCTTTATATCCGACATTTTATCGGGATATGATCGAAAAAAGCAAAGAGAACGGATAAATTTAGCGAAAATTCAATTTTTTTCCTCTATTTATCCTTATTTTTCGTTAATTTATTGAGATAAGATTGAAAAAAATCAAAGAAAACGGATAATTTTATCAAAATTTCAATTTTTTTCCTCTATTTTGCCTTTATATCCGACATTTTATCGGGATATGATCGAAAAAAGCAACGAGAATGGATAATTTTATCAAAATTTCGGTTTTTTTCAACTTTTTTGCCTTTATTTCCGACATTTTATTGATATATGACCGAAAAAGCAACAAAAACGTTCAATTTTAGCGATATTTTAATTTTGTTCCTCTTTTTTTTCCTTAATTGTCGTCATTTTACCGAGATATTATCGAAAAAAGAAACAAAAACAGATAATTTTAACGATATTTCTTTTTTTTTCACTTTTTTGCCTTCAGTTTATTTTTTTCAGTTTATCCTATTTTATCCTTATTTTTCAAAATTTTATCGAGATATTATCCGAAAAAAGGAACAAAAACGAAAAATTTTCAGCGAAATTCCAATTTTTTTCTGACATTTCCTCATTTTATCCAGATGTTATCGAAAAAAGCAACAAAAACGAAATATTTTAGCGAAATTTCAATTCTTTTCTCTTTTTTTCCTTAATTGTCCTCATTTTATTGAGATCATATCGAATAAAGCAATCAAAACGAATAATATTAGCAAATTTTCAATTTTTTCCTCTTTCTTTCCTAAATTTTCATCATTTTATAAAGATATGATCGAAAAAAGCAACAAAAACGAATAATTTTGGCGAATTACCTATTTTTTTTCCTCTTTTTTCCTAGTTTTTTCGAGAAATAACAGAAAAAAAACAAAAAACGGAGAATTTTAGCGAAATTCCAATTTTTTAACTAAATGTCATTTTATTGAAATCTGATCGAAAAAAAAAAAAAACGGATAATTTTATCGAAATTTCAATTTTTTTCCTCTTTTACCCTTATTTTTCGTTATTTTATTGAGTTAAGATTGAAAAAATCAAAGAAAACGGATAATTTTATCAAAATTTAAATTTTTTTCCTCTATTTATCCTTATTTTTCGTTATTTTATTGAGATAAGATTGAAAAAAATCAAAAAAAATGGATAATTTTATCAAAATTTAAATTTTTTTCCTCTATTTTGCCTTTATATCCGACATTTTATCTGGATATGATCGAAAAAAGCAACGAGAACTGATTATTTTATCGAAATTTCTGTTTTCTCCACTTTTTTGCCTTATTTTTCGTTATTTTATTGAGATATGATCGAAAAATGCAATGTAAACGGATACTTTAAGAGAAATTCAATTTTTTTAACTGAATTTAGCCTTAATTTTTGTCATTTTATTGAAATCTGATCTAAAATATATACGAAAAATGATAATGTTATCGAATTTTCAATTTGTTTCCTCTATTTATCCTTATTTTTCGTTATTTTATTGAGATAAGATTTATAAAATCAAAGAAAACGGATAATTTTATCAAATATATATTTTAGCGAAATTTCAATTCTTTTCTCTTTTTTTCCTTAATTGTCCTCATTTTATTGAGATCATATCGAATAAAGCAATCAAAACGAATAATATTAGCAAATTTTCAATTTTTTCCTCTTTCTTTCCTAAATGTTCATCATTTCATAAAGATATGATCGAAAAAAGCAACAAAAACGAATAATTTTGGCGAATTACCTATTTTTTTTCCTCTTTTTTCCTTGTTTTTTCGAGAAATAACAGAAAAAAACAAAAAACGGAGAATTTTAGCGAAATTCCAATTTTTTAACTAAATGTCATTTTATTGAAATCTGATCGAAAAAATATACGAAAACGGATAATGTTATCGAAATTTCAATTTTTTTCCTCTTTTATCCTTATTTTTCGTTATTTTATTGAGATAAGATTGAAAAAATCAAAGAAAACGGATAATTTTATCAAAATTTAAATTTTTTTCCTCTATTTATCCTTATTATTCGTTATTTTATTGAGATAAGATTGAAAAAAATCAAAGAAAACTGATAATGTTATCAAAATTTCAATTTTTTTCCTCTATTTTCCTTTTTATCCGACATTTTATCGGGATATGATCGAAAAAAGCAACGAAAACGGATAATTTTAGAGAAAATTAAAATTTTTTCCATATTTTAGCCTTATTTTTCGTTATTTTATTGAGATTTGATCGGAAAATGCAATGTAAACGGATACTTTTAGCGAAATTCCAATTTTTTAACTTAATTTAGCCTTAATTTTTGTCATTTTATTGAAATCTGATCTAAAAAATATACGAAAACAGATAATGTTATCGAATTTTCAATTTGTTTCCTCTATTTATTTCCTTATTTATCGTTATATTATTGAGAGAGAAAAAAATTCAAAGAAAACGGATAATTTTATCGAAATTTATGTTTTTCCACTTTTTTGCCTCTATTGTCAACTTTTTACTAAGATTTGAACGAAAAAATTAACGAAAACGGATAATTTAAGCGGCAAATTCAATTATGTTCCTTTTTTCCCTTAATTTTCCTCATTTTATCGAGATATGACCGAAAAAAACAACAAAAACGAACAATTTTAGCGAAATTTTTAATTTTTTCTTCTTAATTTCTTAATTTTTTTCATTTTATCGATCCATGACCGAAAAAAGCAACAAAAACGAATAATTTTAGCGATATTTCAATTTTTTTCCTCTTTTTCTTCCTTAATTTTCGTCATTTAATCGTGATGTGATCGAAAAAAGCAAAGAAAACGGATGCTTTTAGCGAAATTCCAATGTTTTAACTCAATTTAGCCTTAATTTTTGTCAATTTATTGAAATCTGATCGAAAAAATATACGAAAAAAGATAATGTTATCGAAATTTCAATTTTTTTCCTCTATTTATCCTTAATTTTCGTTATTTCACTGAGATAATATTGAAAAAATGAAAGAAAACGAGTAATTTTATCAAAATATCAAATCATTTCCTGTATTTTGCCTTTATATCCGACATTTTATCGGGATATGATCGAAAAAAGCAACGAGAACGGATAAATTTAACGAAAATTCAATTTTTTCCTCTATTTATCCTTATTTTTCGTTAATTTATTGAGATCATATCGAATAAACCAATCAAAACGAATAATATGAGCAAAATTTTAATTTTTTCCTCTTTTTTTCCTAAATTTTCATCATTTTATGAAGATATGATCGAAAAAAGCAACAAAAACGAATAATTTTGGCGAATTACCAATTTTTTTCCTCTTTTTTTCCTTAATTTTCCTAGTTTTTTTCAAGAAATAACAGAAAAAAACAAAAAAATGGAGAATTTTAGCGAAATTACAATTTTATAACTAGATCTAGCCTTATTTTTTGTCATTTTATTGAAATCTGATCGAAAAAATATACGAAAATGGAATATGTTATCAAAATTTCAATTTTTTTTGCCCTTTTATCCTTATTTTTCGTTATTTTATTGAGATAAGATTGAAAAAATCAAAGAAAACGGATAATTTTATCAAAATTTAAATTTTTTCCTTTATTTATCCTTATTATTTGTTATTTTATTGAGATAAGATTGAAAAAAATCAAAGAAAACGGATAATGTTATCAAAATTTCATTTTTTTTTTCCTCTATTTTGCCTTTATATCCGACATTTTATCGGGATATGATCGAAAAAGCAACGAAAACGGATAATTTTAGCGAAAATTAAATTTTTTCCACATTTTAGCCTTATTTTTTGTTATTTTATTGAGATTTGATCGAAAAAAGCAACGAGAACGGATAAATTTAACGAAAATTCAATTTTTTTCCTCTATTTATCCTTATTTTTCGTTAATTTATTGAGATCATATCGTATAAAGCAATCAAAACGAATAATATTAGCAAAATTTCAGTTTTTTCCTCTTTTTTTCCTAAATTTTCATTATTTTATGAAGATATGATCGAAAAAAGCAACAAAAACGAATAATTTTTGCGAATTACCAATTTTTTTCCTCTTTTTTTCCTTAATTTTCCTAGTCTTTTCAAGAAATAACAGAAAAAAACAAAAAAACGGAGAATTTTAGCGAAATTACAATTTTATAACTAAATCTAGCCTTATTTTTTGTCATTTTATTGAAATCTGATCGAAAAAATATACGAAAATGGAAAATGTTATCGAAATTTCAATTTTTTTCCCCTTTTATCCTTATTCTTCGTTATTTTATTGAGATAAGATTGAAAAAATCAAAGAAAACGGATAATTTTATCAAAATTAAAATTTTTTCCTCTATTTATCCTTATTATTCGTTATTTTATTGAGATAAGATTGAAAAAAATCAAAGAAAACGGATAATGTTATCAAAATTTCATTTTTTTTCCTCTATTTTGCCTTTATATCCAACATTTTATCGGGATATGATCGAAAAAAGCAACGATAACGGATAATTTTATCCAAATTTATGTTTTTCCACTTTTTTGCCTCTATTTTCAACTTTTTACTGAGATTTGAACGAAAAATTAACAAAATCGGATAATTTAAGCGGAAAATTCAATTATGTTCCTTTTTTTCCCTTAATTTTCCTCATTTTATCGAGATATGACCGAAAAAAACAACAAAAACGAACAATTTTAGCGTAATTTCAATTTTTATCGTCATTTTTTTCCTTAATTTTCATCATTTTATTAAGATATGAACGAAAAGAGAAACAAAAAAGTATGAGTTTTCGAAATTTCAATTTTTTTCCTTACATTTCCTCATTTTATCCAGATATAATCGAAAAAAATAACAAAAACGAAAAATTTTAGCAAAATTTCAATTTTTCCTCTTTTTTTCCTTAATTGTCCTCTTTTTTTTGAGATCATATTGAATAAAGCAAAAAAAACTAATAATTTTAGCAAAATATCAATTTTTTCCACTTTTTTTCCTTAATTTTCCTCTTTTCATGAAAATATGACCGAAAAAGCAACAAAAACGAATAATTTTTGCGAATTTTCAATTTTTTCCTCTTTTTTTCCTTTATTTTCCTCAATTCATCGAGATATTATCGAAAAAAGAAAATAAAAAGCTGATAATTTTAGCAAAATTTCAATTTTGATACTCTTTTTTTTCCTTAATTGTCCTCATTTTATAGAGATCTTATCGAATAAAGCAACAAAAACGAATAATTTTAGCGAAAATTCAATTTTTTCCTCTTTTTTTCCTAAATTTTCCTCATTTTATCGAGATATTATCAAAAAAAGAAACAAAACATAATTTTAGCGAGATTTAAATTTGGTTCCTCTTTTTTTCCTTCATTTTCCACTTTTTACTGAGATTTGAACGAAAAACATAAAGAACACGGATAATTTTAGCGAAAAATTCAATTACGTTCCTATTTTTTCCTTAATTTTCCTCATTTTATCGAGATATGACCGAAATAAACAACAAAAACGAGCAATTTTAGCGTAATTTCAATTTTTATCTTCATTCATTTTCTTAATTTTCGTAATTTATCGAGATATTATCGAAAAATGGAACAAAAACGAATAATTTTAGCGAAATTTCAATTTTTTTCCTCTTTTTTTCCTTAATTTTCCTAGCTTTTTCGTGAAATGACAGAAAAAAACAACAAAAACAGAGAATTTTAGCTAAATTTCTATTTTTATCCTTTTTTTCCTTATTTTTCAAAATTTTATCGTGATATTATCCGAAAAAAGGAACAAAAACGAAAAATTTTCAGCGAAATTCCATTTTTTTTCCTTACATTTCCTCATTTCATCCAGATGTTATCGAAAAATGCAACAAAAACGAAATATTTTAGCGAAATATCAATTTTTTCCTCTTTTTTTCCTTAATTATCCTCATTTTATTGAGATCATATCGAATAAAGCAATCAAAACGAATAATATTAGCAAAATTTCAATTTTTTCCTCTTTCTTTACTAAATTTTCATCATTTTATAAGATATGATCGAAAAAAGCAACAAAAACGAATAATTTTGGCGAATTACCTATTTTTTTTCCTCTTTTTTTCCTCAATTTTCCTAGTTTTTTCGAGTAATAACAGAAAAAAACAAAAAATCGGAGAATTTTAGCGAAATTCCAATGTTTTAACTAAATTTAGCATTATTTTTTGTCATTTTATTGAAATCTGATCGAAAAAATATACGAAAACGGATAATGTTATCGAATTTTCAATTTTTTTCCTCTTTTACCCTTATTTTTCGTTATTTTATTGAGATAAGATTGATAAAATCAAAGAAAACGGATAATTTTATCAAAATTTCAATTTTTTTTCCTCTATTTTGCCTTTATATCCAACATTTTATCGGGATATGATCGAAAAAAACAACGATAGCGGATAATTTTATCGAAATTTCTGTTTTTTCCACTTTTTTGCCTCTATTTTCGACTTTTTACCAAGATTTAAACGAAAAAATTAACGAAAACGGATAATTTAAGCGGAAAATTCAATTCTGTTCCTTTTTTTCCTTAATTTTCCTCATTTTATCGTGATATTTCCGAAAAAAACAACAAAAACGAACAATTTTAGCGTAATTTCAATTTTTATCGTCATTTTTTTCCTTAATTTTCGTATTATATCCAAATATTATCGAAAAAAGTAACAAATACGAATAGTTTTAGCGAAATTTCAATTGTTTTCCTCTTTTTTTCCTTAATTTTCCTAGTTTTTTCGAAAAAGGACCGAAAAAGCAACAAAAACAGAGAATTTTAGCGAAATTTCAATTTCTATCCTCTTTTTTATTCCTTATTTTTCATCATTTTATCGAGATATGAACGAAAAGAGAAACAAAAAAGAATAATTTTAGCGAAATTTCAATTTCTTTCCTTACATTTCATCATTTTATCCAGATATTATCGAAAAAAATAACAAAAACGAAAACTTTTAGCGAAATTTCAATTTTTTCCTCTTTCTTTCCTTTATTGTCCTCTTTGTTTTGAGATCATATCGAATAAAGTAAAAAAAACAAATAATTTTAGCAAAATATCAATTTTTTCCACATTTTTTCCTTAATTTTCCTCATTTTATGAAAATATGACCGAAAAAAGCAACAAAAACGAATAATTTTTGCGAATTTTCAATTTTTTCCTCTTTTTTTCCTTAATTTTCGTCATTTAATCGAGATGTGATCGAAATAAGCAAAAAAATGGATACTTATAGCGAAATTCCAATATTTAAACTCAATTTAGCCTTAATTTTTGTCATTTTATTCAAAAATCTGATCGAAAAAATATACGAAAAAAGATAATGCTATCGAAATTTCAATTTTTTCCTCTATTTATCCTTATTTTTCGTTATTTTACTGAGATAATATTGAAAAAATGAAAGAAAACTTGTAATTTTATCAAAATATCAAATCATTTCCTCTAATTTGCCTTTATTTCCGACATTTTATTGATGTATGATCGAAAAAAGCAACGAAAACGGATAATTTTAGAGAAAATTAAATTTTTTTCAACATTTTAGTCTTATTTTTCGTTATTTTATTGTGATATCCGACATTTTATCGGTATATGATCGAAAAAAGCAACGAGAATGGATAAATTTAGCGAAAATTTAATTTTTTCCTCTACTTATCCTTATTTTTCGTAAATTTATTGAGATAAGATTGAAAAAAATCAAAGAAAACGGATAATTTTATCAAAATTTCAATTTTTTTCCGCTATTTTACCTTTATTTCCGACATTATATTGATATATGATCGAAAAAAGCAACGAAAACGGATGCTTTTAGCGAAATTCCAATGTTTTAACTCAATTTAGCCTTTACTTTTGTTAATTTATTGAAATCTGACCGCAAATATATACGAAAACAGATAATGTTATCGAATTTTCAATTTGTTTCCTCTATTTATCCTTATTTATCGTTATTTTATTGAGATAAGAATGATAAAATCAAAGGAAACGGATAACTTTATCAAAATTTCAATTTTTTTACTCTATTTTGCCTTTGTATCCAACATTTTATCGGGATATGATCGAAAAAAGCAACGATAACGGATAATTTTATCGAAATTTATGTTTTTCCACTTTTTTGCCTCTATTTCAACTTTTTACTGAGATTTGTACGAAAAAATTAACGAAAACGGATAATTTAAGCGGAAAATTCAATTATGTTCCTTTTTTTCCCTTAATTTTCCTCATTTAATAGAGATATGACCGAAAAAAACAACAAAAACGAACAATTTTAGCGTAATTTCAATTTTTATCGCCAATTTTTTCCTTAATTTTCCTTTTTTTTTAGAGAAATGACCGAAAAAGCAACAAAAACAGAATTTTAGCGAAATTTCAATTTTTTCCTCTTTTTTTCCTTAATTTTCCTCATTTTATCGAGATATTATCGAAAAAAGAAACAAAACATAATTTTAGCGATATTTAAATTTTTTCTTCTTAATTTCTTAATTTTTCTCATTTTATCGATCTATGACCGAAAAAAGCAACAATAACGAATAATTTTAGCGATATTTCAAATTTTTTCCTCTTTTTCTTCCTTAATTTTCGTCATTTAATCGTGATGTGATCGAAAAAAGCAAAGAAAACGGATGCTTTTAGCGAAATTCCAATGTTTTAACTCAATTTAGCCTTAATTTTTGTCAATTTATTGAAATCTGATCGAAAAAATATACGAAAAAAGATAATGTTATCGAAATTTCAATTTTTTTCCTCTATTTATCCTTATTTTTCGTTATTTCACTGACATAGTATTGAAAAAATGAAAGAAAACGGGCAATTTTATCAAAATATCAAATCATTTCCTGTATTTTGCCTTTATATCCGACATTTTATCGGGATATGATCGAAAAAAGCAACGAGAACGGATAAATTTAACGAAAATTCAATTTTTTCCCTGTACTTATGCTTATTTTTCATTAATTTATTAAGATAATATTGAAAAAAATCAAAGAAAAAAGATAATGTTATCGAAATTTCAATTTTTTTCCTCTATTTATCCTTAATTTTCGTTATTTCACTGAGATAATATTGAAAATATGAAAGAAAACGGGTAATTTTATCAAAATATCAAATCATTTTCTGTATTTTGCCTTTATATCCGACATTTAATGGGGATATGATCGAAAAAAGCAACGAGAACGGATATATTTAACGAAAATGCAATTTTTTTCCTCTATTTATCCTTATTTTTCATTAATTTATTGAGATCATATCGAATAAAGCAATCAAAACGAATAATATGAGCAAAATTTCAATTTTTTCCTTTTTTTTTCCTAAATTTTCATCATTTTATAAAGATATGATCGAAAAAAGGAACAAGAACGAATAATTTTGGCGAATTACCAATTTTTTTCCTCTTTTTTCCTTAATTTTCCTAGTTTTTTCAAGAAATAACAGTAAAAAACAAAAAAACGGAGAATTTTAGCGAAATTACAATTTTATAACTAAATCTAGCCTTATTTTTTGTCATTTTATTGAAATCTGATCGAAAAAATATACGAAAATGGAAAATGTTATCGAAATTTCAATTTTTTACCCCTTTTATCCTTATTATTCGTTATTTTATCGAGATAAGATTGAAAAAAATCAAAGAAAACGGATAATGTGTTCAAAATTTCAATTTTTTTCCTCTATTTTGCCTTTATATCCGATATTTTATCGTGATATGATCGAAAAAAGCAACGAAAACGGATAATTTTAGCGAAAAATAAATTTTTTTCCACATTTTAGCATTATTTTTCGTTATTTTATTGAGATATCATCGAAAATTAGAATGAAAACGGATACTTTTAGCGAAATTCCAATTTTTTAACTGAATTTAGCCTTAAATTTTGTCATTTTATTGAAATCTGATCTAAAAAATATACGAAAACGGATACTGTTATCGAATTTTCAATTTGTTTCCTCTATTTATCCTTATTTATCGTTATTTTATTGAGATAAGAATGATAAAATCAAAGGAAACGGATAACTTTATCAAAATTTCAATTTTTTTCATCTATTTTGCCTTTATATCCAACATTTTATTGGGATATGATCGATAAAAGCAAAGATAACGGATAATTTTATCGAAATTTATGTTTTTCCACTTTTTTGCCTCTATTTAACTTTTTACTGAGATTTGAACGAAAAAATTAACGAAAACGGATAATTTAAGCGGAAAATTCAATTATGTTCCTTTTTTTCCCTTAATTTTCCTCATTTTATCGAGATATGACCGAAAAAACAACAAAAACGAACAATTTTAGCGTAATTTCAATTTTTATCGTCATTTTATTCCTTAATTTTCATCATTTTATGAAAATATGACCGAAAAAAAACAAAAACGAATAATTTTTGCGAATTTTCAATTTTTTCCTCCTTTTTTCCTTTATATTCCTCAATTCATCGAGATATAATCGAAAAAAGAAAATAAAAAGCGGATAATTTTAGCTAAATTTCAATTTTGATACTCTTTTTTTTCCTTAATTGTCCTCATTTTATAGAGATCTTATCGAATAAAGCAACAAAAACGAATAATTTTAGCGAAAATTCAATTTTTTCCTTATATTTTCCTAAATTTTCCTCATTCTATCGAGATATTATCAAAAAAAGAAACAAAAACGAATAATTTTAGCAAAATTTCAATTTTTTTCCTCTTTTTTTTCTTAATTTTCCTAATTTTTTCAAGAAATGACCGAAAAAAGCAACAAAAACAGAGAATTTTAGCGAAATTTCAATTTTTATTCTATTTTTTTTCCTTATTTTTCATCATTTTATTGAGATATCAACGAAAAAAGCAACAAAAAAGAATAATTTTAGCGAAATTTCAATTTTTTTCTTTTTTTTCTTAATTTTCCTAATTTTTTCGAGAAATGACCGAAAAAAGCAACAAAAACAGAGAATTTTAGCGAAATTTCAATTTATATCCTATTTTTTTTCCTTATTTTTCATCATTTTATTGAGATATGAACGAAAAAAGCAACAAAAAAGAATAATTTTTGCAAAATTTCAATTTTTTTCCTCTTTTTTTTCTTAATTTTCCTAATTTTTTCGAGAAATGACCGAAAAAAGCAACAAAAACGAACAATTTTAACGTAATTTCTATTTTTATCCTCAATTTTTCCTACATTTTCGTAATATATCGAGATATTATCGAAAAAAGTAACAACAACGAATAATTTTAGCAAAATTTCAATTTTTTTCCTCTTTTTTTTCTTAATTTTCCTAATTTTTTCAAGAAATGACCGAAAAAAGCAACAAAAACAGAGAATTTTAGCGAAATTTCAATTTTTATTCTATTTTTTTTCCTTATTTTTCATCATTTTATTGAGATATCAACGAAAAAAACAACAAAAAAGAATAATTTTAGCGAAATTTCAATTTTTTTCCTCCTTTTTTTCTTAATTTTCCTAATTTTTTCAAGAAATCACCGAAAAAAGCAACAAAAACAGAGAATTTTAGCGAAATTTCAATTTTTATTCTATTTTTTTTCCTTATTTTTCATCATTTTATTGAGATATCAACGAAAAAAACAACAAAAAAGAATAATTTTAATGAAATTTCAATTTTTTTCCTCTTTTTTTTCTTAATTTTCCTAATTCTTTCAAGAAATGACCGAAAAAAGCAACAAAAACAGAGAAATTTAGCGAAATTTCGATTTTTATCCTATTTTTTTTCCTTATTTTTCATCATTTTATTGAGATATGAACGAAAAAAGCAACAAAAAAGAATAATTTTTGCAAAATCTCAATTTTTTTCCTCTTTTTTTTCTTAATTTTCCTAATTTTTTCGAGAAATGACCGAAAAAAACAACAAAAACGATCAATTTAACGTAATTTCTATTTTTATCCTCAATTTTACCTACATTTTCGTAATATATCGAGATATTTTCGAAAAAAGTAACAAAAACGAATAATTTTAGCAAAATTTCAATTTTTTTCCTCTTTTTATTCTTAATTTTCCTAATTTTTTCGAGAAATGACCGAAAAAAGCAACAAAAACAGAGAATTTTAGCGAAATTTCTTTTTTTATTCTATTTTTTTTCCTTATTTTTCATCATTTTATTGAGATATCAACGAAAAAAGCAACAAAAAAGAATAATTTTTGCAAAATTTCAATTTTTTTCCTCTTTTTTTTCTTAATTTTCCTAATTTTTTCGAGAAATGACCGAAAAAAGCAACAAGAACAGAGAATTTTAGCGAAATTTCAATATTTATCCTCTTTTTTTCCTTATTTTTCATCATTTTATTGAGATATGAATGAAAAAAGCAACAAAAAAGAATTATTTTAGCGAAATTTCAATTTTTATCCTCATTTTTTCTTAATTTTCGTAATATATCGAGATATTATCAAAAAAAGTAACAAAAACGAATAATTTTTGCGAAATTTCATTTTTTTCCTCTTTTTTTCTTGATTTTCCTAATTTTTTCGAGAAATGACCGAAAAATGCAACAAAAACAGAGAATTTAAGCCACATATCAATTTTTTTCCCCTTTTTTTCCTTAATTTTCGTCAGTTTATCGAGATATAATCGAAAAAAGGAACAAAAGCAGAAAAATTTAGCAAAATTTATATTTTTTCATCTTTTTTTCCTTAATTTTCGTCATTATATCGAGAGATTATCGAAAAAAGTAACATAAACGAATGATTTTAGCGAAATTTCAATATGTTCTTTTTTTCTTAATTTTCCTCATTTTATCGAGATATGACCGAAAAAAGCAACAAAAACGAAGAATTTTAGCGGAATTTCAATTTTTATCCTCATTTTTTCCTTAATTTTCGTAATATATCGAGATATTATCAAAAAAGTAACAAAAACGAATAATTTTAGCGAAGTTACAATTTTATTCCTCTTTTGATCCTTAATTTTTCTTATTTTTTCTAGAAATCACCGAAAAAAGCAACAAAAAAAGAGAATTTTAGCGATATTCAATTTTTATCCTCTTTTTTTCCTTATTTTTCATCTTTTTATTTATATTTGGAAGGAAAAAGCAACAAAAAAGAATAATTTTAGCGAAATTTCAATTTTTTTTCTCTTTTTTGCCTTCATTTCCGACATTTTATTGAGATTTGAACGAAAAAATTAACGAAAACGGATAAATATAGCGAAATTTCAATTTTGTTCTTTTTTTCCTTAATTTTTCTCATTATATCGAGATATGACCGAAAAAAGCAACAAAAACGAACAATTTTAACGTAATTTCTATTTTTATCCTCAATTTTTCCTACATTTTCGTAATATATTGAGATATTATCGAAAAAAGTAACAACAACGAATAATTTTAGCAAAATTTCAATTTTTTTCCTCTTTTTTTTCTTAATTTTCCTAATTTTTTCAAGAAATGACCGAAAAAAGCAACAAAAACAGAATTTTAGCGAAATTTCAATTTTTATTCTATTTTTTTTCCTTATTTTTCATCATTTTATTTAGTTATCAACGAAAAAAGCAACAAAAAAGAATAATTTTAGCGAAATTTCAATTTTTTTCCTCTTTTTTTCTTAATTTTCCTAATTGTATCGTGATATGACCAAAAAAAGCAACAAAAACAGAGAATTTTAGCGAAATTTCAATTTTTCCTATTTTTTTCCTTAATTGTCCTCATTTTATTGCGATCCTATCGAATAAAGCAACAAAAACAAATAATTTTAGCGAAATTTCAATTATTTCCCCTTTTTATCCTTAATGTTCCTCATTTTATGAAGATATGACCGAAAAAAGCAAAGAAATCGAATAATGTTTGCGAATTTTCAATTTTTTTCCTCTTTTTTCCAAATGGCTAACATAGTGTTCGTCATTTTATCGAGATATGATCGAGAAAAGCAAAGAAAACGGATAATTTTAGCAATATATCAATTTTTTCCTTAATTTTCCTCATTTTATCGAGATATGACCGAATTAAAATAACAAAAACGAACAATTTTAGCGTAATTTCAATATATTTATCCTCATTTTTTTCCTACATTTTCGTAATATATCGAGATATTATCGAAAAAGTAACAAAAACGAATAATTTTAGCAAAATTTCAATTTTTTTCCTCTTTTTTTTCTTAATTTTCCTAATTTTTTCGAGAAATGACCGAAAAAAGCAACAAAAACAGAGAATTTTAGCGAAATTTCAATTTTTATCCTATTTTTTCCTTATTTTTCATTATTTTATTGAGATATGAACCAAAAAAGCAACAAAAAAGAATAATTTTAGCGAAATTTCAATTTTTTCCTCTTTTTATCCTTAATATTCCTCATTTTATGAAGATAGGACCGAAAAAAGCAAAGAAATCGAATAATTTTTGCGAATTTTCAATTTTTTTCCTCTTTTTTTCCTTTATTTTCCTAATTTTATCGAGATATTATCGAAAAATGAAACAAAACGGATAATTATAGCGAAATTTCAATATGTTCTTTTTTTTCTTAATTTTCCTCATTTTATCGAGATATGACCGAAAAAAGCAACAAAAACGAAGAATTTTAGCGAAATTTCAATTTTTATCCTCATTGCTTCCTTAATTTTCGTAATATATCGAGATATTATCGAAAAAAGATACAAAAACGAATAATTTTAGCGAAATTTATATTTTTTTCCTCTTTTTTTTCTTATTTTTCATCATTCTTTTGAGATATGAACGAAAAAAGCAACAAAAAAGAATAATTTTAGCGAAATTTCAATTTTTTTCCTCTTTTTTTCCTTATTTTTCATCATTCTTTTGAGATATAAACGATAAAAGAATAATTTTAGCGAAATTTCAATTTTTTTCCTCTTTTTTTTCTTAATTTTCCTAATTTTTTCAAGAAATGACCGAAAAAAGCAACAAAAACAGAATTTTAGCGAAATTTCAATTTTTATTCTATTTTTTTTCCTTATTTTTCATCATTTTATTTAGTTATCAACGAAAAAAGCAACAAAAAAGAATAATTTTAGCGAAATTTCAATTTTTTTCCTCTTTTTTTCTTAATTTTCCTAATTGTATCGTGATATGACCAAAAAAAGCAACAAAAACAGAGAATTTTAGCGAAATTTCAATTTTTTCCTATTTTTTTCCTTAATTGTCCTCATTTTATTGCGATCCTATCGAATAAAGCAACAAAAACAAATAATTTTAGCGAAATTTCAATTATTTCCCCTTTTTATCCTTAATGTTCCTCATTTTATGAAGATATGACCGAAAAAAGCAAAGAAATCGAATAATGTTTGCGAATTTTCAATTTTTTTCCTCTTTTTTCCAAATGGCTAACATAGTGTTCGTCATTTTATCGAGATATGATCGAGAAAAGCAAAGAAAACGGATAATTTTAGCAATATATCAATTTTTTCCTTAATTTTCCTCATTTTATCGAGATAAGACCGAATTAAAATAACAAAAACGAACAATTTTAGCGTAATTTCAATATATTTATCCTCATTTTTTTCCTACATTTTCGTAATATATCGAGATATTATCGAAAAAGTAACAAAAACGAATAATTTTAGCAAAATTTCAATTTTTTTCCTCATTTTTTTCTTAATTTTCCTAATTTTTTCGAGAAATGACCGAAAAAAGCAACAAAAACAGAGAATTTTAGCGAAATGTCAATTTTTATCCTATTTTTTCCTTATTTTTCATTATTTTATTGAGATATGAACCAAAAAAGCAACAAAAAAGAATAATTTTAGCGAAATTTCAATTTTTTTCTCTTTTTATCCTTAATATTCCTCATTTTATGAAGATAGGACCGAAAAAAGCAAAGAAATCGAATAATTTTTGCGAATTTTCAATTTTTTTCCTCTTTTTTTCCTTTATTTTCCTAATTTTATCGAGATATTATCGAAAAATGAAACAAAACGGATAATTATAGCGAAATTTCAATATGTTCTTTTTTTTCTTAATTTTCCTCATTTTATCGAGATATGACCGAAAAAAGCAACAAAAACGAAGAATTTTAGCGAAATTTCAATTTTTATCCTCATTGCTTCCTTAATTTTCGTAATATATCGAGATATTATCGAAAAAAGATACAAAAACGAATAATTTTAGCGAAATTTATATTTTTTTCCTCTTTTTTTTCTTATTTTTCATCATTCTTTTGAGATATGAACGAAAAAAGCAACAAAAAAGAATAATTTTAGCGAAATTTCAATTTTTTTCCTCTTTTTTTCCTTATTTTTCATCATTCTTTTGAGATATGAACGAAAAAAGAATAATTTTAGCGAAATTTCAATTTTTTTCCTCTTTTTTGCCTTTATTTCCAACATTTTATTGAGATTTGATCGAAAAAATTAACGAAAACGGACAATTTTAGCGAAATATCAATTTTTTTCCTCAATTTAGCCATAGTTTTCGTCATTTTATCGAGATATGATCGAAAAAAGCAAAGAAAACGGATAATTTTAGCGAAATATCAATTTTTTCCTAAATTTTCCTCATTTTATCGAGATATGACCGAATTGAAATAACAAAAACGAACAATTTTAGCGTAATTTCAATATATTTATCCTCATTTTTTTCCTACATTTTCGTAATATATCGAGATATTATCGAAAAAGTATCAAAAACGAATAATTTTAGCAAAATTTCAATTTTTTTCCTCTTTTTTTTCTTAATTTTCCTAATTTTTTCGAGAAATGACCGAAAAAAGCAACAAAAACAGAGAATTTTAGCGAAATTTCAATTTTTATCCTATTTTTTCCTTATTTTTCATTATTTTATTGAGATATGAACCAAAAAAGCAACAAAAAAGAATAATTTTAGCGAAATTTCAATTTTTTCCTCTTTTTATCCTTAATATTCCTCATTTTATGAAGATAGGACCGAAAAAAGCAAAGAAATCGAATAATTTTTGCGAATTTTCAATTTTTTTCCTCTTTTTTTCCTTTATTTTCCTAATTTTATCGAGATATTATCGAAAAATGAAACAAAACGGATAATTATAGCGAAATTTCAATATATTCTTTTTTTTCTTAATTTTCCTCATTTTATCGAGATATGACCGAAAAAAGCAACAAAAACGAAGAATTTTAGCGAAATTTCAATTTTTATCCTCATTGCTTCCTTAATTTTCGTAATATATCGAGATATTATCGAAAAAAGATACAAAAACGAATAATTTTAGCGAAATCTATATTTTTTTCCTCTTTTTTTTCTTATTTTTCATCATTCTTTTGAGATATGAACGAAAAAAGCAACAAAAAAGAATAATTTTAGCGAAATTTCAATTTTTTTCCTCTTTTTTTCCTTATTTTTCATCATTCTTTTGAGATATGAACGAAAAAAGAATAATTTTAGCGAAATTTTAATTTTTTTCCTCTTTTCTGCCTTTATTTCCAACATTTTATTGAGATTTGATCGAAAAAATTAACGAAAACGGACAATTTTAGCGAAATATCAATTTTTTTCCTCAATTTAGCCATAGTTTTCGTCATTTTATCGAGATATGATCGAAAAAAGCAAAGAAAACGGATAATTTTAGCGAAATATCAATTTTTTCCTAAATTTTCCTCATTTTATCGAGATATGACCGAATTAAAATAACAAAAACGAACAATTTTAGCGTAATTTCAATATATTTATCCTCATTTTTTTCCTACATTTTCGTAATATATCGAGATATTATCGAAAAAGTAACAAAAACGAATAATATTAGCAAAATTTCAATTTATTTCCCCTTTTTTTCTTTAATTTTCCTCATTATATCCAGATATGACCGAAAAAAGCAACAAAAACGAACAATTTTAACGTAATTTCTATTTTTATCCTCAATTTTTCCTACATTTTCGTAATATATCGAGATATTATCGAAAAAAGTAACAAAAACGAATAATTTTAGCAAAATTTCAATTTTTTTCCTTTTTTTTTTTCGTAATTTTCCCAATTTTTTCGAGAAATGACCGAAAAAAGCAACAAAAACAGAGAATTTTAGCGAAATTTCAATTTTTATCCTATTTTTTTTCCTTATTTTTCATCATTTTATTGAGATATGAACGAAAAAAGCAACAAAAACGAAGAATTTTAGCGAAATTTAAATTTTTATTCTCATTTTTTCCTTAATTTTCGTAATATATCGAGATATTATCGAAAAAAGTAACATAAATGAATAATTTTTTGCGAAATTTCAATATGTTCTTTTTTTTCTTAATTTTCCTCATTTTATCGAGATATGACCGAAAAAAGCAACAAAAACGAAGAATTTTAGCGAAATATCAATTTTTATCCTCATTTTTTCCTTAATTTTCGTAATATATCGAGATATTATCGAAAAAAGATACAAAAACGAATAATTATAGCGAAATTTCAATTTTTTTCCTCTTTTTTTTTCTTAATTTGCCTAATTTTTTTGAGAATTGACCGAAAAAAGCAACAAAAACTGAGAATTTTAGCGAAATTTCAGTTTTTATCCACTTTTTTTCCTTAATTTTCCTTATGTTTTCGAGATATGACAGAAAACCGCAACAGAAACAGATAATTTTAGTGAAATTTCAATTTTATCCTCTTTTTTTCATTTTCCTTTTTTTATCGAGATATGACTGAAAAAAGCAACATTAACGGATAATTTTAGCGATATTTCAATATTATTAGTCGTTTATTTCCTTAATTTTCGTAATATATCGAGATATTATCAAAAAAAGTAACAAAAACGAATAATTTTAGCGAAGTTACAATTTTATTCCTCTTTTGATCCTTAATTTTTCTTATTTTTTCTAGAAATCACCGAAAAAAGCAACAAAAACAGAGAATTTTATCAAAATTTAAATTTCTATCCTATTTTTTTTCCTTATTTTTCATCATTTTATTGAGATATGAACGAAAAAAGCAACAAAAACGAATAATTTTAGCAAAATTTCAATTTTTTTCCTCTTTTTTTTCTTAATTTTCCTAATTTTTTCGAGAAATGACCGAAAAAAGCAACAAAAACAGAGAATTTTAGCGAAATTTCAATATTTATCCTCTTTTTTCCTTATTTTTCATCATTTTATTGAGATATGAACGAAAAAAGCAACAAAAAAGAATAATTTTAGAGAAATTTCAATTTTTTCCTCAATTTAGCCATAGTTTTCGTCATTTTATCGAGATATGATCGAAAAAAGCAAAGAAAACGGATAATTGTAACGAAATATCAATTTTTTCCTAAATTTTCCTCATTTTATCGAGATATGACCGAATTAAAATAACAATAACGAACAATTTTAGCGTAATTTCAATATATTTATCCTCATTTTTTTCCTACATTTTCGTAATATATCGAGAAATTATCGAAAAAGTAACAAAAACGAATAATATCAGCAAAATTTCAATTTTTTTCCTCTTTTTTTTCTTAATTTTCCTAATTTTTTCGAGAAATGACCGAAAAAAGCAACAAAAACAGAGAATTTTAGCGAAATTTCAATTTTTATCCTATTTTTTTTCCTTATTTTTCATCATTTTATATAGATATGAACGAAAAAAGCAACAAAAACGAATAATTTTTGCAAAATTTCAATTTTTTTCCTCTTTTTTTTCTTAATTTTCCTAATTTTTTCGAGAAATTACCAAAAAAAGCAACAAAAACAGAGAATTTTAGTGAAATTTCAAATATATTCTTTTTTTCATAATTTTCCTCATTTTATCGTGATATGACCGAAAAAAGCAACAAAAATGAACAATTTTAGCGTAATTTCAATTTTTATCCTCTTTTTTTCTTAATTTTCCTAATTTTTTCGAGAAATTACCAAAAAAAGCAACAAAAAAAGAGAATTTTAGCAAAATTTCAATTTTTTCCTATTTTTTTCCTTAATTGTCCTCATTTTAATGCGATCATATCGAAAAAAGCAACCAAAACAAATAATTTTAGCGAAATTTCAATTTTTTCCTCTTTTTATCCTGAATATTCCTCATTTTATGAAGATATGACCGAAAAAAGCAAAGAAATCGAATAATTTTTGCGAATTTTCAATTTTTTTCCTCTTTTTTTCCTTTATTTTCCTAATTTTATCGAGATATTATCGAAAAATGAAACAAAACGGATAATTATAGCGAAATTTCAATACGTTCTTTTTATTTTAATTTTCCTCATTTTATCGAGATATGACCGAAAAAAGCAACAAAAACGAAGAATTTTAGCGAAATTTCAATTTTTATCCTCTTTTCTTCCTTATGTTTCATCATTCTTTTGAGATATGAACGAAAAAAGCAACAAAAAAGAATAATTTTAGCTAAATTTCAATTTTTTTCCTCTTTTTTTCCTAATTTTCAATTTTATTCCTCTTTTTTTACTTTATTTTCCTCATTTTATCGAGATATTATCGAATAAAGAAAAAAAAACCAGATAATTTTAGCAAAATTTCAATTTTTTCCTCTAAATTTCTTAATTTTCGTCATTATATCGAGATATTATCGAAAAAAGTAACAAAAAGGAATAATTTTAGCGGAATTTTATTTTTTTTCTCTTTTTTTCCTTAATTTTCCTTATATTTTCGAGATATGACAGAAAACCGCAACAGAAACAGATAATTTTAGTGAAATTTCAATTTTTATCCTCTTCTTTTAATTTTCCTTTTTTTATCGAGATATGACAAAAAAAAGCAACATAAACGGATAAATTTAGCGATATTCAATTTTTATCCTCTTTTTTTCCTTAATTTTCGTAATATATCGAGATATTATTGAAAAATGATACAAAAACGAATACTTTTAGCGAAATTTCAATTTTTTTCCTCTTTTTTTTCTTAATTTTCCTAATTTTTTTGAGAATTGACCGAAAAAAGCAACATAAACAGAGAATTTTAGCGAAATTTCAATTTTTATCCTCTTTTTTTCATTAATTTTCATCATTCTTTTGAGATATGAACGAAAAAAGCAACAAAAAAGAATAATTTTAGCTAAATTTCAATTTTTTTCCTCTTTTTTTCCTAATTTTCAATTTTATTCCTCTTTTTTTACTTTATTTTCCTCATTTTATCGAGATATTATCGAAAAAGGAAAAAAAAGCAGATAATTTTAGCAAAATTTCAATTTTTTCCTCTTAATTTCTTAATTTTCGTCATTATATCGAGAAATTATCGAAAAAAGTAACAAAAAGGAATAATTTTAGCGAAATTTTATTTTTTTCTCTTTTTTTCCTTAATTTTCCTTATATTTTCGAAATATGACAGAAAACCGCAACAGAAACAGATAATTTTAGTGAAATTTCAATTTTTATCCTTTTTTTTAATTTTCCTTTTTTTATCGAGATATGACTGAAAAAAGCAACATAAACGGATAATTTTAGTGATATTTCAATTTTATTAGTCGTTTTGTTCCTTAATTTTCGTAATATATCGAGATATTATCAAAAAAGCAACAAAAAAAGAGAATTTTAGCGATATTAAATTTTTATCCTCTTTTTTTCCTTATTTTTCATCTTTTTATTTAGATTTGGAAGGAAAAAGCAACAAAAAAGATTAATTTTAGCGAAATTTCAATTTTTTTCCTCTTTTTTTTCTTAATTTTCCTAATTTTTTCGAGAAATGACCGAAAAAAGCAACAAAAACGAACAATTTTAACGTAATTTCTATTTTTATCCTCAATTTTTCCTACATTTTCGTAATATATCGAGATATTATCGAAAAAAGTAACAAAAACGAATAATTTTAGCAAAAATTCAATTTTTTTCCTCTTTTTTTTCTTTATTTTCCCAATTTTTTCGAGAAATGACCGAAAAAAGCAACAAAAACAGAGAATTTTAGTGAAATTTCAATTTTTATCCTATTTTTTTTCCTTATTTTTCATTATTTTATTGAGATATGAACGAAAAAAGCAACAAAAACGAAGAATTTTAGCGAAATTTCAATTTTTATCCTCTTTTTTTTCTTAATTTTCCTAATTTTTTTGAGAATTGACCGAAAAAAGCAACAAAAACAGAGAATTTTAGCGAAATTTCAGTTTTTATCCTCTTTTTTTCCTTATTTTTCATCTTTCCTTTGAGATATGAACGAAAAAAGCAACAAAAAAGAATAATTTTAGCTTAATTTCAATTTTTTTCCTCTTTTTTTCCTAATTTTCCCAATTTTTTTGAGAAATTACCAAAAAAAGCAACAAAAACAGAGAATTTTAGTGAAATTTTCAAATATATTCTTTTTTTCTTAATTTTCCTCATTTTATCGTGATATGACCGAAAAAAGCAACAAAAATGAACAATTTTAGCGTAATTTCAATTTTTATCCTCTTTTTTTTCTTAATTTTCCTAATTTTTTCGAGAAATTACCAAAAAAAGCAACAAAAAAAGAGAATTTTAGCAAAATTTCAATTTTTTCCTATATTTTTCCTTAATTGTCCTCATTTTATTGCGATCATATCGAAAAAAGCAACCAAAACAAATAATTTTAGCGAAATTTCAATTTTTTCCTCTTTTTATCCTGAATATTCCTCATTTTATGAAGATATGACCGAAAAAAGCAAAGAAATCGAATAATTATTGCGAATTTTCAATTTTTTTCCTCTTTTTTTACTTTATTTTCCTAATTTTATCGAGATATTATCGAAAAATGAAACAAAACGGATAATTATAGCGAAATTTCAATATGTTCTTTTTTTTTCTTAATTTTCCTCATTTCATCGAGATATGACCGAAAAAAGCAACAAAAACGAAGAATTTTAGCGAAATTTCAAATTTTTATCCTCTTTTTTTCCTTATTTTTCATCATTCTTTTGAGATATGAACGAAAAAAGCAACAAAAAAGAATAATTTTAGCTAAATTTCAATTTTTTTCCTCTTTTATTCCTAATTTTCAATTTTATTCCTCTTTTTTTCCTTATTTTTCATCTTTTTATTTAGATTTGGAAGGAAAAAGCAACAAAAAAGAATAATTTTAGCGAAATTTCAATTTTTTTCCTCTTTTTTGCCTTCATTTCCGACATTTTATTGAGATTTGAACGAAATAATTAACGAAAACGGATAAATATAGCGAAATTTCAATTTTGTTCTTTTTTTCTTTAATTTTCCTCATTATATCGAGATATGACCGAAAAAAGCAACAAAAACGAACAATTTTAACGTAATTTCTATTTTTATCCTCAATTTTTCCTACATTTTCGTAATATATCGAGATATTATCGAAAAAAGTAACAAAAACGAATAATTATAGCAAAATTTCAATTTTTTTCCTTTTTTTTTTCTTAATTTTCCCAATTTTTTCGAGAAATGACCGAAAAAAGCAACAAAAACAGAGAATTTTAGCGAAATTTCAATTTTTATCCTATTTTTTTTCCTTATTTTTCATCATTTTATTGAGATATGAACGAAAAAAGCAACAAAAACGAAGAATTTTAGCGAAATTTAAATTTTTATTCTCATTTTTTCCTTAATTTTCGTAATATATCGAGATATTATCGAAAAAAGTAACATAAATGAATAATTTTTTGCGAAATTTCAATATGTTCTTTTTTTTCTTAATTTTCCTCATTTTATCGAGATATGACCGAATAAAGCAACAAAAACGAAGAATTTTAGCGAAATATCAATTTTTATCCTCATTTTTTCCTTAATTTTCGTAATATATCGAGATATTATCGAAAAAAGATACAAAAACGAATAATTATAGCGAAATTTCAATTTTTTTCCTCTTTTTTTTTCTTAATTTGCCTTTTTTTTTGAGAATTGACCGAAAAAAGCAACAAAAACTGAGAATTTTAGCGAAATTTCAGTTTTTATCCTCTTTTTTTCCTTAATTTTCCTTATGTTTTCGAGATATGACAGAAAACCGCAACAGAAACAGATAATTTTAGTGAAATTTCAATTTTATCCTCTTTTTTTCATTTTCCTTTTTTTATCGAGATATGACTGAAAAAAGCAACATTAACGGATAATTTTAGCGATATTTCAATATTATTAGTCGTTTATTTCCTTAATTTTCGTAATATATCGAGATATTATCAAAAAAAGTAACAAAAACGAATAATTTTAGCGAAGTTACAATTTTATTCCTCTTTTGATCCTTAATTTTTCTTATTTTTTCTAGAAATCACCGAAAAAAGCAACAAAAACAGAGAATTTTATCAAAATTTAAATTTCTATCCTATTTTTTTTCCTTATTTTTCATCATTTTATTGAGATATGAACGAAAAAAGCAACAAAAATGAACAATTTTAGCGTAATTTCAATTTTTATCCTCTTTTTTTCTTAATTTTCCTAATTTTTTCGAGAAATTACCAAAAAAAGCAACAAAAAAAGAGAATTTTAGCAAAATTTCAATTTTTTCCTATTTTTTTCCTTAATTGTCCTCATTTTAATGCGATCATATCGAATAAAGCAACCAAAACAAATAATTTTAGCGAAATTTCAATTTTTTCCTCTTTTTATCCTGAATATTCCTCATTTTATGAAGATATGACCGAAAAAAGCAAAGAAATCGAATAATTTTTGCGAATTTTCAATTTTTTTCCTCTTTTTTTCCTTTATTTTCCTAATTTTATCGAGATATTATCGAAAAATGAAACAAAACGGATAATTATAGCGAAATTTCAATACGTTCTTTTTATTTTAATTTTCCTCATTTTATCGAGATATGACCGAAAAAAGCAACAAAAACGAAGAATTTTAGCGAAATTTCAATTTTTATCCTCTTTTCTTCCTTATGTTTCATCATTCTTTTGAGATATGAACGAAAAAAGCAACAAAAAAGAATAATTTTAGCTAAATTTCAATTTTTTTCCTCTTTTTTTCCTAATTTTCAATTTTATTCCTCTTTTTTTACTTTATTTTCCTCATTTTATCGAGATATTATCGAATAAAGAAAAAAAAAGCAGATAATTTTAGCAAAATTTCAATTTTTTCCTCTAAATTTCTTAATTTTCGTCATTATATCGAGATATTATCGAAAAAAGTAACAAAAAGGAATAATTTTAGCGGAATTTTATTTTTTTTCTCTTTTTTTCCTTAATTTTCCTTATATTTTCGAGATATGACAGAAAACCGCAACAGAAACAGATAATTTTAGTGAAATTTCAATTTTTATCCTCTTCTTTTAATTTTCCTTTTTTTATCGAGATATGACAAAAAAAAGCAACATAAACGGATAAATTTAGCGATATTCAATTTTTATCCTCTTTTTTTCCTTAATTTTCGTAATATATCGAGATATTATTGAAAAATGATACAAAAACGAATACTTTTAGCGAAATTTCAATTTTTTTCCTCTTTTTTTTCTTAATTTTCCTAATTTTTTTGAGAATTGACCGAAAAAAGCAACATAAACAGAGAATTTTAGCGAAATTTCAATTTTTATCCTCTTTTTTTCATTAATTTTCATCATTCTTTTGAGATATGAACGAAAAAAGCAACAAAAAAGAATAATTTTAGCTAAATTTCAATTTTTTTCCTCTTTTTTTCCTAATTTTCAATTTTATTCCTCTTTTTTTACTTTATTTTCCTCATTTTATCGAGATATTATCGAAAAAGGAAAAAAAAGCAGATAATTTTAGCAAAATTTCAATTTTTTCCTCTTAATTTCTTAATTTTCGTCATTATATCGAGAAATTATCGAAAAAAGTAACAAAAAGGAATAATTTTAGCGAAATTTTATTTTTTTTCTCTTTTTTTCCTTAATTTTCCTTATATTTTCGAGATATGACAGAAAACCGCAACAGAAACAGATAATTTTAGTGAAATTTCAATTTTTATCCTTTTTTTTAATTTTCCTTTTTTTATCGAGATATGACTGAAAAAAGCAACATAAACGGATAATTTTAGTGATATTTCAATTTTATTAGTCGTTTTGTTCCTTAATTTTCGTAATATATCGAGATATTATCAAAAAAGCAACAAAAAAAGAGAATTTTAGCGATATTCAATTTTTATCCTCTTTTTTTCCTTATTTTTCATCTTTTTATTTAGATTTGGAAGGAAAAAGCAACAAAAAAGATTAATTTTAGCGAAATTTCAATTTTTTTCCTCTTTTTTTTCTTAATTTTCCTAATTTTTTCGAGAAATGACCGAAAAAAGCAACAAAAACGAACAATTTTAACGTAATTTCTATTTTTATCCTCAATTTTTCCTACATTTTCGTAATATATCGAGATATTATCGAAAAAAGTAACAAAAACGAATAATTTTAGCAAAAATTCAATTTTTTTCCTCTTTTTTTTCTTAATTTTCCCAATTTTTTCGAGAAATGACCGAAAAAAGCAACAAAAACAGAGAATTTTAGTGAAATTTCAATTTTTATCCTATTTTTTTTCCTTATTTTTCATCATTTTATTGAGATATGAACGAAAAAAGCAACAAAAACGAAGAATTTTTTGCGAAATTTCAATTTTTATCCTCATTTTTTCCTTAATTTTCGTAATATATCGAGATATTATCGAAAAAAGATACAAAAACGAATAATTATAGCGAAATTTCAATTTTTTTCCTCTTTTTTTTCTTAATTTTCCTAATTTTTTTGAGAATTGACCGAAAAAAGCAACAAAAACAGAGAATTTTAGCGAAATTTCAGTTTTTATCCTCTTTTTTTCCTTATTTTTCATCTTTCCTTTGAGATATGAACGAAAAAAGCAACAAAAAAGAATAATTTTAGCTTAATTTCAATTTTTTTCCTCTTTTTTTCCTAATTTTCAATTTTATTCCACTTTTTTTTCTTTATTTTCCTCATTTTATCGAGATATTATCGAAAAAAGAAAAAAAAAGCAGATAATTTTAGCAAAATTTCAATTTTTTCCTCTTAATTTCTTAATTTTCGTCATTATATCGAGATATTATCGAAAAAAGTAACAAAAAGGAATAATTTTAGCGAAATTTCAATTTTTTTCCTCTTTTTTTTCTTAATTTTCCTAATTTTTTCGAGAAATGACCGAAAAAATGCAACAAAAACAGAGAATTTTAGCAAAATTTAAATTTCTATCCTATTTTTTTTCCTTATTTTTCATCATTTTATTGAGATATGAACGAAAAAAGCAACAAAAACGAATAATTTTAGCAAAATTTCAATTTTTTTCCTCTTTTTTTTCTTAATTTTCCTAATTTTTTCGAGAAATGACCGAAAAAAGCAACATAAACAGAGAATTTTAGCGAAATTTCAATTTTTATCCTCTTTTTTTTCCTTAATTTTCGTCATTATATCGTGATATTATCGAAATAAGTAACAAAAACGAATAATTTTAGGGAAAATTATTTTTTTCCTCTTTTCTCCCTTAATTTTCCTTATATTTTCAAGAAATGAACGAAAAGATCACCAAAAGCAGATAATTTTAGTGAAATTTCAATTTTTATCCTCTTTTTCTCCTGATTTTCCTCATTTTATCGAGATATGACAGAAAAAAGCAGCATAAACGGATAATTTTGGCGAAATTTCAATTTTGTTCCTTTTTTTCCCTTAAGTTTCCTCATTTTATCGAGATATGAAAGAAAAAAGCAACAAAAAAGAAAAATTTTAGCGAAATTTCAATTTTTTTCCTCTTTTTTGCCTTTATTTCCGACATTTTATTGAGATTTGATCGAAAAAATTAACGAAAACGGATAATTTTAGCGAAATATCATTTTTTTTCCTCAATTTAGCCATAGTTTTCGTCATTTTATCGAGATATGATCGAAAAAAGCAAAGAAAACGGATAATTTTAGCAAAATATCAATTTTTTTCTAAATTTTCCTCATTTTATCGAGATATGACCGAATTAAAATAACAAAAACGAACAATTTTAGCGTAATTTCAATATATTTATCCTCATTCTTTTCCTACATTTTCGTAATATATCGAGATATTATCGAAAAAGTAACAAAAACGAATAATTTTAGCAAATTTTCAATTTTTTTCCTCTTTTTTTTCTCAGTTTTCCTAATTTTTTCGAGAAATGACCGAAAAAAGCAACAAATACAGAGAATTTTAGCGAAATTTCAATTTTTATGCTATTTTTTCCTTATTTTTCATCATTTTATTGAGATATGAACGAAAAAAGCAACAAAAAAGAATAATTTTAGCGAAATTTAAACTTTTTCCTCTTTTTATCCTTAATATTCCTCATTTTATGAAGATATGAACGAAAAAAGCAACAAAAAAGAATAATTTTAGCTTAATTTCAATTTTTTTCCTCTTTTTTTCCTAATTTTCAATTTTTTTCCTCTTTTTTCCTTTATTTTCCTAATTTTATCGAGATATTATCGAAAAATGAAAGAAAACGGATGATTATAGCGAAATTTAAATATGTTCTTCTTTTTTCTTAATTTTCCTCATTTTATCGAGATATTATCGAAAAATGAAACAAAACGGATGATTATAGCGAAATTTAAATATGTTCTTCTTTTTTCTTAATTTTCCTCATTTTATCGAGATATGACCGAAAAAAGCAACAAAAACGAAGAATTTTAGCGAAATTTCCATTTTTATCCTCATTTTTTCCTTAATTTTCGTAATATATCGAGATATTATCGAAAAAAGATACAAAAACGAAGAATTTTAGCGAAATTTCCATTTTTATCCTCATTTTTTCCTTAATTTTCGTAATATATGGAGATATTATCGAAAAAAGATACAAAAACTAATAAATTTAGCGAAATTTCAATTTTTTTCCTCTTTTTTTTACTTAAATTTTCCTAATTTTTTCGAGAAATTACAAAAAAAGCAACAAAAACAGAGAATTTTAGTGAAATTTCAAATATATTCTTTTTTTCATAATTTTCCACATTTAATCGTAATATGACCGAAAAAAGCAACAAAACTGAACAACTTTAGCGTAATTTCAATTTTTATCCTCTTTTTTTCTTAATATTCCTAATTTTTTTGAGAATTGACCGAAAAAAGCAACAAAAACAGAGAATTTTAGCGAAATTTCAGTTTTTATCCTCTTTTTTTCCTTATTTTTCATCTTTCCTTTGAGATATGAACGAAAAAAGCAACAAAAAAGGATAATTTTAGCGAAATTTCAATTTTTTTCCTCTTTTTTTTCTTAATTTTCCTAATTTTTTCGAGAAATGACCGAAAAAAGCAACAAAAACAGAGAATTTAAGCAAAATTTAAATTTCTATCCTATTTTTTTCCTTATTTTTCGTAATATATCGAGATATTATCGAAAAAAGTAACATAAACGAATAGTTTTAGCGAAATTTCAATATGTTCTTTTTTTTCTTAATTTTCCTCATTTTATCGAGATATGACCGAAAAAAGCAACAAAAACGAAGAATTTTAGCGAAATATCAATTTTTATCCTCATTTTTTCCTTAATTTTCGTAATATATCGAGATATTATCGAAAAAAGATACAAAAACGAATAATTATAGCGAAATTTCAATTTTTTTCCTCTTTTTTTTCTTAATTTTCCTAATTTTTTTGAGAATTGACCAAAAAAAGCAACAAAAACAGAGAATTTTAGCGAAATTTCAGTTTTTATCCTCTTTTTTTCCTTATTTTTCATCTTTCCTTTGAGATATGAACGAAAAAAGCAACAAAAAAGAATAATTTTAGCTTAATTTCAATTTTTTTCCTCTATTTTTCCTAATTTTCAATTTTATTCCCCTTTTTTTTCTTTATTTTCCTCATTTTATCGAGATATTATCGAAAAAAGAAAAAAAAAGCAGATAATTTTAGCAAAATTTCAATTTTTTCCTCTTAATTTCTTAATTTTCGTCATTATATCGAGATATTATCGAAAAAAGTAACAAAAAGGAATAATTTTAGCGAAATTTTATTTTTTTCTCTTTTTTTCCTTAAATTTCCTTATATTTTCGAGATATGACAGAAAACCGCAACAGAAACAGATAATTTTAGTGAAATTTCAATTTTTATCCTCTTTTTTTCATTTTCCTTTGTTTATCGAGATATGACTGAAAAAAGCAACATTAACGGATAATTTTAGCGATATTTCAATTTTATTAGTCGTTTTGTTCCTTAATTTTCGTAATATATCGAGATATGACCGAAAAAAGCAACAAAAACGAAGAATTTTAGCGAAATTTCCATTTTTATCCTCATTTTTTCCTTAATTTTCGTAATATATCGAGATATTATCGAAAAAAGATACAAAAACGAAGAATTTTAGCGAAATTTCCATTTTTATCCTCATTTTTTCCTTAATTTTCGTAATATATGGAGATATTATCGAAAAAAGATACAAAAACGAATAAATTTAGCGAAATTTCAATTTTTTTCCTCTTTTTTTTCTTAAATTTTCCTAATTTTTTCGAGAAATTACAAAAAAAGCAACAAAAACAGAGAATTTTAGTGAAATTTCAAATATATTCTTTTTTTCATAATTTTCCACATTTAATCGTGATATGACCGAAAAAAGCAACAAAACTGAACAATTTTAGCGTAATTTCAATTTTTATCCTCTTTTTTTCTTAATTTTCCTAATTTTTTTGAGAATTGACCGAAAAAAGCAACAAAAACAGAGAATTTTAGCGAAATTTCAGTTTTTATCCTCTTTTTTTCCTTATTTTTCATCTTTCCTTTGAGATATGAACGAAAAAAGCAACAAAAAAGGATAATTTTAGCGAAATTTCAATTTTTTTCCTCTTTTTTTTCTTAATTTTCCTAATATTTTCGAGAAATGACCGAAAAAAGCAACAAAAACAGAGAATTTTAGCAAAATTTAAATTTCTATCCTATTTTTTTTCCTTATTTTTCGTAATATATCGAGATATTATCGAAAAAAGTAACATAAACGAATAGTTTTAGCGAAATTTCAATATGTTCTTTTTTTTCTTAATTTTCCTCATTTTATCGAGATATGACCGAAAAAAGCAACAAAAACGAAGAATTTTAGCGAAATATCAATTTTTATCCTCATTTTTTCCTTAATTTTCGTAATATATCGAGATATTATCGAAAAAAGATACAAAAACGAATAATTATAGCGAAATTTCAATTTTTTTCCTCTTTTTTTTCTTAATTTTCCTAATTTTTTTGAGAATTGACCAAAAAAAGCAACAAAAACAGAGAATTTTAGCGAAATTTCAGTTTTTATCCTCTTTTTTTCCTTATTTTTCATCTTTCCTTTGAGATATGAACGAAAAAAGCAACAAAAAAGAATAATTTTAGCTTAATTTCAATTTTTTTCCTCTATTTTTCCTAATTTTCAATTTTATTCCCCTTTTTTTTCTTTATTTTCCTCATTTTATCGAGATATTATCGAAAAAAGAAAAAAAAAGCAGATAATTTTAGCAAAATTTCAATTTTTTCCTCTTAATTTCTTAATTTTCGTCATTATATCGAGATATTATCGAAAAAAGTAACAAAAAGGAATAATTTTAGCGAAATTTTATTTTTTTCTCTTTTTTTCCTTAAATTTCCTTATATTTTCGAGATATGACAGAAAACCGCAACAGAAACAGATAATTTTAGTGAAATTTCAATTTTTATCCTCTTTTTTTCATTTTCCTTTGTTTATCGAGATATGACTGAAAAAAGCAACATTAACGGATAATTTTAGCGATATTTCAATTTTATTAGTCGTTTTGTTCCTTAATTTTCGTAATATATCGAGATATGACCGAAAAAAAGCAACAAAAACGAAGAATTTTAGCGAAATTTCCATTTTTATCCTCATTTTTTCCTTAATTTTCGTAATATATCGAGATATTATCGAAAAAAAGATACAAAAACGAAGAATTTTAGCGAAATTTCCATTTTATCCTCATTTTTTCCTTAATTTTCGTAATATATGGAGATATTATCGAAAAAAGATACAAAAACGAATAAATTTAGCGAAATTTCAATTTTTTTCCTCTTTTTTTTCTTAAATTTTCCTAATTTTTTCGAGAAATTACAAAAAAAGCAACAAAAACAGAGAATTTTAGTGAAATTTCAAATATATTCTTTTTTTCATAATTTTCCACATTTAATCGTGATATGACCGAAAAAAGCAACAAAACTGAACAATTTTAGCGTAATTTCAATTTTTATCCTCTTTTTTTCTTAATTTTCCTAATTTTTTTGAGAATTGACCGAAAAAAGCAACAAAAACAGAGAATTTTAGCGAAATTTCAGTTTTTATCCTCTTTTTTTCCTTATTTTTCAT